>CM076579.1:469765793-470124102 GCA_034641835.2 Pinus albicaulis | reverse complement strand
CTGCAATGGAATTGAAGGCCGGAGCATATTGGAGCATGCGGAATCGCTAACAGGAGTGGAGGTCCGATCTTGAACAACGTTAAAACTTAATGCGATTGATGTGAAAACCTTGGAACTTAAATATCGGCTGATTGAACATCGTTAAAACTTAATGCGATTGATATGAAATCGCCACATCCATGTCCCATCACCTTAAATGCCATCCAATGCACCCGCATCCGGGAATAGGGCAACTTTTGATTGAGGACATGTGGCAGAAATTGATTGGAGCATATCTTTTTTTGGGCCGCTTGCGCAGTGGAAATCTGGACCCGAAAAATATTAGGGTGAATTTGATAAGAAATTCGCGTCACAACTCTCTCTCCGTACGCCAGCCCAAATTTGGATCCGAAAAAGATTAGGGCGGAATTCATTTGGTTTTCGCGTCACAAAATTGGCCGACGTTAGCAGGCTATTTTGGAACGTGAATTTGGTTTGAATTATGGTTTATCGTCGTTTGAAGTCCGGCGGGCTCCACGGCTAAAGGGTTCGTTTGAAGTTTTGACAAAGGTTTTGTTATATGTTTTATATAACGCGCGGCGGAATAGTTTTATTGTTTGTTAAGGTCCCACACTGGTTTTGGTAATATTTTGTTTTAAATGCGACGTATATATGTTTTATATATATATTTCATATATATATTAAAACATTTATAAATTGTGGACCCCAGGAGCATTTTAATAGATTTTTTATTTGCATAGTTTTGTTATGTTTTTAATATATGCGTTGCATATAAAAGAAAAGGGTTGTGAGCCTGTTTCGGAATGTAGTTGTAAAGTTTATTATTACACACAATAGCAGTGTAAGTGTTTTGAAGAGCACAATAGTGCGTAGTTTTAGAGACAGAGAAGAATTTTGAGTGCACTGCGTTTTGCAGCAGTCACATTTTGTAATCCCTCTCAGTGAGGAAGAATTTGTAATAGTTTTTTTTTAAGGAATAGAAATTTTTCAAAGTGTTGAACTCTGTTTCCAGTGAAGAAATTTCAATATTTTCTCTGTGTTAGAAGAGGAGAGTATTACTCTCTCCATTGTTATTCTGGAATTTTCAAATATTCCAACACATGGCTATAAATGAAGGAGATTGCTACGCATCAACATCAACATGTTTTCAAGTAGGAGCTACCTAATTTTGTAACAAAATTCTCTTTGGATGTCAAAATTTGCAGACACTGAAGATTACTCAGGTGATGCCTGAAATTTCCATTGAATTCCTATAAGAATCTTAGATTTGTGACAAAAATCCTTTTGCTAATATATTAGCTTACTCCTTTTAAGTTTGTCTCATTCAACTAATAAAAAATGTTTCAAGGAGTATAATGAAAACTATATTATGTGTGAAGCATAAAATAATCATTGATGCTAGACTTGGAAGTTAAGAAGTATAATAAGAAGTAGATACACTTCTCTAAAGCATAATACCATTTTTTTGAAGCATAAGACAATCATTGATGCTAGACTTGGAAGTTCGAATAAGACGAGATAAAACAACGAAAAAGGCATTCCATTACTTGCATGAAATATGAGTACCGCCTTTTACCAATAAGCTGGGAGCAAGGTCTAGATTTTGACTGGCATCGATTCTTGTGAACTCAAATTTCACTAAAAACATAGTTTTTTGTATGTTTTTCAGCACATGGTTAAAAATGATAGTGCATCAAAATCTATATTGTTGGGTCGAATACATAAGTAATCAAAAATTCTCTTTACCAAGTTATTCGCTTCATCAAAATCCTGATCTTCACATGTGACACTTTTGCTAGGGATAAATATCAAGTGGGTTGTGACATTTTAAAACTTGGTTCGCGGTGAAGTGCCCAAAAGGCAAGTCTATCAAAGCATCTGCGACCTGTGTCATTTCATAGTAGCGGATGATTTGATATCATAATGGAGGTGCTCCAATTCAAGCAGTGTAGAAGAGGCAGGAGCCTACAAGGCAGATCCAAAATTTGGAGAAGAGCAAGGCAGATCCTGGGAAGAACGAAGAATTTGGGAATCCGGGATCTCTTCCAGAGGCCATGATACCAAAGGTTTGTCCTGTTTGTAGATCTTTCTCATATACATCCAATATAGCCTTAAATGCCCACATAGATCACTATCTATCAGGTGAGTCAAATGCTAAAAAATCTGGAACAAAGTTTTCCAAGCCTAAAGTGAAGGTGAGAAAAAAACGATCAATCCTAGATATAATTGCTGCGGCACCTGTTTGCATGCTAGAGGATTTGGATTACAGTACTAGAAAAGAGCAATCGACCGCTGATGCACATCCATTGCCTTTGGATCAGCTCAATCTCAGAGACACCACCAAGCAGAGGCAACATCAATGCAAAGATCTCAACATTTCAAAATTAATGCAAAGATCTCGCGTAGTGGTAATGCATGTATTTCAAAAGAAACAAATAACAATGCACATTCTAACCCATTCGAATAACCACTGTAGCAAGGGTTTACATCTAATTAGATCCAATCCGTATATCGATGGAAAAAAATTAATATAATTACATTTTCCGTAGCAGAGGAAACTTTGCGAAAACAAAAAAGGAATATAAAACGAGGATGTCAAGATGTTTAGATGACTCAGTACAACAATTATTTGTGCTTAGTAGACACAGCACTGTATTCTTAATGCATTTTCTATAGAATACTAAACAGATTTGTCCAAAATTTGAGATGCAAACTGTAGTCTCTACTACGTTTGGAAAATTGGAGGTTTATAAAAGATAAACTACGAACAGAATTGTACCACTATGATAAGAAGCTGTCAGAAGCATTCCTTCTACTTCAAAAACATGGAACTACCTTAAGAATGCTTATGGTTGATATAAATATTAGAGCATGGCAGTTAAATGTAGTAGTTATGCTAAAATATTGAATAACAACTTGAGAGTGCTCTTCAGATATTGTACGAATGCACCAAATTAAAGTTGTACCATTACTAAAGATAAATGGCCAAAAATAGTCAATTTTGATATCGTGAAGTTATGTCTTTCTCGGTAGCAAACTGGGGATAGGATGGAAAATATGAGAGAACTAAGTTCCAAGGACTAAAAAAACAAGGCCAACATAGTTCTGCCTTGAATCAGAGACAAAACAAAGTTGCCCAAAAAAGTGTTTGCCACTGTCATCACCCCGAGGAGCGCAAAGTCAGTTGATGGTGCCAACCATTTGACGAAGCAGAGAGAAGATTCATGGTGCCAATGGTTGTAGCATAGTTTTTTGATGTGAGCCATCATTGTAACAAAGCATATTGATGGTGCCAATTGTTGTAGAAGTCCATTGAGAGTGAAACTACCGTAGTAGAGCAGTTTGAGAGCACCCATTAAAGCTCCTATATATAGTAGAGTCAACATTTTCCTATTGAACAAGTTTGTATAGTCAAAGCCACGGCAAGATCAGATAGCCACGATCCTAAATGAGAACTAGAGCCAAAGCTAAGATAGATTCACGTTTAGCAGAACAAGACAGCCATAGCAAAGGATCTGACCACAGAACCAGATCATGAGAGATAGCAAGATTCTTGCTTCCACTATGGAAATGTAGAAATTGTACAAGGGCTTTGCTTCCAGCAGATTTCATTGTGACAGTAATTGCTATGGTGTTGTAAGCACTCATTAGTAGAATCTTAAAGCCATTCTGGAATTCTTTTAACCTGGAGAGGGTTTTCTCTGGTTATAAATCCTCATGTTCAAATTCCATTGTGGATTGGTTGTGTTTGGTATTATGTTTTTACTGTCCATAGTTGAATTTTCGCACATAAAATTATTAGTCTAAAGCGAGCAATTTTGCGATGTTTCTTTTTCTTCCTATTGTGAAGTATTTCGCTCAGAACTCTACTCGTTGTAACAGAGGTCTTGGGCATAGAATAGGGGACTTGGGTTTTTTGGAATCAAACTTCAGGTTAAGATGCTCATCTGAAGAATGGCACAGTGAGCCTTAGCATGGAGTTGGGAGTACCAATTTGAAGTGCATGTAGGGCATTGTACAATAGACCAGTTAGATTTCTGGACCCTAATACAAAAGTTTCTTCTTCTTTCAAAACGTGTTTCTCCTTTTCTGTAACCAATGTGGGTCTTGTTCTTGTTTCAATTGGGGATGGATGAGCATTTGTTATTGCTCCAGATGATCACACTCTGGGTAGCCCTGGAGGCTATTTGGGGGTGATGAGTCCAATAGGTCTCAATGAACTGTTGCCCTCGCTGGGGAATACTATTGCGGTGGAATTTGATACTATTTTGGATGTTGAATTCCACGATCCTAATGGAAACCAGTACCTTCAGCTCCAGTACCTGTTCACAAAAGAGGGTGCCATAGTCATTCATGCGTGCAGAGAGGGTGAATTGCAGGCATTGCAATAGGAGGTGTTGTTGTTGTTGCATTGGCCACTAGATTGTTTGTCTGGTTCTGTTACAAGCGCAGAGTATTGAAAAGGACAGACAAATTTAGTTCAAATATTGTGAAATTTCCTCGGAAATTCACCTACAAAGAGCTCAACAATGCTACGAAAGACTTTTTTTGAATGTGATTGATAATCAATAATTGCAAGCAAGGGTAATCCCCTTGTGAAACCCAAATTTCTGAGCATTTTCTAAAACCTGATGACAGAGTCATTGTAATGAACAAGCGCCTAGGTCCATATTACGTCCAAATCTACCAAGCACCAATATCTATAAAAAAAATCCACAGTATCTGCGAACTAAGAAGAAGAGGCAGAAAATGTATTCTGCTTACCTGTTCGAATAGTGGTTGGGGTTTACCACGGAAAAAATTTGACAGAGCCCATGTAGCATTTCTTATCATTGAAATTCTGGCAGTATCATTCAACTGGGCAAGCACCTGCCTCAGAGCTCCATGACTGAGGGCAAGATCCCTAAATTTTGCAGAGTCTCCAGCAATATTTCCCAAAGCCCAAACAACCTTACACGAACACCAGTTGAACTCAAAGTTGGGTACTAGTTTTTTAAATCAAATTCCAAAATTACAGACATATAAAGATATTTGGGAAGAATAATTTTATGCCTCTAAAATAAACGTGCTACCTGTTCTCGAACATTATCATTCCCAGAGGTAAGAAGTTCCACAAATATAGGCAGTGCCCCGTAATCAATCACAACCTTTGTATTCTCAGAGGTTCCTGAGACTATATTAGTCAAAGCCAAAGTTGCTTCAAACTGCATTATCAATCACAAGGTATCACCATCAAAGCTATAATTTTAAGATAACAATTTATCTACCATTGAAACTATAATTTTAAAATAGATACACCTAGTGAGAGTAGAGGTTAGGAAATTATAATAAGAATTATTACAAGATATCACTCACAGTGCAGTTGATTGTTCATTGTCTTTTGTAACTATAATTTTAAAGAAGACACACTTAGTGATATAGACACCACCAAGTGAGAGCAGAGGTTATGAAATTATAATGAGAATTATTTCAAGATATCATATTATTCATAGTACAGTTAATTGTTTATTGTTTGGTGTAATAATTGTTTATTATTTATAAACACAATCAAACATATTATGAGGGACGGTGATGAAATTGACAACGGTCTCATAACAAACCATAACGGGCACATCCCCTGGCAAGATAGACTCTGAATAAGAAAGAAAGAAAAACAAAGTGATTACTTACAGGATCATAGGCTTTCTGAAGAACAAGATCCAGAGCAGCATCTGTAACCCCTAAAGCAACACCTCTCTCTGCAAGACGAATCGCTACATCTTTCATATGTAGTCTAGCAAATTTTTTGAGCTCATCACGAGAAAGAGGATCAAATACAACTATCTCATCAAGTCTATTCAATAGCTCTGGCCTGAAATGTCTTCTAACCTGCAAAAATATTCAAAGGCATGTCAAAGCACTGCAGCCAACTTCGTGATAAAATTATATGAAAAATATGCATACATAGAGTCCAGGAGAATGAAACGGCAGGTGTATTGGCAGTTGCCGAAATGCAGCAACTAAAACGGCAGGTGTATTGGCAGTTGCGGAAATGCAGCTACTAAAACGGCAGGTCTGTCGACGGTTGTAGGTGTGTGGATTGTTGCTGGTATTTTCAGACCGATTCCATGGAAATATACCAGAAACTAGTGGTATGTCAAACCTAGAAGGTAACCCGAGAGACTGTGACCGTCAGATTAAACAAGTAACAGGTGTCGTGCCTAGATAAGAAGTGTTGACGAAAAAAAATTGATCTCTTTCATAACAGAAGGCCTATCAGCCTAAATATCTAGGACATGTGGCACTCCATGATAAAGACACATGGTGTGTGGATTTGAGTTTTTCAGGTGGTCAAGTGGGCTGAAAATAGGTGAAATGTGGCACCACTCAGAGATTTACATGTGCCAATTGGTACAAGTGGTAGACAATTGGCATGCTCAAACAAAGAGGTGATGCAGGAATGACATGAGGGAGAAAATATCAGAAAATCCCCAAATATGGAGAACTAAAGCTCATCACCAACCTGAGATTGACAACTTTACATGATGTAACCTATGACATCGTAAATGGAGAAATCATAGTAACAATAAAGTAACCTATGTAACAATAAAGTCGGATTCATCCTGGGAGTGGTAATGGGAGAAATCATAGTGAACAACAGGAAACATGCAGAGTTGCTTACAATCAAATAGATGAAAAAAAACATACAAAAAACCTAGATAATAATCATGAACAAGCTTAATATTGAATTATGAACTGTAAAGGAACTTACAAAATGTGACATTACGAACATGGTCAAGCGCACAAGAAAAAATATCCTGGACATGACCCTGGTTGACAAGTTGTATTACTCATGATGCAAGAGGATTTGTACTTGCACTGCCAAGTCAATCAAAATCCATCATTATCTATACAATAAATACAAGTAATTGATGTAGTATTTTTTACTCTAAGATGCATTCTTATGATAATGTTAGAACATATGTTGAAAATTTCAAAACATACCTGAATAAACTCCTCTTCATTTCAAGAACAATTTATTGGAGTCGCATGAACTTGGAACAAGCCTCCCACGATCTGAAAGAGTAGCAACTAAGTCAACAGTGACTTTTTTTTTGCTACGCTGGATCAAGGGAGGTTTGCTCCAAGATTAAATCGCTCCAATAAATTATTCTCTACTAAACAGGGCCAACCACGTGAAGGTGGAAGCTCTTATGGCCCCTCCCCCCCTCTCACATCACTCTCAATTCCCCAATACCCAATCTATATTTCATTTTTTACTTTCATGAGCATAAAAAAAAAAATATTCAATAACTAATAAAAAAACAATTCAACAAAAAGTACGCAAGGAAACATTGCAATTAATGCTTGACATAAAAATAGTATGATAAATGAGTTTTTTATATAACACAAAAAACGTTCCAAGTATGGTAATGTTTGTCTTATAATAATACAATATTTTACATTGTCAAATTTTCTTTTTCTTCTTCCTATTTTTAAAGCTCCTAATTACATCATCAATATCATTGTGCTCTGCTCTTGTTTCGTGCCTTTCGACCCGCACTGCTGACCTAGTTGCGTATTCACGATGTCTGGGCTCATCCAGTGACGGGGCATCGCCTACAAAAACAGATAATATTAAATTTTAATTGTCAGTTTTTAAATATCATTGAACTAGTTCGTTAATATTAATAAAAAAAATTGCAATGAGATTATTTACCTGGTGCACCAGTTGTCGCCGTTGGGACTGTTGCCCTGTCTTCCTCTCTGGTGGTAAGATCCTCAAGGGAAACATTCTCTGTCATATAAACAAAAAACGTTATAAGGACAACCATCGAGGTATAATTAGAAAAAATTATAAGTGGAAATTAATTACCGTCACGGCCCTCACTGATAGCAGCATTGTCGGCCTGGTCCCCACTACAATGATCAGGTTGCACGAGAGGATCATCTACATCTGGCTCTAAAACTGGGTTATTTGCCTCATCGGTAGTGTTGCTCCCCTGATTTAAACAAAGTTGTTAGACATTAAATTTATGGACGAAAACAAACATATTGAAAGGTTAATGTTTTACCTTATCAGGCATTCTGGATCTTGGGACCTGCCCCAAGCTTCTACGACGTTCAACTACGACTTGATAGCCGAAATGGAAAGCGATATTTTTATCTTCCTCTGTAGTTTCTGTTTCGAAGTCATCACCCTAAATTACATATGATTGTGTATTTTTAATCATATTTGATAGGATTACAAAAACGTTGGAAGGTGATACAATTAATTATAAGATGTTTAGCTACTTAATTACAATTCTTGCGGCCAATTTCAAGTAGTTGCCCTGGCCTAGCTTGTGATGGCCCTTTTTTTCAATCCTAGCTTTGGTTGCCTTTGAGGTGTCAGGAAACCTAGCATCAAAATAGTAAAGTCAGATATGACGTAGCACACTTTTATTTTAGACATAGAGAAAATTAAAGCTATTGAATTAAAGTTGTAATTTACCTTGCGGGTCCAGTTGGCATTTTTCCTTCTTTCTTTGCCCTTTCTCTTTTCCGTCATGGATGAGTGCTCTCCACTCACTCTCTGGAACTGCGAGAGGACGCTCATATCTAGGGTTAAATTGCAATTGCGTCCTATAGGTGTCCCTAGTATATTTCAAATATTTGCCGGCTACCTGAGCCACCGCTGTTCTGTCAAATGTGCCGACCCCAAAAAGGGCTTCTAGATAATCTAGAAGTTCTTTTTTCAGGTTGGAATTCTAGGAATTCCACCCTGTACGTATGGTTGGGCCAAAAATTACCAACGCATGGCTCTCCAGAATCCTGTAGAACTCATTGTTTCCTACACAGAATAAAACCAAAAGAAAAAGAAGATATTATCATTAATTTAAAAATAAAAACCATGATAAATATGTTTTAGATAAAGTACATGAAATAGTTAAAATATTAAAATTTACCTGGGAGTTGTACATGCTTTATAGGGACACCCTCATCGTTCACCAACAACGTGCCATTAATGGTCCCTGTGGAGATGACACGTGTAGCTCCAGGAAACGCAATAATGTAGTTGGCCATATCAGCCTCATCATTGCCAACACGTTCAGCAGTTGGCTGGGTGTCAGCTTGGGCAGGGTGTGTTTCTTGGCTAGCACCTAAAGGAGTAGAAGGTGTACGAGAGGGTTGTTGGGCAATATCTTGCCCTTGTGTCCCACTACCACCAACACCAGGTTCAGCAAATGCCAGAAAACGCTACATACAAAAGAAATTTTTGTTAGTTTAGTCAATGTAAAAATTAAAAATAAAACTATCACAATTCATCTCATGCAGAACAAAAAAAATATCCTTTTGAATTTTTATTATTACCTGATATGTTTCTAGCTGGGTCATAAGTTGTTTTATCCTCTCTTCTATTTCAGGTGTTTGAGGCGTGTCTATCAAAGTATCAAATTCCGACCTTGCATTTCGTGCCTTTTTTCGCAACAAGAGCGCTGGAGATAGGGATGAAGAAAGCTCTTCCTCATAGAGGGAATCATTAGGCGTACCATGGCTAGGTGTCTGCATATTTGAACAAAATTAATATTATTTCAATTATGTAAATAACTAAAATACCTGAAGATAGAGCAATGTTGGCACTTTACATGTTCTTCCACTGGCCTCTTTCCGCGATCATCCCGTCTTGGGGTTGTTCCTGTACTTCCTTGATCAATCTGCCACATTGCAATAAAATTATAAATGTAAAAACTTGAAAACAATATCTAACTTGAAAACACAAAATGAAAACTGAAATAATTTCTAATAAGACACCGGAAGACAGAGTTAGAGTTTCAAATATGCCTTGCATTGAATTCAGTCCTGGAAATATGTCATTGCACATTAAGGCACCCAAACAAGAGACGAGTTGACAATGAAGACCTTATTGAATATATTGTTGGAGCAACTTCTAGTAAACTTGTTGTGAAGACCTTGAGGACATTTTTGGGGCAACATTGTTGAAGCTAATGGTATAGCATTGTTGGAGATGATCTTGAAGGGCCTTGAAGTGAAGCTTTTGGAGCAACTATTGAAAAATCCTTAGAGCATTTAAGTAAGGCACTTTCTATCTTCCATCACCTTTTTCCTTTCAATATACTTTAAACGATTTTGTTGATATTTAATGTTTGAAATCACGTTATAATTCCTTGATTATATGTGTTTGGGGACTTTCCCTTTGAAATTACCCAAAAATACCCTGGCAATTTTATCTTCAGGATGCATGTCTGGCCCTATTGTTCAATATTTTGATTGATAGTAGTAAACATAGAGAGTTAGGGGGCTCTTGACTTGGTTTGGTTGGGCCATTATATCCCTAACATCTACTAGGGAGAACCCCCCTTGAGTTGGAGGAGAGCTAGCCTGAAGTGAAAAGAGGTTGGTGAGGTGACAATGGGGCTATTGAATTATACATGGTATCACACTTTAGCTTTAGGACTTTATCTTGAGAAGTGCGAGATTTTTCTATATCAATTCTCAAATTGTTTACAACACTATTGTTAAGAACTAATAAGAAGTGATGTTAAGGGGTTTTTGGGTATAAGAAACAATACCATTTAAAAACTAGGGTTCTCAGTCCTTGGCATTCCTTCACCTGGGCCTAGGGGCACACAAGAATAATTTCACACTAAACCATGCAAACTTAAAAGTAACTTAAAAAATCCATAAAGTAATAATAATCACAATTCCTAATTTCCTATTGTACGATATGATGCAAATTATTCAAACATGAAGCAATGAAGACATGCAATGTCTGAATTTCAAGATTGATGAACCAATACAAGAAGTTAGAAACTACAACTTTAATTCAATACTCTGTGTCCTAACTCCAGGAAGGAATCTAGTTTGTAGTACAGAACATGCATCGTGTATTATCAATTCTTAATTGACAACAACTAAAGGTCATCTACCTCATCAATTCCTTCCCATTTTGTGTTTTTATGTTATACTCCTTATAAAAGTGTCAAATTTCTCTCAAAGTAAGCAACCACTAAATAAAATAAAAAATAGTTGAGATATGATTAAGAAATGGTCATTTATTTCTTGAAAGGATCTTCACAATTTCTTTGGTTGTTTTTCATCTCAAGAAACAAGAAATGACCTAAGAAACTATCGTGATGTAATATAAGAAACAACACGGTGAAATGGCCATTTTCAAAGCCAAATGATGTCCATTGAGTACATGGCCTTTATTTGGTTCCTGTTTCATAGGAGTTTCGGGTAGAAATGGAACTTTGTTGTACCATTTCCAGTAGTAAAAAGGGAAAACCTTCTTTTTCCATAGGAAATAATTTACCTTTCCTTTTTCAAGATAATCTAAATCACAAAAAATATGAACTATACTGCACACATTCTTGGATAATGTGAAAGTGGAAAAGAAATACCCTACACAAGTGATGCACACATGTACATTTGAACACTAATAGATTTTTGTAGTTGAAATGCAATGCTTGTTTTCATTTAAATGTAGGGTTTTTAAATCGGGGAGAAATAATGGCTGCCAATTTAATAAGCGTTTCTTTGGGAAAATTTTAAATCTTGTATTGGGTGATGAAGATAATAGAGGGTATTGAATCTTGATTCTTGACATTGTGTTTAACTTGAATAACTCAAATGATTATAAATATCGGTGGATGTCAAGTATGTCACTCAAAACTCTTATGTCAAAGCATTGTATGATGGCTAGCATTTGCTTGTTTCCCTTTCTTCAGTTCAATGTAAAAATTATATTAATATATTGGAGCATGAATGATAACTACAATTGTTTGCTCTGCAGTATATCCAGCCCCAAGATTATGAAAATTTTTCTCAAGTGGAGCTATTGGTTATTGATGAAGTAGCTGCAATTCCATTGCCTGTTGTAAAGGCTCTGCTCGGGCCATATTTAGTGTTTCTGTGCTCTACTGTAAATGGGTAATAATTATAAATGAGACAACCACAATCATAGATTTTGTAACCATTCGGTTTCCATGGATAGTGATGATGATATTAACCCTATATATCAGTGACCTATATCTATATGAGAATGATCTCAACATTTACCTTGATATGGTTGTATGGATGTGACCTTTGGTATGTCATCAGAAAATCCCCAAATATCAGAAAATCCCCAAATCTGGAGAACTAAAGCTCATCACTTTCGATCTGGAGTACTACCCTTGTGATAAAGTTGATGACTTTCAATCTCCCATTCTCTACCACTTTGCACTTCACCTTCAATATAGATCAGACCAAGGGCAATTCGTTACTAGGTGTTGAGATGGATGAGTTTGTCAAACTAAAATCCATAGCTTAAACTTCATGAAACTGGTGGAGTCAAATTCATGCAAGCACAAACACATCTTACACATCCTCTTTGAAACTCATCCGAAAGAACATTGGAAGACATCTAGAGATAACCCTATAGCCTAACACAATCCAATGGAATTGACCAAAAAAACCCAAATAGATTCAACCCTACTATAGGAGGAAGGGCCTGCAGTAAGAACTTACCATTTTGCAAGAGCTAAGGGCGAATGTTGTTCTGCAAGAACTGAGGGCGAATGGTGCTGTTTTGCAAGAACTGAGGGCGAATGGTGCTGTTCTGCAAGAGCTGAGGGCGAATGCTAAGGGAAAATGATGTTCTGCAAGAGCTGAGGGCGAATGCTGTTCTGCTGTTCTGCAATAGCTGAGGGCGAATGCTATTCTACAAGAGCTGAGGGAAAATGCTGAGGGCGAATGTTGTTCTGCAAGAGCTAAGGGCGAATGCGCGCATGATATCAGACGTTAATGTAGTTTTTAATAAAATCATTTTTATGTAGCGCGCATTTGATTTTTTCATTTCAAATCATTTTTATATACATTTGATTTTTTCATTTCTAATACAAGTGACAAACAAATTTCTACAAGAGGTTGAAATTTTTACTAGAATATCCATGAAAGACTAATTAAAATGGCTTAAAATGCAAGTGGATCTTCAAAATAAATGTAATTGAAGGTTCTCCCCACTAAATTTTTGCAAAAGTGCTTACATTATTTAAGTTATCTAGGATATTTTTTGTATTACACAATCTAAATTAAATAATGAAATAGTTGGGTAGTCTTATTGTTTCAAATTAGGACACAATTTTCAAATGGTGATGAAGTTTCATTTGATGATTAACTGACAATATTCTCCTTTCCTATCCTTGAAAAACTATACAAGGTTCCCTGTTGCCACATGAAACCCTAACTCATGTAGCAGCATAGGACCAGTCCTCCATTTTGCCCATCATAAGGCATTTTTCACGTATTTGACGACTATAATTTGCGGATTCCCATTTTCCGTGACGTGCTAGGAAGGATAGAAGACTTAATTTTGATGTTTGAATTTTTTTCAAAAACGTTCTTACGCCCTTTAATTTCCACTTACCAATAATTTTGCAACACTAGTCCTCTTCACAATTGCAAGGTTGTACTCAAAAAGTAAGGAAAGTTACTTTTTTGGCTCACTCAAAATTAAAAATTTAATAAAGGAATTACCACTTATCATTATTGATATTTTAAAATTAGAATCAATTTAGTTTTCCCATTCCTATTACAGAAAGTTCACAAATCCTTTCTTTTACATAAAACACCAAATAAAGAATAAAGCTCGTTGCCCTGCAAACTTCCAAGGTTGTGATTAGTGAAGCAGTGAAAAAGTACGGCTATAGCACTAAAAAATTAGAATGCCAATCTGCCCCAACATGAAGTAGTGTTAATATAGCTGGTGGCTTGGCTTGATGGTCAAACAATGAATTACACAAGCACAAAATAAAAGCTTTAGGCATCTAGTTCCTTACACTTGCACTCTCAAGGCATGACTCAATGATGCTGCCACACAAGAAAAGGTCCAATGGGGACCATAAAAACATGAGTATGAGATGGTTACTCATGATGAAATTCGACACGAGTGTGGATAAGTATGGGGGAAAAGTGGTGCCCCCAAGTACAAGTGTTGCAAGTGATGAAATTCGATTTTGAGGAGTGGCAAAGTGACCCTTATTAGACAAAATGTATCCTGGTGAAGTATCAAATCACAAAAAACTAATAGATACCCATTTGAGGGCTCGGTGAGAGCTTTCCAATGGTACAGATGGTTTTTCAAACTGAGCTACGGTTTGGCTGCAACAGGTGAAAGAGAAATCAGGGGTTTCTATTTTAATAAGGCATTTTCCATCCAAATTCACTCATTGGTAAGTGTAGCTATGGTGAATATAGAGAGGAGAGAAGGCCTTAAATATTGCAATGATCGTAGTGAAAAAACTGACTGTTGGAATCGAGATCCATCAATTGTAGGTAAGAGGCATAACCCTACTCTTTCAATTAAAATTTCATTTTAGGCACCCAGAGCTCATGAACAGGCCAGGTCACACTTTTTGTGGTTTGTTTTGCGACCTGGGTAGCAGGTACTGGGAAGAAAAATGAAACCTGTCTTAGGAAATTACTTGAAAAGTGCGACCTGTCAGAGAAAGGTGGTTTCAATTCTGTTTTTGGTTGAGATCTGGGATTTTTATGGTTGAGGGGTATCGGTGCCCCCAAGAATGTTGTGGTCATGCCAAAATGTATTTAGAAAGAGGGAATATAAACACATTTTTATGATGTGGTGTGCCATTTGTTTTTGTTATGGTTATGCAGTTTGAGAAAGGGAATGGAGGATTACCAATCTCTTTTGGTACTGCATATATGAAGAAAATGGACTTAAGTTTCTAGGTTGGCATACATGGTGTCACTATCCCAAAGAGAGGATTTGTAGATAATGAACTGGTGCTCCCCTAGAAAATCGATAGGTTAGTCAACAACAATGTCTAGGGGACTGGGTTGTTGATGTAAGAAGAAGGAATGATGAGGGGTATCATTCCTAAAGTGATTGGAAGAGATATGGGACTCTAGAGGTTCTTCTAAATGGGGAAGAATAATGGTACTAGAGTCGACACGACTAGATACACTAGGATAGTTGTGGAGAATTGCGTCTCTTGGACTCTTAAATATGGGTGCCCCCTTACCGACACATTGGGTATCAATGTAATGGCCACAAGGTGTATGTGGTTCAAATGCATGGGTTAGATGTAAGGGGGGATATATAAAGTCAGGGGTGGTGACTACTTCCATAATGTCATCATCGTAATGTAAGATGGGGTGACTGGTGAAAGAAAGACCACCTGACGCGGCGAAGCTACCTGATTCATCACCATGAGAAGAGAGGTTCACATGTGCATCGTCATGGAGGGTGATGGAAGAACAAGAAGATGAAGGATCCACCGATGTTGAGCCCAAGGTGATCATTGGAAGGAGGTCAGGCGAAACAGAAGGAGAAGGCCCGGGGGAGGGGTCTTTCACTGAGGATCTCATAGATGATGACAGGCAATGGATAGTGGCCGAAGACTCTATCATTTTGACATCCGAAGGGGGAATTTCAATAAGGGTGGATGTGTTCTCTGGTTCTGCTGAAGCAGAATGTGCAAATAAGGGAGCGGTGGACTTGTTGCGCTTTGCCTCAAATTGGCAAACTGCCACTAGAGAGCTGCGGAATTCCTTAAGGCGGGGATGGAGGTGGGAATAATGGCCATGGATATCACAAAAAACATAGGGGTGGTTGGTGTGAATAGTCTTGGTGTTCTTGGCTGTAGTTGAGGAAGGAACAGAGGTTTCCAGGACCATAGACTCAAATAATGCGACATTAACCATGGGCTTCAGACAAGGCAATTCAGGAAAACTATGGGTGGCATGACCGAAAACATCACACAAAGCACACGGAGGTGTATGCTTTGGAGGCTGAGGAGAAGCATGGTTTGTCAGGGAAGCCTTGTCTTTAGCTGCCTTTTTGTGAGCTTTTCCCTTTCTACCCGAAGTGATCGCAACAGGAGGAGGTTCCTGTTGAGGTGACTGAGGCATTGTAGCATCGGGAGAAGTCATAGGGACTGGTTGAACTGGGGTCAAAGAAAGATAATATTTGGGTTGAACAAGTAGGGTAGCGACTAGGGGATTGAAGTACTAGACAGGAATCCCCAGGGTCAGGTTAGGAAGAGCTAGGGTAGCCATGACAGGTACTGAGAACACTCCGGGAGAGGAATCTAGGAATGGTATCTAATCAGAGGGGTAATGGCCAGGCGGGATGGCTCCGAGATGGTTAAGGCCTGGAGGAGCCATTCCAGGAGGGTAGAGAGGCTCATGGATACTAGCTATAGGTGAAGGTCTAGGAGGAGGAGGTCCAGAAGGCTGAATCGAAGGGCTAGGAGTAGGTTGCGGAGGGTGAGGCTGCTGACTAGCCGAAGCAAGCCTCTTGAGGGAAGCCCGAGACGATTACATCATGCAAACATTCAATGAGATGGGATCAGAGACAGGAGGAGGAAGACCAGGGAATGTACCAAGCAAAGAGGAGTCTTTGTAGACTCCGGGTGAGACACTGGTCAAGGGATCGACGATTTTCTTATTGGCCACCGAGGATATTCTGGACTCAGGGGAGGTCTAAGACTTTGGTTTATAATATTTCAACTGGTCGATGGTGACTATATTTCCATTATGGGGAAAGGAAATATTGCGGTGAACCACAGATGGTACAACAGACATTGCATAGGTGTAGCTACGACCCAATAGAATGTTGTAATCTAAGGGGGAATCTATGACTTCAACGTCAACGCAAACAATCTTTCCCGCAAGAGTAATAGGACAATTACAGAATAGGCCAATGGGCTGGGAGGAATGACCATCCCACACTCGGAGAGTGATCATGGAAGGGGCCAATTCAGGTGATCCAAGTTTCTTCCAAACCGAAGCGGACATCACGAAGGTGGATGCCCCCTCATCAATGGTACACCAGGAAACGTTGGCATTCTGGACCTTGACTAGGATTTGGAAGGTGACAGAAGTAGGGAGAGGAGGATGTTCTGACCAGTCAGCATCAAAGATGATCAATCAATTATCTGAAGGGTCTACAGCACCCATGGTAGATAGTAAAGCTTTTCGTTGTGATGGGCACGACTGGAGGAGTTCCAACGTTGAGATGGCGGCAAGAGATTGCACCAAATCATCTACTATGTTATACAAATAGGCAGCTTTACTAGAAGTAGAATTTCAATGTGATGGTCCTTGAGGGATCTTGGTATGAACCTCTACCTTAGGTTGAGGGATCTGCAAAGGACCATTAGGTTTCCAGGGAAAATTTTAAGGATGGAAGTTAATCTTAAAGTTTCGAAACCTGGTGAATCTTAATGGTCCCCAATATGTAAATTTTAATTTTTTTTATGATATTTTTGTAAAAATATTTAGGTTTATAATTATTTTATATTAGTATATATAAAATTTTGGCGATTCTTAGGATAAAATAATTTTATACTATAGACTTTGGGCGAATCATTTTTCAAAAAAATGGAAATTGGCGAATCTTTTTTCTTGAAAAAACATGGAAAATTAGCCCACCTGCGAATATTAGCCCCTAAAATTTTCCATGTAGGTGTCGAAAGAGGCTCTATAGAACCTAAAGAAAGTGGCTCGGGGATAGACGTAGCTGGAGGCTTGTTGAACTGATGGGACCAAGTCTGAAGGTTGATGTCTATAGGTATAGATTGGTTAGATTTCATCATGAGAAGTTGGTAATCAGAGGTACCAAAAGGAAGAGGTTGAGTGGCCACCTTCCCTTTAGGTGGTTGGGTAGCCACAAATCCTTGTAGAGGGAAAGGATTAGTAAACACAGTTGGTTGAATAGGCCCAGCATTGGGATGGACAGAAGGGGAGGATTTCTGTCCTCGCAATGTTGCTTGAGTCTCCCACATCTATCGCATCTGTGGCAAAAGAGGACAATCATGAGTGTAATGACCAAAAACACCACAACAAGAACAAGGCTTATTCATGCGAACATGCATGTCCTACTTGGGCTAAGTGCCCTGTTGCTGGTTAGTAGTGTTAGGTGCAGTACTTTGAGAATTAGGTCCAGGATTAATGAGGGTAGATTTATTTTGAATGCCTTTCCTCTTCTTTTTAGTCGAAGGAGGATTAGTCGTGCCCTGCTGTGCATACACCTGCCCCTAAGGGGGCGGTGGCTACTGTTGTGGGGGTTGAGAAGGCAAGGGGGCCTTAGGTGCGAATATAGGAGGAGCTGGCACACCAGGCTGTGGATACTGATAATAAGGAGGTTGGATAACATTGTGGTAAATAGGTTGGGAAAAATGAGGAGGCATGCCATATCCTGGATACATGCTACCGGGAGGGGGGAAATTGAAGGAGGTGTTGGCCCCTCCCTAAGGAAAACCATAGCCCACAGGAGGTTGAACATATGGATGAGAGAGAGCTCCAATGATACCGTCGGTGACATGAGATGCTGCTGGTTCTTTGGCACCACCGGGTCTAGGAAGATCAGGTAGAACAGTATAAACATAACCCGACTGAGTGTAGATTGGGTCATATTTTAATGCAATTTGGAGAGTGGCTTCTTTAGTTTGAGGGAAATGCGATGCGACATCTTTGCCAATGGCAGGCGAGAGATATCCAAGGAACCATTCCATGTAGACACAGTCTTCGAAGGTAGGGGCTCGACATAGGCTCTTTATTCTCTGCCATTCCTGTACATGATCGGATAGGCGGGTTGCAGACGATTGACAGAAAGAAGTCAAAAGTTTGGTATCGGTGTCATAACGAAGGGGAAGTTGGAAATAAGACAAAAAGGCATGGGCAAGAGTCGCAAAGGTGGTATGAGAGAATGAGGCCTAATCAACATACCACTTAGAAGCTTCACCATTAAGCATACGTTGGAACAACCAAATATGGACAGAGTCATCGGTAATGGAGTTAGACGAACACCACATGTGGAAATATCGAACATGATTTGTAGGATTTTCTCCAAAAATTCCTTCAAACTTGGGGATGTTTGAAGGGAGCTTGGTCAGGATAGCAGGCCAACTAGCGTCATGGTGTATAGGGTCATTTATCAACTGGTTGAAATCAGGAAGACTGAGGCCTGCCATATAGGGGAGCAAGGGAGCAGTCAGGGTAGTTCCTGTTGCAGTCCCACTAGTAGTATTCCCAACATCAGGGTTGGGGTTACCACCAGTGTTAGGTCCTGAACGAGATATGGTGAAGGTGATAGGGGGAGAATTAAAAGGAGAACCCAATGAACCAGAAGAAGAATCGGAGTGCAAACTCGGTGGAGGACTAACTCGAATCCTACGTAGAGGAGTAAGTCTTCCTACCAGAAACTGACGATGAAGGCCAAGAAGTCTCAGGGATAAATGCCTTGGTGGTGCAATGGTGATGACACAAACACGACACAAAGGGAAGAGAGACCAACAAGGGTGGAGAGGTGCAGGATCAAATTATTACAATGTCAAAACAAGGGTAGGAGGTGTAGGATCAATTGATCTCAATGTTTTACAGTCTTTTCCTAGCGGTGTTAGCCAAGCGCTTCTTCACTTATAAATTTATACATTTTATGGAAATTATAGACACAATTTATAATCACATTACAAGATCATGATGTATGGATATTCCTTATCATTTCTTAGATAATCACAACTTACCAACACGTAATAGATTGATATACACATCATATGGAATTTACCCCTAGAATGCGACATGTATCCTAAAACAAATTATTTGTATGGCAATTGTTATGGTGTATATATGATGTGTATTATAGTTTATCTTATAATTTTGTTGAAGTAGCATACAACAATTTACATAGTGATATGAGAACCACTCTCTAGAGTATACATCGATTTTGTACACATGGCTTTTTAGTTGCTTTTTAAGATATATCATTGGTGATGGTCACATGATTATATAATGAACCATTAAGTTGAACTACGAAATTATTTCTCACAACACACACACACACACATATTGATGAATTAATAATTTTTCTCATATAATTTTTTTAATCTATTTTGAAAAAAAAATAAAAAATAAAATATATATATATATATATATATATATATATATATATATATTTCTAAGAAGAACAAGAGAGAATTCCTTACCATATCTTCGTAAAACATATAATAGCAAGAAAATTAATCTATTGAAATTTCATTTCCAAACATATTCATGGAGTAAAATGAAGATTAAAAGGATATATTCATGGATTTACCTATAACATCACCTCATAAGAATGTAAATGTACAATATTGATGATACATAGGTTAGAAGAAAATTAATCTATTGAAATTTCATTTCCAAACATATTCATGGAGTAAAATGAGGATTAAAAAGAGATATTTATGAATTTACTTATAACATCACCTCATAAAAGTGTAAATGTACAATATTGATAAAATTTATTTATATTTGATAAATAATAAACCTTTATCTCACATGTATCATATAATCTTATAAACAAACACATTCTATAATATGCAATAAAAGTGAAATTACACAATCCACATGGAAATAAGACTTAGTTCAAGCAAAAGAAAATAAAAAATAAACCATAAGTGACACGGATTTTGCAAAGGCATATAAGTGTCGTTATACCGACAGCGGCCAAAGCGTCGCTATTGCGACGGATGCCTCCAAACGTCGCAATTGCGACACTTAGACATTGTGTCGCACTTGTGACGTTTGGAGGCAACCGTCGCAATAGCGACGCTTTGGGGCATAGTGTCGCAATTGTGACGTCTTCCTCCAAACGTCGCAATTGCAACACTTTGTCTAAGTGTCGATATTGCGACACTTTTCTCTAAACGTCGGTATAGTGATGGTTTCGAGCGGGATTGAAAAAATTTGGGGAAATTTCCGAAATTTGGTCAAAAGTGTCGGAATTTCCCCGAAATGTACTAGTGTATGATGTGAGCATGAGGAAGTAGAAAACACTTTTGTTGCTTGGGTTATTCTTTGGAGAGCAAGGGCAGATTTGCTCTCACTTGTTGTATGATGTTGCAGGAGTAGGAGATGGCACTATCATGGTGCAAAGGGGATACTCCTTGGCCTTTGATGATTAAGGATTACTTCCATCTTGGGAGGAATTCCATATTTGCAGCAACATTATTGGAGGAGTCTCTGACAATCATCATGTCAAAGAAATGAGTTATGGGTTGGCAGGAGCCTATTTGCATAGGCCAACAACATTGTTCTTTTGTAACATGGACTTATTCATGCATTCATGAATCACTTTACTTTCAGCACATGGTGAGAATGTTGGTTTTGCATCTATTGATTATGTAACACAGTGTTTGCATCTTCTTACCATTGTCATACAATGCATTGTTCCATAAGAGGGAAATTTTATTGTTGAGCACCATGAGCAAGATTTTGCCAAATATTTTGAGGGAGACAGCCATCCTTTGTATCACCATGGACAAGTGTTTTATTATTTTTTGTATGCTCAGTTGACACATTCACTCATTTTCTATCCACTAGTAGATGTGACGATTCACACAACTAGAAATTTGTCAAAACACCACTTGCCATGCTATTTTCTAAAGCTATAGTGGGAGAGACTGCATTGTGTCCACTTGAGACATTGTTTGTATCATGCAGCATCAAATAAAAAATTTAGCAAACTTCTCATTTGGATACCCTATGATGATCATGTCCTATTCATCATGGATGAGATGTTTTGGGCCGGCTTGTTCTTTAATGTTGGAGGATTGTTCTTCATTTTTCCACTTGAGGGCAATAATTTTGTAGCCCAGGATCAGCACATACTCTACACTTATGATGAGTGGAGAGAAGGACAACATGGGGTAGATTCCCTTGTCTACCATGATCATATTTTTAGCCCACCTACTTTGCATGAGCCAAAGGTGGAGGAAGACTTTCAGGAGTTGTCATGTTGGAGGGTAACTCATTTTGTGTGGATGATTTCTTGGGGATGGGAGATTCATATGGGAATGGCAGATCCCAATTCATTTCATCCCACATGCCTCAAGAAGGCCCTTTAGTTCTATCCTTGCATTTTCTTGAGGACAAGCAACATTTGGGAGGGGAGGACTGTAATGTTCCTGAAATTAGCATAGAGCTAATTGGAACATTAATTTTTCCTGTATCAGCTAGGAGGTGAATAAATGGGTAAGGAGGCCCATGAATGGAAACAAAATCCCTCATAGTGTGAAATGGATCATCAAATTAGCTCTATTTTTTACCCTCAAGTGTGAAAAGGGGCAAATGAATGAGGACAAGGTCAAGTTTGACCAAGTCAATAACACTGCCATAATGGGAGTGAATCACCTTGAGAGATAGCGTAGTGTGAAAGGGGAAGAGATAATTTGGTGGAGGAAACCCTAATGTGTGGGGGCCAAGGCAAGGAGGCTTTTATTTGTAGAAAGGGAGGACAAGGCAGCCATGGAGGGATATGCTATTGAGTATATATTTTGGTCTGCATGACTATTTTCTATCTTCAGTTGTTTAACTGAGATTGTTGTGCTGCTTAGCACAAGGGATTTCCTATTTAGGAATTATGCTCCCTTCTTAAGAGGCCTCTTGAGTTATTGTACTTCATTCTCCACATTTCAGGCTCAAGACCAAGCCACCTCTTTTAGCTACAGTGTTATTCTTGTATCAGGAAACGTTGTGTTGCAGGATGTTGCAGTGGATGGTTCCACAACACCTTTCTTTGGCTCATCTTTCAAAGGAGGGAGCTTCTATTCCTCTGAGAGGTTAGTGAGGAAGATTCAAGAGCTGATTGCACATCTTTGGCATCAGGCCAAGCACTTCCTATCTCCTACAGCGCATCCCATCTCCTTGACTGCGTTATTTCTGAGTGTATTTGCAGTGGGGGATTGTACCACTATTTTGGAGGGTGAGATCTTCAATGATTGGATCAGCCTTTCACCTGAGAGATCCATTGGATGAGATTCAACTATCATATGTAGCATCTTCAACTATCTTCATCCATTTCCAGTTTCTGAATTGCAGCTGCTACCCTGCAACTCCGACATTTCTGCCATTGTGTATATTTTAGCCAATCCTTCTAGGATTGACTTGACATTGTATTTTTAGGGGTTAGAGCTTTTCACCCCCACTTATTTGAGCTATACATTTCCATATCGATGTATTGAAATTATTTCTGTAGCAGTGTCTCTTATAAACTGCGCAGTCATAGCTTGGCTTTACCATATGTAGCAGTGCATTTCATAATTCTAGTACATGTGCCTTTGATGGTGGATTTGCCTAAGCTTGAGTGATCATATCCTCAAGATCTTGTACAGATTTTGCTGCTATAACATTAATAAGATGGCTATGAGATCTTATTACATTTTCTGAAGTTGATGCATCACTGCTACTCCATTGGTATGTTTATGTATTGCTGGATCTCCACATTTGGAATGTCTTAAGATATTTCCAATAGTGTAGAATTTCCCGATTTTGGGATATTACACTTCTACAGTTGGATCATCTGCCTAATGAATGACCCATATTGACTAGAAATTACAATACTTTTACAAGGAAATTTTACATATGTTTTTAACTTCGGGGGTGCTGCAGCTGCCCCCCCTAGACCCCCTAGGAAGCGTTTAATTACGGGCAGTGTTGCCGCCCCGTTAAGGTACAGGGGTCCAATGCTATGATATGAAATAAACAAGATAATCAGGCTCCATACCCAATAAGTTCGGCTATGGGTAACTACATAGGTAACCATTTTCCCACATTTTCTACATTGCCAACGAACATGGGAAAAATGTTCCAGACTCCTTATCCTCATCCTTATGGGAGAAGTGGATACATTCGTTTAATATCTTTAAGCCATGTAAGAGTATCGAAGTACAACTATGTAATCAATGCAAGAAGATTAGGGGTTTTCCATGCTATTGTTGCTACTAATAATTTGGATTAAACATTGGTTATTGGGGGCTAGATAATTGTTATATGTTTTGAGATATTGGAACCTGGGTGTGTTTTATAGTAATCGTATCCTCACTGATCGTTCTCTCCATAATGAAGTAAGTGGGCTATCCATATGGTGGCTACAGATGGTTTACAATCTTGTGGCCATGGCCGAAGAATAAACATCCCATGTCGTTTGTGCACACTCTCTCTTGTCGCAGTTCACGAGGCAAGATTCCGGTGACGACTCATTTTCAGCTGGGATTTTTAAAAATAATTTAGGGTGGCGTTTTCATATTTATGGTGGACAATACAAAGGGAAATGCATATTACCTAGAGCTATTATGATATTCCTTAAAATATTTCGGAACTACTAAATTTGACGGATCAAACAATCTAATGTCCTTCCCAAGGACACGGTAGGTATTTGGTTTAAAACATCGAGGTGGCAGGTAATGTTACATCTCATTTGGTGGATATCTTAATATTATTATATCATTACATTCAGCCAATTTGGTAGGTGTATACACTGGGAGTAGCGTTGCATTTATTTCCTCTTTTGGTTGTGCACTAAATCGCGCTAGCACAGAACATGGGACAAATGACTGGATTGAAGTCATATCTAGTAGAACTAGACATAGAAGACACAAAAGACACAATTCTACATGCAATGGAGGTGGCGGAAGGGAAAACGTCATTACTCACCATTAGAGAAGGAATTAAAATTGTGGAACATAGTCGAGCCAACTCCATTCTAACGGAGGGAGGGAAGGGCACAGATCAAGTCGAATTCCAAACATCGAATAACATGAAATCTGGGACATTCATCGTCCACATAAACCTTTCAAGCCTATGATGTAGGGCCAAATGCTAAGTTTCGAACATGGTTTGATGTGGCATCGTGATACAAGCCTAAGAACCTAGGCACTGGTTGGTCAATGGTTTTTTGACAAAGATAGGAAGGAAAACAAGGAAGAATGGTTCATTGAGGCCTGGATAAAATTGTTGGGCTACCCGCTAAAATCTTGCACACTGCTCAAAGGATGGTATAGTTTCCACTTCATGAATCTGAAAGACGTTGTGGAAGTTCTTCAAAGACCCTAGGTGTTGGGCCGATGAAGCACCATGAAAACACTCACTGCGATCAAAAATTGTATTGGAAGATCTGTTTTTGTTGACCCCAAATGTTTGGGGGTATATGACAAAAGGGTGGCCTGGGTGTTGGTAGAATTATCATTCTCAGGCAACTTACCTCCCCACATCGACCTGGTTTGGGATCAACTAGTGCATAGACAAAGACTGGACTATTGGCACACTCCCTTTTGATGCCACCTGTGCCACCAAACGAGACACCTGATGATAACATGTCAGAGAAGGTTCTCGGGGAAACATGAAGAAATTCATGCATGGGGATACACCCATCATGCGGGGAAAATTCTGAATAAATATACCTCCACGATGCAGTGGCGTGAATTGGGTAAGTACCACCACAACGTTACTGACTCACTTTTTTCTGTATCTTAGAAAAAAATGGTGGGGCGGGGGGTGATTTTTTGCTTGGACCCGGGTTGGAGGCTGAAGGGAACCCCTCTAAGAATTATGTTATGGGTACCAATCCTAGTCATGACCTGACTGAACCAATGGTGGGTGGGTGTCATGGTCCGTCAATGGGTGGTTTTCGTTCCCCTATATCATCCCTGGGTGGGCTCTGTCCCCCTTTGCTTATGCTCAACTAAACATCCTTTGATAATCTGGAGTTCAGAGGGAATGTGTACACGGCGTCTAAGCCTTCTCAGCGTCCACACTCTACGGTTAATTATGATCACTCTTTGGAACATACTCTGACCTCCCCACATGACCCTGATCTTCCAATGTCGTCGCATAACTCGATTGGCAGCGACTTGGGTTTTATGTTACTTAACCAGGATGTTGAACTGGTTCCCCTCACTGTTCACTCCGATAAAATGGAATCACCCACCATTGTCATTATTCTGGTTTATGTGGGTAATGTTACAATTCGGAGGGGGAAAGGGAGCCCTCACATTAAGAAGAAACTCATCCCAGGTGGGGTGACGGATTCAGAACTTAACATGGACAATTTTTGGGATGTGACAGTGTCTTTAGCCATTAATAGAGTCCTTAGAGAATTAGAGCCCGACTCCTATGGTACTTGATGATTGTTTTCTCTCTGAATGTGTGGGGCCTGGGGGGAGGGACAAATTTGTATCTTTGATGTATTTTTGCAGAAAGATTGATCCTATACTGATTTTTATACAAGAAACTATGGTAGAGGCTGATAAGTTGATATCATTTTTTCGTGCTATGTATCCAGCATGGCACATGGTGGCGAAGGACGCAAGTGGGAAGATTTGGGGGCCTGGCTGTGTTATCGGATCCCAGATGGGCCACACTCAAAGCATTTAGTTTCTTTGGAGGCATTATTTTGACAGGATACTTCCGGGGTCATAAGAACAGGGTGCACTTATTTAATTTATATGCCCCATATAATGACGGGACAATTCTGGAAGAAAATGGAAGATTGTAGGGTGCTTACTCTCGGAAATGCAATCATAGCTAGAAATATTAATTTCACTTTGGATTCAAAGGAGATCCAAGGAGTATAGAGCAGAAGAGATCCGTTGAAAAAATACATCGGGGACATGATAAGGGAGGAAAATTTAAAGGACATGAAAAAGGAGGTAAGATGTCCCACCTAGTATAATCGCAGAAAAGGGTATAAATATATAGCAAAAATAATTGATCACTTCCTGGTGAACGAGGATCTACTTCAACAGATGGGCATGGTAAGGACCTGGGTGGAGGGTCTTCTTATTTCGGATCATAGACCTATTGTCATGAAGTGGAAATTCAAAAAGAAATTGAAATTATTTCCTTTCAAATTTAACCAAAATTTTGTCGGAGGATAGGGATTTCAACGAGATGATAAGTGACGTTTTCATGGAAAATAAACAGGGAAATGGGGCCTCTCCCATGGCACATTTATCCCAAAATTTACGTGCCCTGAAGTTGAGATTTCGGAGTATAGGAAAGGCATAAGAAGGGTAAATTATTAAAGAAATTACAAGAAAATTCTAGGGAGACCAAAGAAATTTTTGAGAATATGGATACTGGTCACATGACACCTGATGGCTAGAATAGACTCGAAATTCTAGAGAAGGGGAAATGTAACCTTCTATTGATTCAGGAGTAGACTTGGAGACTCAAAAGCTGAGAAATATGGCTCAAAGAGGGGGACATAAATACTAAATATTTCCATTCATATGAAAACTGCTGGAAAATTTCAAATTCCATATGGGAGGTTTGTGCAGATGGCCAACAATATAACACTACTGAAAAAATATAGGGTGCAGCAGTGAAAAACTTTGAAGGATTGTTCAAGGATAGGGAGGGAATACATATAGAAGAACAACTTCGGGCAGTGGAGGATTTCCCGCACATGTTTCAGTCAACTGATAATGAAGTATAAAGAGTTGTTGTAACTGTCGCAGAAGTGGAAAGGGTATTTAAGACTTTCGCTTGGGATAAGATTTTGGGGCTGGATGGGTGGACCCTGGACTTCTTCTTACATTTTTTTGATCATGTGATGCAGGATATTACAGAGATGGTGGAGGAGGCAAGGCAAATATGACACGTACATGGAGCGATCAACTCCACGTTAATCACCCTCATCCCAAAGAAGAAGAGCATGCAATCATTCAAGGAATTTAGGCAAATATCCCTCTGCAACACTCTGTACAAAATCATTTCAAAAATCATTGTTGAGTGCATCAACAGGGTACTGTTTCGACACTTTTTGCGGGAGAAATTTTTGTTTCTCCATAACATAATTATTCACAATGCAGTGGCAACCACACAAGAAATCCTACGCACTATACAGAAGAGAATGTTGAAGGCCGCGATGATGAAAGTGGACCTCTAATGTGATGATGACGGACGGGGAAAATTTTCATCACCCCCCCTAAATTTATAATAAATAGGTGAATCCCCATGATACATAGGAAAAATGGAAGGTGATTTTATTAATAATATAATATGTATATATAATTTTTTGGCGAATCTCTCACGAGATTATATTATCTTGTAAAAACATGGCGAATCACCAGTACAAATGGCGAATCACTACTACAAAATGGTGAATCGTTGTCTAGTGGAGTTTGGGTTGTTGGTTCCAATGAAGATATGGTAGTTGAACCAGGAGTAGAAGGAAGAGAACCACCGAGACCAAGCATGGCACATGGTGACTCATGAGGGAAGTAGTTCTCGTGCAGTTTGGAAAACGCGTTCTTCTAGTTCTGCTAAGCATAGTGTTGTTGCTCATGCTACTACTAGCACTGATATTGAGGTTGGAGAGGAGTTTCAACAAATTGGGATCTTTGCAGATCATTTTGTTTCAACAATCCTCTAACACAAAGGCCCATGCCTCTGTCGATTTCTTCAATGAGCAGAACAAGTCGAACAAAAATTAAAACACCAATAACTAATGAACAGAGTCAATACGACAATCCCAACACACCTCCAAACCGACAGTTGTGCCTCACTATCTGCTACGCACATCCAAACCAACTCAGCTCATGGCAGAATTTGCTCGTGGGAATGGATCGGGGAATTCAAGGGGGCAGTATCATAAATTCATGAAGCTCAACTCATCCCTCCACAGTCCAATGCAACAATGGAGGTCGTCTCTCCTCCATGCATATAATCACCAACAGGCACTAGCAGTTACACAACTATTACACAATCCAGGCCTCTCACAACAGTGGCCTCTCACAAGTTTGACCGGCGACGGTGCTTGACTAAAAACTTTAAAAATAAAAGTTTGACCAGGCAAAGTAGTATTCAATTTTTTATCTTGTAATTAAATAATTCAACATCCCAATATATAAAAATACCATCAAATGAACATTATGCACTCCACTCATAAAACAGTTCAGGATAAGAGAAAGTGTAACTTCTCATTCCATTCATAACACAACTCATGATAAGAGAAAGTGCAACTTCCCATAATGGTAAAACAAAAGGAGGAACTTTAATAATGATAAAAAAATTCCAAAGTGTGGGGTATCCCACTTTTTATTCACACACCAAACAGCCCATCAACAACTTACTTGCACTTGTCCTTGCCAGAAATCAGGAAATTGATTTTACATCAAAAATTAACGAAAAAAACTGCATATGGTAGAGAGCCTTAGTCACCGGCTAAAATTTTAATGTTGGTCGTTATGGAAATCGACTTATTGCCAACTATCCAAACCTTGAAGTGAAAATTACATTATAGTATGTACAAAAATGGATATAGTTTGAACATGTAAACTCCCCAAGTTTTCTTGTGCCCCTCATTCATGGTTGTTGTTAAGCTGTAACATGGGAAACCCCCCCTTCCCTTATAGTTCACTGCTTAGGGTTGCACAGTTTCCATATCCAACCATCAATCTAGTCAGCTTCTTATTATTCAGACGCTGTTGGTAGACCGTTGGTTTTTCAAATCTGTTACCAAATTATGAAAAAAATCAAATAAATAATGAATTCATGATTATCTTTGGAGAGTATCTATGTATGATTAATTTCATTGTGACATAATAGCTAAAGAAAAAATATAATTAGGTAAGCAACCCAATTTAAATCTTGAAGATACATAATCTTCAGTGATTTCAATAACTGAACAATAATTAATTGCTCTATACCTGTTAGGGAACGGTATGAGGTGTGGCAAACCAAGCACGTTTGAAGTCAAATGTAATCTTTAGAATTTTATAATATAATACAACTCTCGCTTACTTACAAAAGAAAAAAAAAGCATATTATAATTTCACTATCAAATATCAAATATCAAAAGTATGAATTATTTCTTTCATACGCCCCCTTCATGGATTCTAAATCTTTGAGTTGTTTACATCTTTAGTCTTTTACACACATTTTTTTTCCAAGAAAAAACTATGTTTTCTATTTCAAGTGTGAAAGAAAAATATGCATGGAAAAGTCTGCGCTTTCATACAAAACTACTAGTCTAAATACATTGGAACTTAACCATTGGATTTACCCCAAATACATACCACATCCATCTTCTGCAATTGGTATACACTATACATGACAACAAGAGTTACAAGTCAACTAGAGCACCTCCCATTGTTCTTCTAAGTCAATAGAGGATTTTATATCTCACTGGGAAGCTTGCTTCCCCCTTGAACTCCTTGAACAAGAGCAAACCTTTCTGTTGTGCCATAACTTTTTTTGAGAGTCCATTGGCTGATTTGTTAAATTCTCCATACAGATGTTGCAATGGACCAAAGAGTGAACCATGTCTCTCTAATTCTGTGAAGAAAAGGAGACAACACTAAATTAGTGATTTGTCACTTCTCATTAAACCAATGCAATTTTCAACTTTGAAACTCCTGGTAGTTGCAAAGATCTGATTTGACACTTCTCAATAAACCAATGCCATTTTCAACTTTGAAACTCTTGGTACCTACAAATATTTGATATCATTTTCTAAAGCAAACTAAGACTTCAAAAAAATCTACAAGGCAAATAGTTCTATCCTCTTATTTGAACCCTTGATCAGCTCCAAACTTTAAGGTAGAGTAACGGGTGAGATAAAAACAAAACAACACCATATCTGCATCTTCTGGAATACCTTGCTCCATCAAAAACCCTTGCTTCATTATGATTTATCTTAAAATCCTTTGGCTTTTTATCTTTGCAGCTTTCTTTATAGGAAATTCTAATTATATGCGTTGCCAAATTCTTTATCTTATTCCAACCGTCCACTTATTCTGCCAGATCCTCAAAATTCCACTTGTTCTAACCATCCATAACCCCCACATAATATAGCTAAGAAGAGCTCAAAATTGAGTGTGTGCAAACCATGTCTCAAGACCCTGAAGTAGGGACCCAGAATTAAATTGTCCTCGGCAATTTAAAGATTGGAGAACATCTTGCCATACAGAAATAACATATGAACACGTAATAAAGAGGTGATCCACAAATTTACCTTAACATTTGCAGAAAATACAGCGATTTGGTCCCTGCCAATAGCACTTTTGTCCATTGTCGCGGGTTATAATTCTGTTTGATAGAGATAACGAGGAGAAGGTTCTAATTTAAGAAATATTCCAGATGCTTACCTACCATCAATGTCTTTCTCGCAGCAAATCCATGTAGGATAAAGCCTCATAACCTAACTTTTATGTAACGATACTTGTGGCCTTATTCCAAAAGCATACTATTTCATCCCCTGAAATCTGTAAAGAAATAAAATTGTGACATAGTAATGAGCTGTAGGGAGTATATTCAACAAAAAAAGCTCCTTGTAAGTTCAGATATTCTGCTACTAACCAATTTTTTTACCATCTTCCAGGAACACCTTGAACCCCAGCATTAGCCAACACTGACGCTTGATTTGATTTGATATCAACGCTTCTGCTTAGATAATAGGTTTGATCATAGTGGCTAAAGGGGGAGAAAGTAAAGACTTGTCATTTACAAAAAAGTTGTGTAGATTGTTGCTTTAAATCACTAGATAAAAATCGGTTGAGATCTTCTTTACTGCCACATTATTTTGAATTCTAGATCGTGTTGATTTTTGCTGTGTATCATGGCCACCTCCACCTGAAGACATTGTGAATTACTTTATTCTGAATTTCAGATTTCTTTGAGCTTAAAGTCGATGCATTGACATGAACAGAATAGGCATACTGCTTGAGACCACTAAAGATTCAATGCAAGAAAGGCTATGCATACCTGAATGCTTCGACGAACTTAAGTTGGCTAGTGATCATGAGGAATTAATTGCTGAGTAAAGAATGGCGGGGCATACCTCCTGGAGTCTCCTCCGCATTGATTTTTTGGCTGAGTGACTAAGCTTTAATGGCGGTGCACTCTTTGAGAAACATTTCAAATATCAAATCTCGTGTGTCTTATATGGTTTGACCTACTATGGACGACATATTCACCTAGCTAGCTCAAGAAAAATGAGATCCTTCACACCAGATTGTATTTGTTCATCTCAGGTAATTGTTCATCTAGATCTTGCCCCATGAATGTTTCCCTGATAAAATGTGAGGGTTTAATAATGGAACCAATAGCTACCAAGATAGATTATCGCCAATTCTGAGACTGAAAGGGACTTGAATAAAATGGGAATGTATTTTGATTAAATAGTTCCAAATCTAAAGATTTCTTGGAGTTGAGAATCAATAGTAAATTTAACTATTTTCGCACTATAGAAACAAGTGAAGCCAGGAAATAGAGTTGGATAGCTAGAACCAAATCCAGAGCCAAAGGGCAGAGTTGAGGTCCATGTTCCAAAGATGCTGATAGAAGACACATTGATCCAAAGTTTGGTTTCTTGAAGCTCTGGTTTCCAAACGTGCTCGGTTTGCCACACCTGATACGGTATTGGGATTACTATACCAATAGATTAGATCCTCTCCAAGGGATTACTATACCATATTTGTACGTTCTAGAACAGAGTCTATTTGGTATGCAGATCTCTCACCCTCACCTTTAAGATATGCAATGGTAGATCCTGAGCTTTTGTATGTGATACCAGGTCCCACAATCAGAGATGCATTGATTGTCACCATATTCAACCCTCTGTCCATGGCCAGCACCCATGCAGCCATTTCTGACAGTGTCTTGGCTAATGTGTACCATAACTATGAACAAGAAATATTGCATAATTAGAACAGGAATACCACAGATACCCTAACATTGGCTATCTATTTCTGCACTTGTTTCCCTTTCTTCTATCAACTATGTTGCAGATTTTGAAGCATACTACAGCCATAAAACAACACCTTATGAATGGATTGATGAGTAGCAATTTAGCCCTTGAAGACTGCTTTTCTACAACACATTTCCAGCGAACACATAAGGATCAAATGCATACATTAGGCCCTTTTCATCTCAAGTACACACCTTAAATATGAATGTATCAAATTGTTTCTTCATCTACTAATTGGTAGAAAATGGTAAACAAAAATCTTCTACCGTATGACCTGCTTCAAAGTAGTTGTTTGTGACATACAAGTTCTCTCATTTATCCAAATGCCTTATGGCTCCATTAGCCCATAACTGATAGGCACCAATTTCCTTCCTTCTCATTCATTCCTTGCTTTTGTCTATTTTTGTTTCTTCATCCTATTTCATACACTACAACCACCACTCATCTTATTAAATCACCTTGTGCCCCCATTCTATAGCCTAGAAATCCTACCTTTTAGGGATGCCCCCTTGAGTTGAAGAAGAGCCAACCAAAAGAGAAAGGAAAAGCTACTCAAAGTGAGTAGGTAATATTCTTGCATTGTAAAAAACTAACACCATCGTGATTGAGACTTTATACTTTTTGCGGGTGCTAGGTTTTGTTGTAACAATAGGGAATCACAGTGTAGATGAAAGATCAGATCTTAAGCCAATTTTACAGTTCAAAATGTAAATAATTACGAAAACAAGATATAATCAAGAAATGTAAAAATCATTACCAATAACAAGGCATATATAAGTAGCAGTAAATGTGTTCAATGCAAGTTTACATACCAATTCAGCTCTAGGCAATAAATACATCCCAAAATATTAAAAATATAAGGTGATAATCACTAGTGTAAGTAGGGTAGCAACAAATTACATATACAAATTCAAAGCTCCCTCAAAACAACTAAGGAATCACACTAAAGAAGGAAATGTGCGATAATGTAAACTTACCAGAACTTTCCAAAAACTGGAACACAAATTTATTAACCAATGAATTTTTCATAAATGACTCCGATATGATGTTGAGTAACAACATTAGTATCTCATAACATTAGGCAGTTGCAGATCCACTCCATCCACTAGCTTCCACAATATCATTTAGAAAATAGAATGTATTGCTGAATAAAGGTATAAAAAAGCTGAATGTCTGGAGTCATGGAAAAATAAACTTAATTTTCTTCAAAATTTGGAAAATTAGACTAACAATAGTGGAATGAATAAATGGTGAAATTGCAATGCCTTGTATGAGGTCATTGACTTAATGTTGCTACATGATCAACTTCATCTAGAAGTTATTCAATTTATGCATGAAGAAGCTCACTCGGCATGTTATCGACTGTCAAGTGATTCAAAACCACCAATAACCAGGAAAAAACTAAAAGGTTCACCCTAAAAGCAATTTCTTCAGTGTCAAGATTCAGTATGCAAGCGCACATAAGCAATGGACGGATGTGTGTCACAGCAAAGAAAACAAGAATGTAATTATTGTGGATTAAGAGGATAGCTTACTAGTCATGTTGAAAGAATTATCAGACCCCAACTAAAAAATAGTTTTAAGCCATAACCAGCAGCACAGATGCTCAAGAAAAATCGTTAATAGTTGAATTTCATGGTTCCATGGTCTGTTCATCACATTCTAAATACCATCTATAGATTTTAGCAGGTATCAAACTCTCAATACTTCAAGCAAAACTATCATATGGGCATTTTTCGAAGGAACCTCATATGAATACTCAAAATGGGTTAACTGAAATGTAGGTTAGTGACTACAAGAAGGCCATACTAGGAAACATGGTAATGAAGATACATAAGTGTTTTAAGCATACTTACAGAGATTAAACTTTTAGCTCATGTATTAACTCGTAACATTATTAAAGTTGAGAAACTTGACCACAACTAGCAGAAGATGATGTTATTTAACATAGGACGACTAGCAATTCTAATACAAGTGTTTTCTTGATCACTAAATCTAAAGCATTGCCGATACTACATAAAGGTTACTTAATAATAGAGAAAGTATACTTACCTCAAAGAATAGATACTGCAAGTGGATTGAATTTCTCAGTCCAAACAAAACCATGCAAAAAAACAGAAAACAAGATATGTACAACGAAAAGCACTTTATGAAAGAGACATATTTCCATAATTTGGCCACATATACAAGGAATGCATGCAAGAAATATAACATGAGCAAGAAAGGCATCAACAAGAGGGAAAAAAATACTTAGATTGTCTCAATGTGTACTTCCAGGAAGATTATATGGACTGAAAATCCGTATGCCTATTTTAGAATCAACTAACTCAACTGCATTTTCCATAGTTTTCTCTGTATTTCCAGGTGATTCATTCTGCTAAATTCCAGCCTCACCACACAAATCCTCATCTTGTTGATTTGGATCTAAGCACTCGACATTTATAGTATCCAAATCTACATTATCATGCCTCTCATGAAATTCAGAGACTTGACTAACAGTTTCTGAATTGGGCATCATAGAAATAGAATGTGATTCTCCTTCACATTCCCTCACTAACTTCAAGGATAGGGAACTGGCAATTTCCAGAAATGCTGCAGCTTTATTTGTGACAGCAATATCTGTACATCTGTCTATTGGTACAGGAAAGTCCCTGGAAGAGTTTTCAGTCACTCTGAAATCAATGTTTCCTATGTGTCTATTTGATATTGTCTTGTGCTCTTCCGTATTCAATATTTAAATATTTCGTTTTATAAGGGAAGGGACATTGTTAACTTGCAATGGACCTACAATGTTAGCCTGCTCTTCTGACAAGACTACTGCATCAACAGGATCCACAAGTGCTTTTGAGACATGCATTGAATTAATGCCATAAGTAAGCTCTTCTGGAGAAACTATGGTATTAAGATTTGATTCTTCTGAGAAGCCTCTCGGATCATGATCATCCACCAGTTCTGGGTCAGTGACACCATCTTCAGGTTCTACTGAAAATGCCCTAGTATTAACATCATCCAAAGGATGTTCTGAACAACCTTTGGAATTGGTATTGCATCCCAGTACCAAATAATTTGCATCCTTTACATTCACCATTGGTTCTTTCACATCAAAAATTGGGTTGTTTTGACTTGAACTGATAGAGTTATTCATTTTTGCATCATCTTGAAGAACCATATAAGGGTTTTGAAGAACAATTCCTTTGAAGAACCATATAAGGAAAGCTCATCAAGAAGGAAGGATGGCTTTCTTTTTCAAGATTGGTCTACATTATAGGCTTTCTTTTTCAAGATTGGTCACATTCAGAAACATTTCTCCTAAAAATGCTCTACTTTCTTGGTATTAATTGTAGGCTTAATATGAATTTTTCTGTATTTGTAAGGTAAAAATGTAACCGTTGAATATTAAGCATAGGTGATGAATTTTATGACAAGACCAAAATCTCAAAAGCATAACAGTGATATATTTCCCTATTGCTACATTGGAGTACTTCTAATGTAAGGCACTGGATATTGAACTTGAAAGCTAAATTTGTCATACATTCCTTCATGTCAGCGTATTTATCATCTAGGAGGGATATATGCAAAGTTTGGAAGGCAATATGGTAATAAAAATATATAGGATATCCTGTAAATTAACAATGGGTGTAGAAATCCAAACTGAATTCTGGTTATCCATGATCTATTATACACTAGTATGATTATGATCCATGCTTACAATGACTACTCACCTCAAAACCTAATTGACAAAAATACATTTATCATCCCCATTAAAGAACCTCATTGCTTACTCCTCTTACCCATTTATCTCACACCTCCATTCATCTATATGAATGGGATCCAACCACGTTGAGCCAGCATTACTGGTTAAACAAGCAAGGAAGTAGTTACTGGACAAATCTTTACCCCTTATTATCACTTTGCAGTTCTATGACAATTTTCCCTGGACAAAGCTTTACCCCTTATTATCACTTTTCAGTTCTATGACAATTTTCCCTGTATCAAAAAGAAGAACCTAACTCTTTCTTGCGTACATAAAAAGATATCAATTGATTGTTAGGCATTGATTGATATCCAAATCAATCAATGTTCAAGCAATCCAATACAATATGATAAAAATTATTTTTGTAGTCATGGTGTGCAGGTAACTATTTGTGCATAAGCAACAATACATTTACGGGAGATGAAATATGGACTTATCTCATAATGTTGCTGAAATAATCCCTCAACAATATGAAAAGATTTGTCTAGAACAGTTACAAATGAATAAGAGAGTTCAATACCTAGAACAACAACTTCAATACCCAATTTCAAATGAAGATAGGCACCAACCACATTATATAGCATCTGTGACCCCTGCAAGTTGCTTTTCTACAACCACATTTATGAGGCAGAAAAATGGTGATGGAGGGATGAGCACTGTGAATATCTTTAGTTCTCCTTATGCATGTCAAAATTCCAATGTTCCAAACTTTGGTGGAAAAAGGTTTGAATCCAATTTGAATAACTGTAAGAAATTTTTTGGAGAAAGTACAGGGTGCTTTAGGACGACTCCTCTATATACTTCACATGATTTTGTTGACAATAAAAGCAAATTTTTACATCAACCAGTCAAGGGAGGAGCCCATAATGTCCAATATAGCATTCAATGCATTAAATAAGATTATAAGAAAATGGGATATCTAAAATAGAAAAACACATTTTAGTTTATGAAGGTCTCTTAAAACAACTATTTTGGACTATAATATGTGTATTGTCCTCTCTGAAAAAATTCATTTTGATTCAAATTTACCACATTACAAGACAAAGCATGGAGTATACAGAGATCGATCGGGAAATGGGTGTGTTGTGTCATCACCTTTGATATGGGTAGAAGCTCTTTACCTCATACTGAACAAATTGAAGAAGGAGAATTTAAAGTTTGATAAAATCTGGGCTAAATCTGGAAGTGGGCAGTATATCGGGAGTGTTTATTGGAGAAATGGTTCCCTGGAATCCATTCTAAAAGGAGTGAATCCAAAAGATCCTTTGGTTTTCTAGCTTCAGGTTGATTTCTCCACAAATGAATCATCTATTTGTATGGACAATAGTACAACATCACAGTGCAGAGAAATTGAGAAGGTTTTTGGCGCAATACTTGAATTGGATTTTCTTACTGGGTCTTGTGCACATGAAAGATACACAGGACCTTAGATACGGAAATTATATCAGAAAAACAAGGATATCTATGATAACACTGAAATAATTTCTCTTGTAATTTCTTTCATGACATCCCTTTTTATTGGTGGCTATGCCAATATTGATGAAACCGATGGAGCAGGGATGAATTTGATGGATCTAAGAGAAAGAAATTGGCCTAAGGAAGCCTTAGAGGCCACTGCTACAAACTTGGAAAAGAAACTGGGACCATTGGCTCCATCATATGCTATTGCTGGTAATTTAAGGTCATATTTTGTAGACAAATTCATGTTTGACAAAAATTGTTTGGTTATCCAGTGGTTTGGAGACAATCCAAATAGATTGGCAAGTTTAGCTTTGAATCATCCTAGAGACCTTGCAATCAATTTGGGTACAAGTGATGTGGTTTTTTGAATTAGACCTGAACCAAACCTTGGCCTAAAAGGACATGTTTTACCCAATCCTGTTGATCCAAATTTCTATATGGTGATGCTGGTTGAAAAAAATGGGTCGCTAACACGAGAAGAGGTTCGAAACTGATGTGACAATGGATCATGGGACATGTTCAAGAAATTTTTATATCAAAATCCTCCTCTGAATGGACACTCCACCTCCAGACATGATGACCATTATAACTGGTCCTTTGGAAGCATTGGCCACTGAAGTTACAAGTTCCATTTGATATCCAAGTAACAATATAATCTGTCTATCATGTGATTCTGCCTCTTGATTTAGATCTAACCCCACAACCAGAATAGTTGCATCAGCTTCTTTGGCTACCTTTACTGCTGCAGGTATCAAACCTGAATCATTACATGCCACGTCCAAGCATCCAGGTCGATATACAGTGTTAGCGTATTTTCCCAACCCATGTGCAGGTGAGATGTATTTACAAGGAATCCCTACAATGCAACAACATACCATTACCCTACCCTTAATAATTTCATTTTCAAAACTTCATAAACCTAGAGAGTTATCAACTGTAATTCAAATGAAAGAAAAACAGAAAATGTACCTGCATAGTTTCCTATCATAGGTTTTGTGGCATCAGCATGAGGTCCAATCACAGCCAAATGTTTAATCTCATTTGTTGATAGGGGAAATGATCCATCATTTTTCAGAAGAACTATACCTTCCCTGGCTGCTTCAACAACTAACTCTTGATTTTGAGTACTGCAGATGTCCTTGGGCCCCAGATTGGCATAATACTCATCTACCTCAAAGAAAGCTAATCTCATCAAACTGATGTACATGTTTATCAAAGCTTTATCCATATCCGATTCCTTGGCCTTCCCCTGCAGAACTGCGGATTCTAGATAATCCGGATAGAACAATCCACAGTCCAAGTTCAATCCTGAATCAAAGGAAAAAACCATGAAATGGAATGAATTATTCATTGCTATGAGACACTAGAATGAGAAGAATATAAACCATTGCAACATTGTCTATATTTCAAAACTGCTCTCAAAACAGATGCCACTGCATCTTCTGGAGTTTCTCTGTAGTTCTGGTCATCATATAATACTTCAATAGAGTCACAGTTAGACACAATGTACCTAAAAAACATAAGTTAGAATCATGGCAACCAGTTGAAGTGTACCATAATCATAGCTTTGAATTTCTAAAGTACTCAATACTAATATCACTGTTTTCTTACCCATTGAGATTCCATTCCCCTCTGATGGTTTCACCCAAAAGCTTCGGATTTGCGCAAGTGGGAATTCCATCAATTTGATTGTAAGAACACATTGCACTACTAACATCCCCATATTTAATGCATGCCTCAAAAGGAGGCTGGAAATTATCCATCATGTCTTGTTGAGTGACCTGCATCCATTCCAATCAAAATCAAAATCAATTCAAATTTAATGTTATATTTTCACACTGAAAATTAAATCGGTATAATTTATTTCTTTCATACAGGCTTATAACTGTCATCAATTACCCACCTATGAATTAAAGTCATAACGAGTGTATTTGTTCCACTGGTTGAGATCATAAGCAGTGTAATGTTTGCAACAGGCAGCAACTTTCAATTTCCCAGATTAGGGATCTGGGTGATCCTGCAAACCTCTGACATAGTTCATAGCATATCTGCCAACAACAAAAGGGTCCTCTCCCGGAGTTTCTAGGGCACGAACCCATATTGGATCTCTTAAAACGTTAATGTTAGGAATCCAATATGTCAAGCCTGCCAAGCCAACGTTTTGCATGGCTCGTGCTTCAGTGGAAGCCACTTGCATTCAATGTTATTCTATTCAATTCAAAGTCTTAATTTTCATCCCATAGATCCTTTCAAAAATAGTCTAGAATTGAAATTTTTGATTGGGCACTGGGTGCTGAAATGTATACTAATTAATAAACAATTAGTACTTACATCTCCAATGGTTCTCCATAGATTTTCATTAAAAGAAGCTGTTAAAATGACAAGAGGAAAGCTCATTACAGCAGACACAGGGCCTTCGAATTTGACACCAGGACCAATTTTAGACACTCCATGCAATGCCTCAGACCACCATTCATATTTGGGAACTCTGAGCCTCTGTATTCCAGTAGCAGTGTTTCCCATCTAGTTAGCTTTCTCAGCCAAAGTCAACCTACTCGCCAAGTCTTTTGCATGCTCTGCAAATGGAAATGATTTATCACAATGTGCCAGATCCTTCATATTCAATCCCAAAGCTTGAAATCTCAAAGGATCACACAGATATTCGGCAGACACTGCTGTGGCATATTCAGCCCATCCGAGTACAACAATAATTACTAAGAATGCAGCCATATAACTCCGAGCCATTGTCAAACTGAATGACTAGATTTTGCAAAGATCAAGCAATAGATTCAAACACATGCCCAATAAACATATGGATGTTTTCCAAGTTTTATGGTTTATGGTGGGCTTGCAATTCCAAGAAAAGAAAACATGCTATTAAAAAAGTGTTGATAAACACTGGATCCAATCCAAGTGCCATGGTACAATAACAATATCGCAAAATACTTCAGATGTTCAACTATGGAAACATAATTTACATTACAACACCATCACGACTCTTACACAACCATATTTATGGAAATGATTTGATGCTATGAAGCTCTAAAAGGAAGACCTAGCATGGTAACTATGATAAGGTGAACTGCTTTTCACTTCTTCAAAATATTATTCCTTCTCGTGCCTTCAAGAACTGGATATTGAAAGGAATATGTGCCAGTTGCAGCCACCCTGCTGAATCTGTTAAAATTATAACCATCAACATGAAGAGAACCATTGGAAAAACTCCATTCGAAATTCCCCATGTCATGCCCATGCCATGCCATGAATCTTTTTGTAGCAGAATCCCACAAGTAGTAGCAGTGGCACCCTGTATTTACCTGATAGCTCCATTTATTGGAGAGGAGGTCCACTCTAGAACTTGCCAATGCTCTCCTAGTATTGTTGTACAAATGTTGTCTTGTTTTAAATTTGTACAAGGAGAGATACATTTTCAGTATATGCATCTTTTCAAATCTGGTAGTTATAACTTATAAGTCCAAATAAAATATAACCCAAAGAACCATCTTGTTCTATAGGCATGACAAATCTGGCCAGATATCAATTACTGGCAAGTTGTTCGTGGATGTGATGAAGTCAATTATGACTGAAACAATTTTCACCCTGGATGAACCTTGACCTAATCTTACTTTCAATCATGAAATGTGGCCAAAATGGACAAGATAAAGGGATGAATTGGCTCTGGATTATAAAAAAATCTAAGCATTGAACTGTGTATTAAACTCAATCCCAGTTCAGTGCCACACACAATTCACAACAGTAATAAACACCTGCACAGCTAGGAAACCTATGACAGCCCGACAGCAAGATCCCTAGAACATATATAGTATATAAATCTCAAATGGTAAAGGGTTGGGAATAATTGAAGTGTTCAGACTCTGTTTTTTCATTTCTTGAAATTGTACTCTGTTTCAGTAAATATTTTTGCTATCAATTGAAAAGAAAACAGAGAGAAAATAAAAACTCAAGAGAAACACAACAGATAATCATTCAACACAATAAAAACACACAAACACATTGAGATTACTTGATTGCATAAGCAAATTTGATTATCTTTACAGATCTACATGCAGCGCATTGCATGCAAAGAACTGCTACATGTTATTTAATCCCGCAACTAATCTTATCCTCACGCATGATAATTTTACCCACCAACTTCACTAAGATGAATCTATGTAGATGGAAATCTAATTTAAAGGGTCATGTATTTTTTTGGTTAATAGTATTTTTGGTTAAAATGGGTATAGTCAAATTTTGAAGCAGATTTCATTTCACTGACATGTGTGGCAGATCTATTTGATTATTTAGTGTGAATTTCAACAACAAAAACTAGTCGAACTTTGAGGGCATCCAAATCCAAACCTGATTGTCAGTGAAGGCCCCTCGGTGCTGAGGAGGATCATTGTGATCGAGCAAGCTTGCAGCAGTGCCCCCTAGGACAAATTTATATCCCACTAGATTTCCAATCTTTGTCTTCTTTGATGGATTGATCACATGAAACTCAGATGGCTGATAGAGGCTTAGCTTAATTTGGGCATCCTTCTCTGTTTTTGCTATGTGTCTCTCTGCTTTCCAAAAAAAATTTCTTGGAGTTTGTCCCTTCTTCGCCGTTTGATTGGCCATCTTGACCTGAATAAAGGAATTGTCTGTACCATCAACATCCATGTCCAGGTAGAAATTAATATAATGGTCATGGATGACACCAATTGTATTTTGAGCAAGCAAATTCCCATGAATCTCATCCTCGGATCTAATCTGGTTGACATTCTCATATTTTGTACCTTTGATCATCAAGATCCCACTTAGTCCAACCTGTGTGCCAAATAAAATGGTTAAAATCTTAGCCCTTCTAATCTGCGCTTGAGTAAAAATAACTTGACAAGTTTCTTTCTCAAGGAAAGATTTCAGAGTTTCCTACCTTAATTCGGATAAAGCCATCAGTCTGAAATTCCCAATCCACAATATAATCATAGTTTGCAACAGATGCTGCCATGCAGGCTACTAAGGTAACCTTTGGTCTGACTTCTCGAATCTGTCACACAATAGATTTCACAAATTAGAAATACAAACAATATGCCAGTGCAAACAGAAGCAAGAAACTTTTTCAAGGTTTATACATGTGCCAAGGAAACAATATACCAGTGCAAACAAAAACATCATATTTTTTTCTACGTTTATACAAGTGCCAAGCAAACATCTAAATGCCAAGGAGATTTTCAATGAGTACCAAGCAGCGACCTAATCTTACCCACCAAGGAAACAATATACCAGTGCAAGAAAAAGCATCAATTTTTTTCAACGTTTATACAAGTGCCAAGCACACATCTAAATGCGAAGGAGCTTGTCACTGAGTACCAAGCAGCGACCTAATTTTATCCATCCTAACTTCGTTTATGGAGATTGGAAGGAGATATATGGACAACCAAGCATGAGATGTATTCATATTAAGTCTAGTCTTTATAAGAACATTTATTACCGCCATAAGTTATAGTCTGTCCATGGAGATTTGATACTTCCTTAAACGATTCCTAATCACGTGGATCAACAAAAGTTAGAAGACACATTTCTGACACATTTATGGAGAAAGCATGCTTATACCAAACAAGACTATAACTCTAAAAGAAGTCAATGGGGCTCAAATTATAAAGCCGTGGAATAAGAGAAACAGGAATGCAGAAGCAACTCCTCCCTATGAGGTCCTAAGTCACAATAATTGCAAGAGGAATGCAAAAGCAGCTCCACCCTAAGTCACAATAATTGCAAGAGGAATGCAAAAGCAGCTCCACCCTATGAGGTCCTAAGTCACATGGTTTGGGTTCCACAATGATTAGGTTTACGTAAAATTTGAATGTTTTTATAAGGTTTAGATGAGGTTTTCCATTATGTTTCTCTATACATTTTATATATATTTACTTCAAACTGAAATATAACATAAAATAGGAAGAACTCAACATTAAAAATGTTATTATAAATTTGGAAACTGCGACAATAGATTACAAGCTTGAGTTGTGACACAAAGCTATCAGCTTGAGCAGTGGACTTGATCAATGACTAGAAAGTTCCATAAAGTTCATCGAACCTCAAATTTGATCAATGACTAGGAAGCTCCCCGAAGTTCATCGAACCTCAAATTTTTTAGGTTCCACAAATTTCGAACCTCGAAGTTGAAATTTGATAAACCTTTTGACATATGGTCTAATAAACAAGAAGAGTATAACCCAAAGTATCTTAAAGGGAAAGAAGCCGGACAAATAGGGATGAATACAAAAAGCGGGAGGAGAAGGAAACCCTTTTCTATTCTATCTTGAAACAAAAGCATCTCTTCTAGCATCCAAGGCCAAAGAATCTCTGTAGAGATAGAGAAGTTGGAGACAGGGACATAAAGCCTATGAAATTAGTTGATGATAGTCCCAGTTACTCTCAGCAAAACTACATAGAAGAATTCAGTGCAAGTTTGGAAACAAAGATTACATAGTGGAATTTATTTTAATCTGTATGAAATTGGAAAGCAATTTCAAGAAACAAAAAACTATTTACCTCCATGTCTGAAATTGGACACTCTGTGTGGCACGCCAAGCTATGTCGCCTTCATATCGCTCAAATATGTAGACCATGTTAGGTCTTACATAAGGTGTTCCATCGTCGCTAGCCATGACCCCGTCCATGTAGTAGGCATTTCTTGGACAGTCATTGAGTGGATCAAGAGACGTAGCATTTAGTCCAAATCCATATTCACCTGCATCCATATAGGTTTTAAAATACCAAGCATCACTAGGCATGAAGAGCTCGGAGGTAAAACCCTTGTACAAAACCCTCTGGATCCTTAATAGCTGCTTATGATATGATCACCCCAGCACGAGGATCAGGCTTGAGATGGAACTCCCAACTCCCCCATTTGACTTGATGACCATCAACTTTAAAGCTAGGACCTTTGGGCTGCTCAATGGAGATAGGATTAAGAGGGGGCAACAAAGGATACTTCTGGGCAGACAGTCTATAGTCTGTACCCTTTGGCTTTGGCAAGGGTATATCTTTTCCTTTTTCTGTGATTTCAAGACCTCCTTAGAATCCATATCAACTAAAACTGTGAGACCCTCAATGGGTCTCATGTAGAAATTTGCTGTCCCTGTGCTTGAATAACACTGAATTTTCATCACTCTCTAGCCTTCTTCATCAGGTCCGAACCAGCCCAGAGAAATAGGCAGGCATGAAAGGTCACTTACGTTAACCCCTCTCTTCCCTATAATTTCTACGAATTTTTTGCTTTTCAGAGGTACTTGAACGACCGAAGTCATATCCTCCATTGTCATAGCAGGATACCCATTTTCATGACTGATTTTATTATCAAAAATCTAGCCCGATGCAAGGTCTACAATGAGTTTATAAGCATGCCCATTAGCCCAAGCTATTATTGTGGCCTTCCTGCTTGGAAGGATACTTCTTGCCTTCCATAAAAGGATTTGTTCTTTTAGGGGCTCTTCTAGGACCACAGAGTGAAGTGAAAACTTACCATGATTCAAAATTGAGGACTGCTGCAGAATCTTCTGGACTTTCTTGATCTCCTGAAAGGTCAAAGGATCCAGTGGATGGTTTGCAACTTCTTTTTCGTGATCAAATTTCTGCTGCAGCTTAGGCTTTCCTTTCTGAATAAGCACACCATTCTGCTGCCTGGAACATTGTTCTTAAAGGTGCAACAGGACCCATACTCAGAGAAATCCAGTTCAACCTTTGCCTAAGAAGGAAAACGAACCCAAGTCCTAACAAAAAGCACCAGTAGCAAAGATCCCATGAGAATAAACATGAATTTAAGATATGTTGTGAAATCCATGGCTTATAGGCTAACAGGTGACATTGTAGAACTTTTCTGAATCTCTGTACCTATGCAATTATATTGGGTTTCTGGGCTTCTAGGGCGAATTAACTAAACTGACTGATCTAATAAGCTCTAGGGCTTGCTATTTGGGATGGTATCTTCCATACCCTCGCTCAATTTTGTTTCTATTTTACATTGTCATGCAGAGACCAGCCGTCCTTCCCAGATAAGACATCTCGTGTAGGTTTTCTTCTGCAATAGAAATGAATTCTTCAAAGAGATCAAAATTCAGTTAATAGAGACTGTATGAATCTGGCCCCTTCCATGTCAGGTTTTTTCCAGCAATACCAATGAATTCTTCAAATATCAAGATTCAGTTAATAGAAACTATATGAATCTAGCCCCTTCCATGTCTTCTGAAAGGAAGCTCTGATAGCTTCGATTCCTGCGGAATTATTCAAAGATCAAAATTCAATTACAAATATTCAAAATTAAAGTTAATAGACACTGTCTTGTACAATGAATCTGGCCCCTTCCATGCCTTCCCAAAGAAAGCTATGATAACTTTGATTCCTGCGGATTAATGCAATAGGTTCTACTCTAATACTGGGAAAAAAAAAACTTGGACAATCATGGTAAAAGAGGAGCCAAACTCTAAAAAATAAAATCCTGCAACCTTTGGAATTGAATGCACATCCCAACACCAACATTCAACTTTCACGCCCATTCCAAGCCCCAACCACCCCGGAAAACCAGTGAAAAAATGGGGAGAAGATCGGCGATTGGTGAGCCTATGCAAATCCTAGCACCAACATTCAACTTTCACGCCCATTCCAAGCCCCAACCACCCCGGCGAACCAGTGAAAAAATGGGGCGAATCACTCCAACCCCTCCCTCTGACCCTGTAAATCCAGGCGAATGCCATTGAAATCTACTCCAACCAAGAAAATTGAGGGCAAATTCCATTGTTTCAGTTTTGTGCGCATTTTGTTTGGTGGGCTAATATATAATAATTAATTATTTTTTTAAAATAATTATTGGGACTAATTTTATAAAAACTATAGAAAAATGGGTTTTATATAAAAAATTCACCCTATTAAAAATTTAAAATCCCATTAAAATTCACCTTTTGGGCTAAAATTCGCCCCTAAAACTTTCCCCGTAGCATACTTTCGGTATCCTTGGCAAAGATGTTGTTGAATGGTTTCATGAGTGATCCCTTATGACCCACGCAACAAAATTTGTCCCCTGTGCAATATCCAATTGATGACTTCTGTGCATGAGAAGATGTGAGGGTGTGTTGTGATGTGATGTAGCTTTGACCTCTTGACGCTTATGTACACTTCGAAGTCTTCCTAGTCTTCTAGGATGTCATGATTTGAGAATTCAATGTAGACATCATACCATTTCATTTTTGGAATTTCTACTAAAAAACACAAGCCGTGTCCCTGTAGATAGGTGTCAACAGGAGGTGCTAGTAGCTTTCTGCACTATCGACCTCCGACTCTTTTGTCATATTTTAACCGTTGGGAGGGAACCATATCACCTAATAGTGGAAGAGATAGAGATGCAATTGAGTTCCACATCCACGTCACTTATCATGTTAAAAAAATAGTCCCATGATATATATATGGCACGAATGCGAGCAATATGACAATAAAATTGACTATTCTAAACCATTGAAGGCCCTCAAAGGTATGGGAAGTAAATTTGTAGACAATTAGGTAGCGAGTGGGGTGAAGGAGGAAATCTGCTAAACCTCGTGCGACCTAAGTGGTAGGTCACAAACGACACGTGTGACTAGGTGGCGCGGTCGGTGGATTGCTAAGCTATGACGTCGTGAGATTGTTGAGTCATGGGGTCGCGACCCACAAGAGGTTGTGAGGGTCACAAAGGATGTGATATTCCTAATTAGCCCAAGCTAATGGGAATATTCGGTTTTTTTTTACTTTTTTGTTTCATGAATAAATGTGTAAGGGAGGATTATAAAAAACTCCTAAAATAATGAATAAATCAATGCCACATGTGAACAAAGACAAATTTGGAATATTTTCATAAAAACACCCTTATGTGTGAAAGGGGTTGAGATATTTGACTAGGGTCAACCATAACCAAATCAACAACGTTTTCTAGAAGAAGTGATCCCCATTGATGCACATCACATGCTTTTAGTTGGAGGCTACACATGTGAAAGAAGCTAAATCATTGAGATGGTTTAGGGTTTTGAAAGATCTTAATCTTATAAAAGGAGGAGAGGAAAACAAGAGAAGGTTGTTTATGAACATATGATTTCTGAAGAATTTGTCTGTTTATACATTTTTTATTCTCTTGGATGTTTAATAGAGAATAATGTTGTTTATCACTCTGGGTGTCTTCACGGTTGGGAATTCCACCTCCATCCTTGAGTATCTCTTGGTAGAGTCTTGCATTTCTTGTCCACTATCGTGCATTTGGCCAAGCTCTTGTTCCAACTAAAACACAGATCCTATTGAGGGTTTGGTTGTATTTGTAAGCGCAACAAGTGGAGGCTAGATCTATTCAATTCTAGACCATTCTAGTGCCTCTTTTTAGTGGGAGAGTCTTCGTCGGAAAGAGAGTATTGGATGATTTGAGAAAATATTTAGATCTTGGCATCGTGCCAACCATGTTCTAGAGCCTAAAGCACTGTCCATCTTCTAGAACTACATTATTTGCAGAAGGAGAAAGTTTCAAGGTATTTTGGCATACGTTTGGGAGAGACATCCCTAGTGTTGGGAATCTTCCTTTCATCGTGGTGATCCGTGGATTACGTATCTAATCAATTTCATATTCGGATATGATCCGACTCTTGTATTTTCTTCAAGTATTTTTGAATCATTCTCTAGATTTGTCGCATTAAATCTCATTTCTACTCCATGTACTTCATTTTCATCGAAAACCCTAAGGGACATTTGAAGAGGAGACTCTATAGTGTACGGATATGATATAGATCTATCTTTTGGTACATCGATCTACTCTAGATTTGAATTGTGTCATACATCTCTTTCACTAATAAAATAATGCTGTCAAGCTTGTTTAGTCATATCATATGGTTGCAACACGTTATTTTGAGCTTTTTCTTCATGTAAAGTCCTCTACTTTCTATGCTATAATGTATGGGCTTCAATATAATCATGATTTGTTGTTATAAATAAAATTATTGAGTCTCCATATTGGCCTCTTGCATGTATTTGGTTTGAACCGCATTATTTCTAAGCGATATTGTTTTGTATGCTGTGCTTGTTCCATTTTGGGAATATTACTGATGGTATCGGAGAAACTATCTTGGCACATCCCGTGCTTGTCTCGAAGAGCCATTATGCTTTTAGAAGAATAATATCCTCTTACTAACGAAAGAAAATAGGTATCCGAATATGTTGTGAAACCAACTCCAAAAAGAGAAGAAAAGAGATATCAACGCCTTAGAAATAAGCCACTTCGAGGGGTCAACCTCCAATACATTACATGAATGAAAAAATTTTGGATGATTCAAATTAAAAAAACCTCCCTTCTATATATAGGAGTCCATGGGGCCACAATGTAATCCTAGCCTACCTAACAATAATAATTTAAGGGCACAATAATAACAATATGGGGGTTACAAGGGTACAATAATAACAATAAGGGGGGTTACACTAAACAACAATAAGGGACTATACTATTAATATAGGGACCTAACATGCCCCTCTCCTTCAAAAAACTATTGTCCTCAATGCTTGAGTAGCTACGGGTGCTTTTGTATAAAATTCTCATCCTCCCATGTAGAATCTTCAGTGGGTAAGTTCTTCCACTTGATGAGATACTTTGAAATTGATCGATTATGTAGCTATTGAGTTCTTGTTTCCATGATCGCTTCGAAAGTTCCAATATGATTTTTCCTTCCTCATCAAGTTCTGGCAATATTGTTTGAACTAGAATATTTTCACCTAAAACCTTCTTTAAGCATGAAACATGGAAAATTGGATGCACTCGTGACGAAGCATGAAGTTCCAATTTGTATGCCATAGTACCAATCTTTGCAACACCTTGTAAGGACCATAGTACTTTGGCGATAATTTATTATCCTTCTTAGCTTGCTTGAGGGAAATTTTCTTGTATGGTTGTAGCCGTAAAAATACCCAGTCTCCTACATCAAAACTTCTCTCTATCGGTGTTGATCTCGCTCGTTGTTTCATTCGATTTTGTGCCAAATTCATGTTGTCCTTTAAGAGTTGGAGAACTTCTTATTGATGCTCGATGTGATCTTCCACTACTTAAACCTTGAATTTTCTCTTAAAGATGATGTGATGGATGGTGGATGATATCCATAAAGTGCCATAAATGGGGTCATTTTGTCATAGCAGTATGGAAGGAAGTGTTATACCACCATTCGAGCTAGAGGTAACCACTTGACCCATTGTGTTTTTTTACCGGATACAAAACAACGAAGATATGCTTCCAAACATTTATTTACTATCTCAGTTTGACCATCGGATTGAGGATGATAAGATGAGCTATGAGCTAATTGAGTACCCAAACAAGAAAAATAAATCCGTCTAAGAATCTCTAGTGAAAATGGGATCTTTCGTCGCTCACAATTACCCTTGGGTTTCCATGCATCTTTTGAATTGTGTCCATAAATGTAGTAGCAACTCGTACTTGCTTTAAATGGATGAGATAATGCACAAAAGTTTTGAATACTAGGTAAGTCTATCAACTACCACCATGATGAAACTCTTTCCTTCGGACTTAGGTAAACTTGTGATAAAATCCATTGAAATCTCCTCCCAACGTTGACTTGGAATGGATAAAGGTTGTAGAAGACTCGGTCTTAATTGTCTCAACGTTATTCTACTGGGAAAACCAAACATTCTACCGTAAAATTTTTGAATATAAGATTTAAGGCCATCCCAAAAAAATTCTTTCTTCACTCCGTGGTAAGTTTTTTAAAAATTCACGAGTGTCGTCCTAAAGGAGAAGTGTGCAATTCCAAAAAGAATCTTTTGTTTTAATTGGGAATTATTAAAAATATATAAGCGTTCTTTGTACCATAAGGAATCATTTTTCCAACTAAATGTATCGGATGTACTAGGATCTTGCTACAAATTTTTGAATGAGTGTCCACACATCTTCGTCCTTCTTCCATTCATCTCTTGCTTCGGTTATCCAATCACGGTTGGATAATAGAAATGACACAAAGCAATGCTTCCACCTCTTCATTCTTTCTTGAGAGTGCATCTACAACAACATTTAGCTTCCCTTTTTTGTATATTATTTGAAAGTCATAACCCAACATCTTTGTGACCCATTTTCTTTGCTCTTCTAAATATATTCTTTGTTCCAAAAAAGTGTTTAATACTATCATGATTATTTTGGAAATGTGAAACCATAGAATCTCAAAGCTCGATACCAAATGTTGTGAAACCAACTCGAAAAAGAGAATAAAAGAGATATCAATGCCTTAGAAATAAGCCACTTTGAAGGGGTAATCTCCAATACATTACATGAATGAAAAATTCTTGGATGATTCAAATTACAAAACCTCCTTTCTATATATAGGAGTCCATGGGGGCCACAATGTAATCCTAGCCGACCTAACAATAATAATTTAAGGGCACAATAATAACAATATGTGGAGTTACAAGGGTACAATAATAACAATAATGGGGGTTACACTAACAACAATAAGGGAATATACTAGTAATATAGGGACCTAATAGAAAAAGAAGACGAGAAGAAATGTGATTACACAAAAGACAAAGGAGACAAGGGTCAAGCTTATTTATCCGGAAGAATGAAAGGGAAAGAGTTCTCAAAAAACTACGTTCCAAACTATGCATGAGCTAAAAAAGAGAAATCGGGGGAATGAGGAATGAAAGACTTACGGATCCTTTGCAGAGTTGTTCAACTGAAGAAAGCCCTAGTCCTTCATATTATGCGTGTGAGCATTCAACCACACAACCAGATCTACAACTTTGTAGCATGCCTACATTCCTATCAAGAGAAGAAGAAGAAGAAGGAGAGACATCAAAAGAGGATACTCTTGGTGACTATCTCCAAGAATATGAATCTCAGGGTCTAAAACATTCAAATATCATCTAAGCTTTCCCGAGGTTTTTTCAACTCAAAGAAGAAAAGAAGATCCAATAGACACATGCGAAGAAGAGGGTGCCTACAACACACTTTGGGTAGGAAATTTCTACCTAAATTTGATGGATCACCTAAAAGCTCAACCAAGTCTTGGGTAAAGAAGTTGGACACATATTTTTCAGTTGCATCAATTTTAAGAATAAGAAGCCATAAGAGTAGCAAAGACTACACCTCCAAGGGAAGGCTTATGCTTGGTGGTTAATTGAATCTTCTTCATTAATAAATGTAAACATCTCTACTTATGCAAAGTTCAATAGTAGGTTAGTGAAAATATTTGATGTAGAGCCATCCTGGAACTCCTTTGGGTAAGAAAATTAAGCCCAAGGATTCAAAACCTTTTGCATAAGATGGGAAGATCCATGAAGTTAACTCCATTTTAGAACATTGTTGAAAGGGTTAAAGATCTTTGCTACATGATTTTCCAGGGCAAATACCCCACTTCAACAAGAACATTCTTCTCAAAAGGAATATATGAGTGTTCCTTTTTCAAGAATAAATCAAGAGAAAGGATCTCCTATTCATGAGGCATGCTCCATTGATGAGGAGCGAGAAAGAAAAAGAGTCTGAAAGGTTCCTACGACCATTGCGGCAGAGGAAATATATTTCTATTGGGAAATGGAGATGAAACCATATTCTTTTACTAAGAGGGCTCTTGCATATTTTCAAGAAGACCCCAAGGATATTACACATGAGGAGAATGAGTAGCATGTGTGTCTATGATGTTAGACAATGGGTTGACTACATCTAAAGGGAAGCACGTTAGACTGTGAGATCTTGTAGAAGGTGGATGGAGAAGAGAAGATGAAGGATCACAATCCCGATATGATCGAGAGGTGATCGTCTATCACATGGAGGAGAATATGGGGAAGTTGATCCACTCAAAAGCACTCTTAAATCTACAAAAATGATGCCCCATTTTCATGAGACTTCCAAAATAAAAAATCGGAGATGGATTTGTGCAAGTGGAAAGCAGTCATAATATGTTCCCATCTATTTTTCACATGGGAATGAGCCATGAGACATCATTATATTGTGGCATACCACCTAGGAGGCCACTTGATTTAGAGTTGGTGGAAGATGTTTCATGCACTCGATGCTCCTTTCATATATCCAAGGAAGGAGGGAGCACTAGGAGACCATACTACAGCACTGAGAGTATGGGGAAGGTCCAAAGAGAGGGAAAGAATTTTTTCCTTTGACCCCATTATCCATTCTCTCATCTCAAATTGCGTTGAGAAAATATGTTGCAAGGAGGAAGAATGACACCATCGGGGGAAAGGAAGGCAATCCTTGAATCGAAGAAAAACTTATTTGGAGGACACTCTTCCATACATGAAGAGAGATGGTGGTCACACATGCATGCTTTGGAATAACCAAGGAGCTTTTTGGATAGATGATACCCTTCCATGGGAGATTAAATTGCAAGAACTTCCATTTTCTTTTGAGAATATGCATATGCAAGAAGAGCGACAAGGAAGGAATGGCAACCTTCCAACTTTGGCATGGGAGATGTCAAGGAGGATAAAAAATGGGAGGCATGACCTTCCAACATACACCTTTGACATGGGGAATGTTGAGGAGGAGAGCAACAACATGACAAACATTTCGATGACACACTATTAGTGTTGTCATTTTTGGGAAAATTAGATCCATATTGAAATCCCAATTGTTGGTGTGAATATTCCAAGGATCTTCACACTTGCATGGTTCTTGATGACTTGCTACATGATGAAAGCTATTAAATCCTAGATGGATTCATCTATAATCATGGTAGGATCTTCTTGTCTAGAGCCTCCAAGCTCAAGGAGAAGTTACTACAAAGGGCTTATGAGGAGTTCTATTTCAGCCACACTTATTCTATGAAGCTCAACAAAATCATCTTGAGGAGCTACTATTGGGAGGGCTTTGAAAGAGAACTATATCAGCATTGTCAAAGATGCATGAACCTTGTGGAGATGGATCAGCAACATGACTCTATGAGAGAGTTAAATCAACTCTCTCTTTCTCCTTTTGAGGAAGAGAATATATCCATGCACCACTCCATTGATAGGAGGAGGATTGTGGGGGGAAGAACATGCTCTTGTTTCACATGTTTTATATTCTGATTTCATGCATTCTTCCACCATGTTTTTTCAGGCCATGAATCCAAGGAGGAGTATTATATCATGTGAGCCTCATGGCCAATATTGGGCCCCCAAATATTTCGAATTGGGCCACTCCCTTGGAAGAAAAAAGGAAGATTTTGCAACATGATGGGTGCTTCCCTAAGGCACCAAACATAGCTCACACTTTCAGCTATGGTGAGATGGTGTAGAAAAACAAGTAAGTGGTGGGAAAACCACTTACCATATCTAGATCTGATGCAGGCGAGAGATGCACTGTGTTGGTTCCACATGTGGGACTATGACCCACCTCCATATGCACAAATTTCTGTTTGTATGTACATTGTTTTTATCCTTTATGTTGATGATGTACTTGTACATTTTATGGGGATGTATGGAGAAAGGAGGGAAGGATGGCATGTGCCCCATTGGATGGCTACTCTCCATGTACTTTATGTTTCATATTTCGAGGTAAAGCACTGGGAAAACCATGTTTGTTTCATATGATCTATTGTCTCCTTATGGGTTGAGATATGTGCATCTCATGAGAAATTTGGAGGAGCAAGACATGGATGGATGGTTTGGCGAACACTTTGCTCATGGAGGAAGCTTGACTTGTATTGGTGTCACCAAGGAAGGAGGAGAAGTGTTTGCGGCACTCACCTTATCGCTGCTTGAGGACAAGCAACATTTTTGGAGGGGAGGACTTGTAATATTCCTAATTAGACCAAGCTAATGGGAATATTCAATTTTGTTTTACTTTTATGTTTCATGAATAAATGTGTAATGGAGGATTATAAAAACTCCTAAAAAAGTGAATAAATCAATGCCACATGTGAAAAAATACAAATTTGGGCTATTTTTCATAAAACACCCTTATGTGTGAAAGGGGTTGAGTTATTTTACTAGGTCAACCACGACCAAATAAACAATGTTGTCTAGATGAAGTGATCCTCATTGATGCACAATGTAGTTTTAGTTGGAGGCTACACATGTGAAAGAAGCTAAATAATTGAGATGGTTTAGGGTTTTGCAAGATCTCAATCTTATAAAAGCGAGAAGGACAACAAGAGAAGGTTGTTGATGAACATATGATTTTCGAAGATTTTGTCTGTTTAGAAATTTCTTATTATCTTGGTCTGTTTAGTAGAGAATAGGTTTTTTTTAGCACTAGGTGTTCCCTGGTTGGGAATCCCACCTCCTTCCTTGAGTAACTCTTGGTGGAGTCTTGCATTTATTGTCCACTATCGGGCATTTGGCCAAGCTCTTCTTCCAACTACAATGTAGATCCTGTTGAGGGTTTGGTTGTATTTGTAAGCAACAGTAAGTGGAGGCTAGATATATTTAGATCTAGACCATTCTAGTGCCTCTTTTCAGTGGGAGAGTCTTCTATCCCCCCTGGCAAGAGAGTATTGGATGATTTGAGCAACATTTTCAGATCCCTAGCATCGGGCCAACCATGTTCTAGAGCCTACGATGCAGTCCATCTTACAAAAATGCGTTATTTGGAAGGAGAAAGTTGCGGGGTCTTTTGGCATACTTTTTGGGAGAGAGATCTCTAGTGTTGGGAATATGTCCTCGTAGTGGTGATCCATGGATTACAGATCTAATCCATGTCATATTTATATTTGATCTAAATACGCTTGTATTTACTTCAGAATTTCTAAATCATTCTATAGATCTGTTGCATTAGGTATCGGATCTACTCCATGTACTTCATTTTCACGTTGAAAACCCCAATGGGCATTTGAAGAGAAGACTCTATAGTGTACATATATGATATAGATCTATCTTTTAGTACACGAATCTACACTAGATCTGAAGTGTAAGATACAACTCTTTTCAGTTAATAAAATAACACTTTCAAGCTTGTTCAGTCATCTCATATGGTTGGAGCACCTTATTTTGAGCTTTTTCTTCATGTAAAGTCTTCTAATTTCTATTCTATAATGTATGGGCTTCAAAATAATCATGATTTTCTGTTATAAATAACATTATTGAGCCTTCATATTGGCCTCCTACATGTATTTGGCTAAACTTTGTTATTTCTAAGTAGTATTGTTTTGTATTGTTGCTTGTTCCCTTTTGGGGATATTACAAAGGATGAAATTCATGCTAGGGCACTTTGTCTTGAAACCACCCAGTTTGACCTATGGGCACGAGGTGAAAATGGGGAAAATATAGAGGTAAGGACCTAATTTTATGGATTCCATTGAGCTATGAGAGGGTGGGAAAGAGGAGGGAAACAGACCAACGAGAGCAGAGCTTGGGTTTAACCCGGGGAAAAAGTGATTTCCTGGGATACGTATAAAGTGAAGAGGGAAATAAAAATGGGTCGTGGTTAAAAAAATAAACAAAAGAGGTAAATAAATCCTCTTGGGCTTAGATAGGGATAAAAACATGGCGAGGTAATTAGCACACATGGCGATAAAAAATGATTACAAGAGGTCGGGAGCAACTTATCCGGATAAAATGATTTCCTCTTGGGTAGTCGGACACCTTCAAGAACTATTTCGTTATGGTAGAATACAACTAGCGAGGGCCTCCTATATATAATAGGTAACACCCTGTGGGTAGTTAATGCGGTTGTGGGTTCACGAAACGATGTAAGCTCTGCCGGTGTGACTTATGTGACCACGCGACTAGAGGGGGTCGGCGAGTCTCTAGGGTCATGTGAGTCACAAAGTTTTGAAGAGGGCCCAGTGACCTATGCGACCGCATGACTAGAGGGGGGGTTGTTGATTCTCTAGTTCATGTGAGTCATAGACTTGGTTTCAAAGAAGGCTTACGACCTATTCAACCTTGTGACTTCACGACCTCCTTCTAGGGTCACGTAGGTAATGCGGGAATGTAAGTCGCAAGGTGCCATTTTCAAAGGGATTGTGAATCTTACGACCCCGGTGAATCCGTTAGTGTTGTTATATTGCCGGGTCACGACGAAAAAAATTTCAAGAGGATGCGACCTATGCGACCATACTTAGGCAAAACAAACCAAAATAGGCAAAAGGGCACCCGATCTTGTCAGGCTTCAAACGTGAAAGTTGATGGGAAAGGGGAATGATCTTGGCACCTGTATAAGTGCTAGCCGAGGGAGCTTCTAATAACATGGGTCTCACCAAAATTGCAGGGGGCTCTAAAATTTCAAATGGGTGCCAAATTGTGGAAGGTAGTTGTAGCGGCTACAACAAGATCATAGTCCTATCTACGATTTGAGTGTTGATAAGAGAGGAATGTGTTAGATTCCTATGTAGCCTTAATTATACCAAAAAATCCATTCAAGTTATCACCCCAAAGCCTACCCAGTTCATTGCACTGAATAATAAGTCTCGGTAATCTCAACTACTTTTTAATCTTAGTCAACCTAAGAAGCTCTCAATTTTTTTCTTTATAACATGTAGGCCATCCTTAGTCCATCTACAGAGATAGAGTCATTCCTTTATGGGGAAGTGTGGGTGGTGACGGTGAAAATCAAGCCAAGAAAGTTGGTCTTTATCAAGGAAATAAAAAACGATGAGCTACACTATCAATGTAACCATAAAACAATGTATGAAATTTCTCCCCAATAACAGCTGTCACACACTCTTACCTCCTTTCCTAGGTAGATGAGAAGGATTTTGTGCAAAGACAATTTTTTTTAACTATATAGGAACATTATTAGGTCTTCTTTTCTCAAAACAAAGCGATAAAAATTTCATACCAAGATCGGACTTCACCTTATAGAGTGGCCATGAATATCTTCATCAAGAAGTCTTCATGAAAATCAATCTTTAATCTATGCATATGCATGTGAAATCTCACAGGATGAAGATGATCAACATCATTACCTTTCACATTTTTGAACTTCTGAAGGTATGTCATCCAATCAACTCTGAGGCGTGCTATTCAGAAAAACCTGGTATGTGATCTAGGCTCATGGGAGCATACCTTCGACCAATTGAATCCATTTTTGACAACAATGAAGTCACTAAGAATTATTTTTAGACTATCGGTTCTTGAAGAGTGGATTCGCCATAAAAATTATAAACCTTGGGATTTTTCAACGGTGGAGTTGCTAGTGTGAATGATGCAACCTTCATATGCATCTAACTCGTTGCCCACCATCGGTAACCAAATCTAAAATTTGATGATTTCCGTCGCAGGGAAGATTTGTCACTTTCTTCCCCAGATATGGTCGCCAAGATGTTATCACTCTGTCTGGATCTCCGAGGTTGAGAAGAGTCCAACAAAGGTAACTACAAACCAAGATTAGACAAGTAACTAGCCCTACTAGGTAGGATAGGGTTCTCTCCAAGGGATCTAAGCCAAGAGGGCTAGATAAAATTAGGTTTTTATTCTAGGTATAGTAGCATAGGGGTTTTGATTGGTTGATTTGGGTGCGGGATGAGGGAATAAGGTCAAAGAGGTAACTCGGTTAGGGAAAATAAGATCAAAATTGCAGATATCTAATGGGGAAAGTTAGGTAAGAACTCTAACACTTTAGGGTTTTAGGGTGAGATGGATCGGGATCGGTCAGGTGCTAAAAAGAGCATGATAGTGCATGAATTCCTTTTAAAACGCGAAGAAACTGAATAAACTATGGTGATTCTCCCAAAACAGAGCATAAAAGATGTATTACGCCTATCAAAATTGAGAAATCAACGATATCATAGAGCTAAAATGAACATGGAAAGTATAAAACATTCATATGTATATTAGATGCATGTTGTTAGTATGCTTAATGGGGGATTGATAAGATGTCATGAATTACAAGGATTTTTTTTAAAAGACAATAAAGGTTAATATTTGAATAAATAAATGTTACAACCTGAACCGAGATAGCATAAGAATACAATATTGAAGAATTATGATTGCAATTTGTTGGTCTAAGGTCCCAAAAGAAACCAAATATATCACCTATATTTATTTTGTCCATCCTTCTTATGCCCTAATCCTATATAATTGACTAGCATGTTGTTGTACATATTGTTTAACATAATGGCTATCCGATGAAACATAGTTAAAAAGAGAAATGCATTGAAATTAATTATCGAGGATCTGTGTCTTTAAATCCAACCTTATTCTCCATGACGTACCCAGCTAATTACATGTTGAAATTCACTAAATACCATGCAGATATCCATTCCTATATTAAGGTTTTGGGATGTCTTGAATGGATAATGATGTTTAGAGGCTTCCTCCTTAACTTGAGAATAAAATGACTATGTTTCTAGTGTTGGGAACTAAGAATGGGTTGCAATTCAGGAAATAAGAGTGCAGGGGAGTATAATATTTATGCTAGTTCGTCATTCCTTCCCTCGTGACTATGCCCGAAATATACAAATTCCTTCCTTTTTTTAAAATGCTAGTATTTGATGAGTGGTTGTAATTCCTTGTTGCATCTTGTCCCAAGACTCACCAAAATCTTGTATTCCCAATCATCCTACCACTGTGACCACTAGGCTAGAAGAATTTGAAAAATCATAGTGGAACTCTAAAATTTGCACTCACAGCCTTATTCCTCTCCTCACATTAGATATGTCGCACATAACACAATGATCAAACTAAAAATTATTACTAGACATGGATTACACGAGTCTAGCACACAATTGCAAATTTTGGATACCTTCCCCAACAAAAAATCCCATCCGAACACAACTTGATGATCAAAGTTTTTTTTTCACTCTAAAAAAATTATATGCTCTAGTTCTAGGAAAAATATTGGTGCCACCAATCCACAACACCAAAAATTAAACCATAAAACCACATGTGAGAACCCTCTTCATTTTGCTACTCATAATAAGATTTGATGCATGCAAAGTGAAATAAAATAATACATGCCTCTACCGGATATTAACGATCACTCTTGATTCCTATGTTGGGGATAACATTCGGATTTACAACATATAGTCATGAATTGGATGGTATATTATCACGGTAGGGGTTTGATGAACAAGATCCCCCCCCACCTAATTTATTTTTATCACTCATAGTTCTACTTTGTGGTTGGGTTGATTTCCTCTCGCTTAATTTTTAGATATACAAGACTTCATAAACTCTATTTTTTCAATTTTCTATACTAGTGCGCAAACTTTAAGAATGATTCTTGCTTGGGGAACACCTTGGAGAGTTGGAAATGACGAACTACGATAGAGTAATTTATTGACACAATAAAATGATTTATTCCCCTTTCCTTTACCAATACAAGGACTTGATAAAACAAAATATTTTTTACCAAATTGGTGGAGGCGTTGCCTAGATCCTAATCATAAGTAAGTTTTTTATTTCCTTTTAGATATAGAATGATGCCGATGTACACCTTCCTTCTTTGAATTATGGGGAAATTTATAGCTCAAGTAGAGTTATTTCTCTCTAGTAGAAATTGTCTAAAGCAAATCCTATTGAGAATGTGGATCATAATCCTCTACATCCATGAGAAAATCTAGGTAGATCAACTCAAAGGGATCAACTCGAAGGGATCTACCCGTCAGTCAAACTAGCATGGGCTAACCCCAAGGGCATCGAAGAGATTTGACTTTGTGACCTTCCGATTGGAAAAGTACTTAGAAATGGGAACTTGACTAGCTGAGCTATCCCTTGGGGCGATGTGGAGCATAATCTTGTAACACAATCTTGAATTTTGATTTTTTCATGTCATATTTTTTCTTCTACCCGATCAAAGCCCCTCTAGTTTTATTTACAATTATTTTTATCTGTATGCTTTAGAATTTTATAAATTTGGGCAGTCATTACATGGTCTGATTTTCATTTTCCATCTTTTCAAGAATGTGTTTTTTCAATGCTTGAAAATTGAAACTAATGGATGTTGTTAGAAAGTCATTAACAATTAAGTACCAAAGTTAATTCTTGGACTATTAACAACCTTCCTATGTATAAAATAAGGTTATCCTAGTTGGATGAGTCTGGAAAAAATCCAATCAGACCTGGGTTCACTTGGTCAAAACTCATCGTAATGTTATGAAACTAGCACACAAAATAGAAGAAAAGATAGATCAACGACTTAGAAATCAGCCTCTTCGAGGGGGAAACATTCTTTACATTAAATAAATTAACAATTCTTGGATACAAATGAAAAAACATACTTTCTATATATAGGAGTCTAAGGGGTCCCAATATAGCCAGATCCTACATAAAAATAATAATGTAAGGGAACAACAATAACAATAGTGGGATTTTATGGGTATAATAATAACAAGATGGGGACTACATGGGCACAACAATAACAATAAGCAGGCTACACTAACAATAAAAATAAGGGGCTACACTAGTATTATTGGGACCAAACATGCCCGTCTCCTTCAAAGAATTGGTGTCCTCAATGCTTGAGTAGATCGGGATGCTTCTACATAAAATTAAAATCCTCCCATGTGGAATCTTCAGCAAGTAAGTTCTTCCACTTGATGAGATACTCTAAAATTGATTGATTTCGTAGTTGTTGATTTATTGTTTCTGTGACTACTTCAGGTTCCAATATAATCTTTCCTTCCCCTTCAAGTTTTGGAAATATTGTTTGAACTGGGATTTTGTCACCTATAACCTTATTTAAGCATGAAAAATGGAAAACTAGGTGAATTTGGGAAGATGAAAGAAGCTACAATTTGTATGCCATAGTACCAATCTTTTGCAACACATTGGAAGGACCATAGTACTTTGGCGATAATTTATTATCCTTCTTAGATTACTTTACGGACATTTGTTTGTATGGTTGAGGCCGTAAAAATACCTAGTCTTCTACATCAAAAATTCTTTCGTTGGGATGTTGATTTTCTATTTGCTTCCTTTGATTATGTGCCAAATTTAGGTTATCCTTTAATACTTGGAGAACTTGTTGTTGATGTTGGATGTGATCTTCCACTGCTTGAACCTTTGAATTTCTTCTTCAAGATGATTTCAATGTTTGAAACTCTAGTGAGCATAATTGTGTAATTACGTCTCGTTTTTATTTCTTTAGAGTAGTTTTCATGCCATTAGAGTTGACTATCCTTCCTGGTTTCCCTATGATGCCCCTTAATTCAACTTCCTTTTCTTGCCAAAAAAATTGAAGAAAATTTCTTGAAAATTAAAAGATATCGTACCCAAAGATTGTAACCATTGAACTCTTAGTACAACATCAAAACCACCCATAGGAGTGGAAATAATTGGGATATTCAATACATATTCCCCCATGGTTAGCTTGATATTATGGCACTTTCTAGAGAAATTTATAGTTCCTCCATTTGCAAACATCACTTGACACTCTGGTGTTGGATATAGGAAGAAATTCAATTCCTTGGCTACCGTACAATGAATAAAATTATTGGTACTAAGTGAATCAATCAACACTATTAATTTTTTCTTCTTGATATGTCCTTCTACCTTCATTAGGAGAATTTTGAGGTCTAAAATGGGTCTCCTAAGGAAATAATAAAATAATAGCTAAACCAATAAAATAATATTTATGAATTTGCAATTCACTTTTTGCACCAAAATCCATGTAATCATGGTTAAATTCAATTCAAAAGTTGTACCAAAATAAAAATAATAAAAAATTGTATTGATGTGACTATAAATAATAATGAGATTTTCAAGAAAAGGTCATTATCATTGCACAACTAATGCATTTTTCCTTTGTACTTAAATAACTTAAAATAAAATATAAATATAAATTCATAAATTCTTAATTATAGAATATACTATTAATTAAAATTTATATAATTTAAATTATATAATAACATGTAATTAATATACTATATAAAAATAATATAATATAATATATTGTTTTATGTATGAATTTTATATTACATATTGAATTGATTTGATTTATAAGTAAATATTTTAAAATATACAAATATAATATTTTTTGAAAAGTATGTAAATACATGAATATTGTGTAGGGATATGCATTGTTTCTTTAAAAAAATATGAAATGAAAATAATAATATTTTATTCAAAAGATGTGAAATGACATTTATTATGAGTACTTTAGTTTATGACTTTAAAATTACTTAGAGCACTACCATGGTTAACCATGAGTTTTTATCCACCATTGACAATGTGACAAATAAGTACCTTTAACTCAAGCAATGCCACCTCAACTATTAGGGATGATGTCATCCCCTAAAATGTGATTGGTTCTCATAAAGTGAATTTTGATTGTACATTTTGCTTAGGAGGCCCATTATATACCTAAAAATCTCCCTAATGGAGAGTTTGAGGAGTGGTAATTCTTGCCAATATATTACAATAAATGGTTGAATTCATTTCTTCTTTCTCTAATGTCAGTTTCTGGTGTATATCATCTTCTTTTGAATTTTCTTGTTCCTTTTCTTCCTCCTCTTCACAATCTATGTAAACTATTTTCTTCTCAGTACACTTATAACATTTAGTGTATTTGCTATCACAACTATAACAAATTCATTTTTCTCTTTTTTCTTCCAATTGTTGTGGTGTCAACCTTGTAAGTTGTGGAAGGATAGGAGTAGCAACACTTCCATCTTTATAGTTTTGAGTGGTAGGCTTCCTTGTTGCCATAATTCTTCTTTCAATTTTTCTTTCCAGCCTGAATGCCTTCTCCAATGAATCAGGTTCCCAAAGGCAAACCTCATGTTGGATGTTATCCTTTAAAGTCCCTATGAAGACATCAATCCTATGTTCCTCTTAAATATCGTTTACCCTTATATTCAATTTTTGGAAGTCCTCAATGTGCTCCATCATTTAAACCTTTTGCTTGAAATTCAACAATTGGCTAAATAAGGTGTTTCTATTTGTATCCTCATAATGTGTTATCATTTCCTTTATAAAAATTGACCAAGTGAAAAGTGGTTTATGAGAAAAAATCCATTGATACCATACATACTGATTTGGTTCTAAATATAAAGTTTCATTGTGTACCTTTTATGTGTTTTGCTCATTATGGAGATCAAAGTATTGCTCCATTTGTAGTATCCATATTACCGGATCCTTGCCATCAAACTTCTTCATATCTATATTTAGAATATGGTGGGTATTCAATCCAACGATAGACGCTATGAAATTATGATTAATATTTTTTTTGTTCTCATCGTGAGTTTCATATAATACCTTTTCGCCATTAGGAATCATTTCTAATTGTAACAACTTTTTCAAATATGCTTTTAAACCATTCTTCAAATATTCCATGATTCATTTAATCTTTTCTTCTATACCATCATACTAGCTTTCACGTCATCCTTCGAACCATCCATATTAGCTTCCATGTCTACCTTTAAAACATCTATGTCATCTGTGTTTTCTCTTTGTGAGATTGAAATTTGTTGCACTTGGTCCCATAATTTTGATATGTCATGCTGCAATTCTTCCGCTTCATGAATCGTACTAGAGTTTTCTGAGGGCTTAATGGGTGTAGAATGATTTTTTGGAGGCATTTCAGAACCCAATACATATATCTATGATTAAATATGCCCTTGTAATCACTTCAAACTGATTTTTCAAACAAAAGTTATGCAATTTGTTTTACAAAATACACACATTTTTCTTTCTTTTAGGAGCTCGATCTTGAAATTATTGTAACTCTGAAATTTCATATCTCCAAGATCTGAACTTTGGTTCTATGGTAGCCCATTGCTTCTTGTTTCCAATTCCACAGGTTAGACTTAATTTTTATTCTTCAAGTTAAATTTATTCCCAATCTCCCATAATGTCCTAATTGTGGACTAGTTCTATAGAGCTAGCTTGTACGACATGCCACATGTCACTATTTTGATCTTCGACGCTGAAATTGATATACAATAAACTACAATCTGTGAAATTTCAGCCACTTTTTACATAATTCAACTTTGATGTCTGGAAATAAAGTTATGATTATTTCCCCATGGCCACATGTTTGAGATGAAATTATGGAACCTGCAAAAATGCTAAATTACTCAGATCATATCACTAAAAATATAGTGAACCAAGATCTAAAATTTTTACACAAATTTCCACAGGATTTCAACTTCTCATGGTAAAAATTTATGCTTCTGAACATTCGTATAAAAATGCTATAGAAAAAATTTCAACATGGCCTGTTTGCAGCAGAGAAACCCTAGAATCCAAACCTCTGATACCAAATTTTATGAAAACAACTCACAAAATAGAAGAAAAGATAGATCAACGACTTATAAATTAGCCTCTTTGAGGGGGGAACCCCCTTTACATTACATAAATAAACAATTCTTGGATGATACAAATGACAAAAAATTATTTCTATATATAGGATTCTAAGGGGTCCCAATATAATCAAAGGCTACATAACAATAATAATGTAAGGGCACAATAATAACAATAGTGGACCTCTATGGGGTATACTAATAATAATATGGGGACACCATGGGCACAACAATACAATTAAGGGGCTACACTGATAATAAAAATAATGGGCTACACTAGTATTATAGGGACCTAACACCTACTGGAAATATTCATTGAGTGAACTTGTTCTTGCTCAAATTCCATCATGCCTCATGATATTTTCCAAGTCAAAGTCGGATCAGCTTACTAGTGCATCTAATAAAAGAAGTTTTTGGTGTTTCTCTGCTCCTTTTAACTCATTTTTATCTTTTATCAGAGAGGGTATCTTAGGTATAGTTGACAATAATAGGTGATGAGTTCCATCAACAACCACCATAGTTATGGTTGTGACAGTGGGACACTCGCTAGGGTTGATTAAAACCTAAGGCTTTTACCTACAACTAGTGCATCAACTTACCAACAATTTTCCATAATTTTTTGATATTTCATGCTTGGATCACATTCAAGTATAGAAACAACATAGGAAATCCTTTTATTGACCCTCCTTTCTAGATTCCAAAGCTATTATATTTATCATTTATGCATTATTTCATATTTTGTCATATGAGTTTAGATTTTGAGTTGACTCTTCGAGTCTTGACATTTGGCATTCATGATGGATAAATGATGATACAAATGATTCTTGATATATATAATTATATTTTTTATGGTGCTGAGTCCCAATTTTTTACAAAGTCTCTCGATAAAATTATTCATGCCTCAGGTCCATGTTGAAAATTCAACAAGAAATGTGTGTCTAATTTAATTTTCTCTTAGTTAAATTGGACAATAAAATGTAATATTATCTCATAATCCCTTGTAATATTTAACTGAGTGTGATAAACTCAGTTAGCTCATGAATTTGATGTTGAGGATGGTTGGTGAGGCATGCAGAGTGATTCTATTAGTTATGGAGTTCGAAATGCAGTTAGTGCATTAGTTTAATGCATGAGAAATCAGTTAACTCAATTAATTGAGTTAAAGTTGGTTGAACTAGTTGTAACTGTTTGTTTCACCAGTGAGAGATCAAGTGAATTAAATCAGATTTAATTCACATGCAGTGATCTACCATGCAACTGATGATTTACTATTAATAGTTGCATGAATTTTAGTTCCAGTGGAGACCCAGTTGAGACAAAGGTTAAAGGGATGTCAACTATTAGTTGAATCATTAGTAGGCTACCCGCGTGCAGCAAAAAATCCATTTTATTTCCCATGAGAATTGAGAAATTTTGGAAGGTTGAAATTCCTAAAGAATAGGGATTGCATTCCACATGAATTGCGCAAGAAAGGCAAGCTAATTAGAGGCAGGAAATTAGCTAAGTGTTGGTCGATTTTTTGTCCGGGTCAGTGTGAGACAGTTGTGAGAGTGCATGAGACTCTTGTGAGAAGAGTTAATTATAATTTTTTCATGATTCTATGGTGAACATACAATAGAAGATAGAGGGGTTTTGAGTAGTAATATTTCCTTGGGAGAATATTTGTGTTGTGGTTTGATTTACTTCTTTCTTTACTTGTTGTGATTGGTGATCGTGTTTATTTTCCGCAATTGATTTGTAGAAGGATTCAATATCTAGCTTTATTACATTTATTAATTGGATTGAATCATTTGATATACATATATTTGTATAATTTCTACATGGTATTAGAGCACGAGAAATCACTATAGTGAAGAAGAAATTGAGTTTGTGACTGAATATAATTTGAATTTGCAAAAGTATTCTTGGTGCGATAGGCGGATCAGGATCGAGATGGCTTTCAATGGATTAAGATTGGAGTATGCACTCGAGGGAAATTCCAACTATATTGCGTTGAAATATAGGATGGAGGTAGTACAAGAGGACAATGGGTTGAAATAATTCATTAATAATGACATTCCCAAACCCACTGCAACAGATGCCGCAAATCTTGATGCTTGGAAAAAGAAGGTTGCAAAGGCTAGGAGGATATTATTGGAGGGAGTACGAGACAAAATTGTCTCAAGTCTCCATGGAAAAGCGACACCATATGAAATGTGGAAGGATTTGACAGATCTATTTTAGAGCAGCAGTGATCATAGAAAATTCGCACTAAAGGACAAGCTCAGGAAAATAAAAATGGAGAAAGGCGACACCATTCTAAAATATTTAACCAAGTTTTTCCAATGTCGAGATGAGTTTGGGAGCATCTAAATTACTGTCACGAATGATTACTTGGTGAGACCATCTCTTCTAGGCCTTCCCAATAATTTTCATAGTTATCAGGACTCTATCAATGGGAGGGATAAACTGCCAGATTGGGAACGACTTTGGTCAGATTTTGTGCAAGAAGAATTCAGGCGGAATACCAGGGATGGATATTCATCTAAGACAGATGATGAATAAAATTTCACTTTGGATGTTAAGGTGAATAAGGGGAAAGGAAAGAAATCCTATTCGAAATATTAGTCCAACAAAGAAGGCAAGAAGCACGACATGTCCAGAGTGAAGTGTTTTCACTGTTACGAGCATGGACATTATGCCACTAATTTTCCACAAATGAAGAAGAACAAGAAGGCCTCAAGGTCTGCAGCTGGTGATTCTTTGGCCTCACAATTTGAGTTTGAATTCTTGCTCATTGCATGCATGGTGTCAAATGCAATGGGATCAGTGTGGTACTTGGATAGTGGTGCATATTTCCACATGACAAGAGACAAAGAACTTTTTAGTAGCTTGGAGGAGAGGGACCTCCAAATGCATATCGAAATGGGTGATGACAGGCGGTACAGTTCTACCAGGATTGGTACAATTACATTCTAGAGAGAGTTAGGTAAACCCTTCTTATTAAAAGATGTAATGCATGTACCAGGCTTGAAAAATAATTTAGTTTCAGTTGCAATGTTGGGGGATAGAGGTTATGATGTGGTTTTCAGTGAAGGGAAATCCTTCCTTTGACACAAAGCCACAGGACAAGCCAAGAATATTTGGATTCATGTGAAGAATCTCTATAAAATTGATGTAGATGGCTGCAAAAAATTGATGGGTAAGGCAGAAAAAGTGGTGAATTGGGATGAGGGTGAGTTATGGCACAGGAAATTGGGCCATATACACCATAGATCCTTGAAGGTCATGTAGCACATTTCTATGAGAATTCCCAACGTTACTCTTGTGAATTTAGACACATGCAAGAGATGTACCATGGGGAAGTATGCAAAGGCCACTTTTCACGAGAAGGAGAATCGAGCTTCAGAAATCCTTGAGAGAGTTCACTCAGATGTGTGTGTACGATTCTCTACAGCTTCAACAACAAATCACAGGTACTATGTGATCTTTTTTTATGATTTTTCTAGAAATTTTTGGATCTACTTCATGTAGAAGAAAGATCAGACATTGTCAAAATTTCTTGAGTTCAAAGCACTGGTGGAGAAAGATACGGGGAAGCATGTGAAGGCTCTTAGGAGAAAAAATGGTGGTGAGTGCATATCTAATCAATTTAAGAAATTTTTTATCAAAGAAGGAATTCAGAGAGAGTTTATTGCGCCTCATAACCCACAATAGAATGGGGTCGAATAAAGAAAAAATAGAACAATTGTGGGTGCAACACGAACGATATTGCATGATCAGAGCCTACTGTTGCATCTGTGGGTGGAGGCATGAAACACAATGGTATTTATGCAAAATCATAGTCCTCATCGGATACTTGGCATGAGTACATAAGAGGAAGCTTTTTCGGGTAAGAAACCTGGTGTTTCATATTTTTAAAATTTTTGGCTCATCTATCTACTGCCATGTGACCAAAGATTCCAAGAAGAAGCTCGAACCAACAGCTAAGATTGGGATATTTGTGGGGTATACTGATACTCCCCACAACTATTGGGTGTATTTTCCAAACAATGGGATGACTGCTGTGAGACAGGATATAAAATTTGATGAGGATAAATCCATGTGATTGTCCCTTGAGAGGGAGATGGATTTGCATGCAGATGAGGAACTCTTGGCTCCAAGAATGAACCTCAAGATGTGGAGCAACCACATGTGGAGGATCATGGAGTGGCAGAAAACACTCATGTAGAGCCATCAACCAGAAATGGTAGAAGGCACACCACGAAAGCTGATAGATTGAGACTTGATGCAACAGAGCATGTAGGAGCACCTACTTCACTGCGTAGAAAAAGACAGTCTCTAGATAGGTTTACTAGATACATGGCTCTTATGAGAAAGTGTATTGTGGAAAAACCATCCTCCTTTCAAGAAGCAGTGCAAAAACCAATTTGGGTTGACACTATGGTTGAGGAGTATGACTCCATCATCAATAACAGTGCATGGAAATTTGTAATAAGACCGATCGGAAAATCATTCATTGGATCTAGATGGATCTATAAGGTGAAGTAGTCAGTAGATGGGAGTGTAGAGAAGTACAAGGCTAGCTTTGTAGCCCAGGGATTCTCACAAGTTGAGGGGATTGACTATGAGGATACTTTCACACCAATTGTGAGATTCTCATCGATTAGATCTATCCTTGCACTCTCAGCACAGATGGGGTCGAAGATACATCAAATGGATGTGAAAACTACGTTTCTCAATGGAGTTATTGAGGAAGAGGTGTACATAGAGCAGCCAGAAGGTTTTAATATCTTTGATAGTGAGTTGCATATGTGCCAACTCAAGAGAGAATTGTACGGGTTGAAGCAAGAACCTTGTGCTTGGTACAGTCAGATTGACAACTATTTCATCGAGTTGGGCTTCACCAAAAGTTAAGAAGATCTGAACCTGTACTAGATTGTGGCTGATGGTTAGCTCTTGATTATCATACTTTATGTTGATGATCTAATTTTTACAGTGATGAGGAGCTAATAAATTCTTGCAAGGAGGATCTTGCAAGGGAGTTCAAAATGAAGGACATAGGCCTCCTTCACTATTTCATTGGTTTTAAAGTATGGCAGTGGGATGGTGAGCTATTTGTTTCTCAATGCAAGTATGCCAAAGAGATTTTGAGTAAGTTTTGCATGGAGTGTTGTAAACCCATGGAGACTCCTCTTCCAAGAAATTGGAGGAAATAGGATGCTACTTCAGGAGAAGTAGTGGATGCTACGGTTTACAACAACTAGTGGGTTCATTGATGTACTTGGTGAACACCAGACCAGACATTGTATACGTAGTTAACTAGCTGAGTCAAGCTATGGTTAAGCCAACCAAGATATTTTGGAAGGTGGGGAAGCATGTCTTGAGATATCTTAGAGGAAATACAAAATATGTATTATAGTACAGACGGATAGAGGGAGTGAAGCTTCAAGGATTCACCGATGCATATTGGGCAGGCAGTCCATCAGAAAAAAATAGCACATCAGGATGGATCTTCAGCATAGGATCGACAAGATTTTCTTGGTACATCAGGAAGCAATGATATGTGGCACTCAGTTTAGCCAAGGTAGAGTAAATGATAACAAATTAGGCTACATGTGAGGCCATCTAGATGAGAAAGATCCTGGTTGGTTTATTTGGTTCTTAGATAGATCCGATAATGATACATTGTGATAACCATAACTGCATTAAACTCTCAGTTAATTGCATATTCCATGATAGGTCCAAGCACATAGACATCTGGTACCACCATCTTAGAGATTGTGTTCAGAGGTGCATTATGTTACTTTAGTACATTCCCACAGAATACCAGGATGTAGATATTATAATGAAGGCGCTTTCTAGGAGAAAATTAGAATACCATATAGGTAGGATCAGGGTGGAAGATAATCCATTTCTTGTCGAGAGGGAGTATTGAAAATTCAACAATAAATGTGTGTCTAATTTATTTTTTCCTTAATTAAATTGGAAAATAGAATGTAATCTTATCTCATAATCACTTGTAATAGTTAATTGAGTGTGATAAACTCAGTTAACCCATGAATTTCGAGGTGAGGGTGGTTTTTGACGCATGCAGAGTGATTCTATTAGTTATGGAGTTCGAATTGCAGTTAGTGCATTAGTTTAATGCATGAGAAATCAGTTAACTCAATTAATTGAGTTAAATTCATTCGAACTAGTTGTAATTGTTTGTTGCACCACTACAAGAAAAAAGGACATTGGTGAGTGACGAAAAATGTCACCATAAGCTCATTGGTGAGGGTCAAAAGAGTCTTCGTCACCAAAAACTGAACGTCACCAAAGGTGGTGTCATCGAAAGTATAGGTGTTGTGGTGACATTCAAGGTCTATCACCAAAAATGATTTATAATGACTGATAGTGACCATCACCATTTCATATGAGCAATGGTGACGTACAATAGAATCCGTCACCAAAGAAATGAATGTCACCAAACATGGCATCGCTGAAAGTATGTGTTGTGGTGGCATTCAAGGTCCGTCACAAATATTGATTATAATGACAGACAGTGACCGTCACCATTTCATATGAACAACAACGATTTTTTGTGATGGACCTTTCATGGCTGTCAATATTGGTGCATATATATGGTGATGTTCATTGACCATCACCATTTCATATTTGGTGAGGATCAAAAAATGTCATGATAAGCTCATTGGTGACATCAAGTTCCGTCACGAATAATGACTATATGACAAACAAGGACCCTCACCATTTCATATCAACAACAAAGATTTATGGTGATGGACCTTTCATGGTCATCACTATTGATGCATATATATGGTGGCATTCGTTGACCGTCACCATTTCATATTTTGGTGAGGGTCAAAAAATATCACCATAAGCTCATTGGTGATGGTCAAAAGCGAATCCGTCACCAAAAATTGATTGTCACCATACCCTATGAATATCAGGGCATGATGGAATCGAACCACCAACCTCCTGCTTGTAAATTAGGTGCTCTTCCATTGAGCTAGCACCCTTTAAAGAATTAGACTTTAAACTAGAAATTGCCCCTAAAGGTGAAAAGATACACCAAAGGAATATGAGGTCTAGGAAGATCAAAAGTTGCTAGAAATAACATGTTCAATATAAATAATAAAAAGACAATAAGAATAAATATGATATTAAATATACATAATAAAAAAGACAATAAATCAATTGATTGATTTCCTCTATGATACCTAATATTTACCAAAACTATTCATGATTAAATACTTAATATTTACCAAAACTACTAATGATTAAATACGTTTATAATTTCAGGAAGGAACGTGATTTTCCTGTTAGAATTTTATTGTCATGTCATGTCATGATTTAATAAGGAGAATGGCTAAATACATATTGATTGGGATTTAATCCAGGGAGTGTTTATTTTGATTACCTCATTGCAACTATGAAGATATTGTTCTAGAATTAATCCAAGGAGTGTTTATTGTGATTATCATATTGCAACTATGAAGAAATTGTTCTAAATTTTAAAAATTATAGTAGTAAAATCCATCTTCAACATGATATAACATTTTATGTCATATTAGACAAATTTTGAGTCAAGGAACAAGTACAAGGTTCAGAGTTAAAATATTTTTGTGAAGGACAAGGAGATATCATATACAACTTTCTTAGTTGAGGTTTTCACTAGAGAACATAGTCTTGAGTCTTAAACAAGTACCTAATGAGGGACTTCTAGAAATAAATGGGTACAAAATGTGAATTCATCCCTCATGAGTCATGAAAACCGTAGACAACTCCTGAGGCTCTACAACCACTGTAGTTGCACCCAGCACACTATCTTTTTGGGTTGAATTGTCCACACCTGAGGCTTTGCAAGTTGCAACTATGAAGATATTCTTATAAATTTTAAAAATTATAGTAATAAAATCCATCTTCAACATGATTTAACATTTTATGTCATATTAGACAAATTTTTATTCAGGGAACAAGTACAAGGTTCAGAGTTAAAATATATTTGTGAAGGACAAGGAGATATCATATACAACTTTCTAAGTTGAGGTTATCACTAGAGAACATAGTATTGAGTTTTAAACAAGTAATTAATGAGGGACTTCTGGAAATAAATGGGTACAAAATGTGAATTAATCCCTCATGAGTCGTGGCAACCCGTAGACAACTCCTGAGGCCTTAAAACCACTACAGTTGCATCAATCACACCACCTTTTTAGGTTGAATTGTCCACATGTCCTAATCCACAAAAGATGTAGTTTAGTAGCCTGTTGTGATGAATTGCATATATTTTCCCCACAACTTACCATAATTCCTTGCATGTGATGAGTGCACCATACATGTATCATGGGAGCCACAAAACATGCAAACACAATTATCCATGAAGTCCAAAACGGGGAGGATGTAACTAGCAAGAACAAACTCGGGACAAATGCTCCCTTGCAATGAAATTCCAGATGTGACTCCTCATGAACATAGAGCCATTCTTTGTTAGGAGGCAAGAAATTGGTGCATAGATATGCAAATTTCTGCATAATAGTGTGTAATGATTGTTGATTGTACTGAGAGCTTGATGTACTAAGATTTTTCTGAGATTATTACATGATTCCATTGATATACATCATATATGATAGTTGGGGTTTTTATTTTAAGCTTTCCCGTTAAACAATTGTGTTATGTGCGATTGAATTTATTCACATGTGTTTGCAACTGAGTTTTAAATTTCCGCAAGTTTAACAATGGAAGGATTCTGTATTTTGCAAGAAGATAAATATTATGAGATCAAGAGAATCCAGTAATACATCAATATTAATAAATTTCTACATGGTATCATAGTAGTATTGATCACAAGGGTGCAATTGTGAAGAGTCTTTGAGTTTTTGTCTTTGATGGAACAATTGGAGCTAACACGGAGAGATTTCTTGGTGCGACAGTTGAGCATTCATTGAAATGACTTTCAATGGGTTTTGATTGGAGTATGCCCTTGAGATCATCTTGAATTACATATCCTGGAAGGAGAGGATGGAGGTGGTGCTTGAAGATAATGGACTAAAGGAGTTCATCGATAGCGATGTTCCTAAGCCTACTTCTAGCGATGTTGTAATACTTGACGCATGGAAAAATAAGGTAGCAAAGACAAGAATAATTATGTTGGAAGGTGTGAAATACCATATTGTGTCAAGACTTCATGGGAAAGCCACTCCATTTTCAATATGGAAGGCTTTGACTGATCTTTTCCAAAGCAGTAGTGACCATAGGAAGTTGGCGCTGAAAGATAATCTCAAAAAAATAAAAATGGAGAAGGGCGACGGTCTTCCAAAATATCTAACAAAGTTTGTCCAAGGAAGGGATGAGATGGGAAGTGTGGGGATTAACATTGCAGATGATGACTTGGTGATTTTGTCTCTCCTTCGGCTTCCAAAGATTTGGCATAGTTATCATGACTCTGTCAATGGATGGGAGAAACTGTCAGATTGGGAGCGACTTTGGTCGGATCTTGTGGAGGAGGAGATAAGGCGAAGTACTAGGGATAACTCTTCATCGAATAGTGATGATGAAGAGAAATTCACTTTGGCTTCCAAATCAAGGAAAGGGAATGGGAATTAATTCCATACAAAATCCAAGGCTAAAGGCAAGAACCTAGATTTGTCCAAGGTGAAGTGTTTTCACTGTCACGAACATGGGAATCTCGCCACTAACTGCCCACAGAAAAAGAAGAAAAAGAAGGTTGTTGGAGCTGCAGCTGGAGAGGCCTTAGCCTCGAAATTTGAACTTGATTTCTCTTTGATCGCATGCTTGGTTTCAAGAACTATGGGATCAGTGTGGTATCTTGACAGTGGTGCATCTTTCCATATGACGGGAGATAAAGAGTTGTTTAGTGACTTGGAGGAGAAGGATCTCCAAATGCATATAGAGATGGGCGACGATGGTAGATACAGTGCAACCGGCATTGGAACCATTACCTTTGAGAGGGAGTTAGGTAAACCATTTTTGTTGAAAGATGTTATGCATGTTCCAGGTTTGAAGAAGAACTTGGTCTCGGTTGCAATGTTGGAAGACAGAGGTTATGATGTTGTTTTCAACGAGGGAAAAGCTTTCCCGTGACATAAAAAAATAGTTCAAACCAAGATGATAGGGATTTGAGTTAAGAATCTCTACAAGCTGGAGGTAGATGGCTATGCTGCAATGATGGAAAAAGCAGAAGAATTGGTGAGCTGGGATGAGGGAAAATTATGGCTCAGGAGATTAAGCCATCTTCACCATGGCACCTTGAAGATTTTGCAGCAGATTTCTACTAGACTTCCCAAGGGTACCCTTGCGCAGTCAGATTAGTGCAAGGGATGTACTATGGGTAAGTTTTTGAAAACCACCTTTCATGAAAAGGAGAACCGTGCTTCGTTGATCCTGGAGAGAATTCACACAGACATGTGTGGACCTTTCTCAGTTGCTTCAACAAAAAAACACAGGTATTATGTTATTTTTGTTGATGAATATTCTCTTAGATGATGGATCTTCTTCATGCAGAAGAAGAATGAAACATTCTCAAAATTCTATATGTTTAAATCATTGGTGGAGAAGGAGTCGGTAAGTAAGTGAAGGCTCTGCGGAGCGATAATGGTGGTGAATATATCTCGAACTAATTCAAAGACTTCTGTAGAAAAGAAAGAATTCAAAGAGAACTCATAGTGCCTCATAACCCACAACAGAATGGGGTCGGGAAGAGGAAGAATAGAACAATCATGGGCATTTCACGAGCTATGCTGCATGACCAGGGCCTATCGAAGCACTTGTGGGCATAAGCATGCAACACTGCAGTTTATGTGAAAAAACGTTGTCCTTATAAAGTACTTGGCATGAATACACCTGAAGAATATTTTACTGGTAAGAAGCCTGCTATTTATCATTTGAATATTTTTGGCTCATCTGTTTACATTCATGTGACAAAGGACGCCAAGAAGAATCTGGAGTCGACTGTAGAAGTTGGGATATTTTTGGGGTACACAGAAACACCCCATAATTATCGTTGGTATTTTCCAAATAGTCGAATGACTGTGGTGCGACGAGATATAAAATTCAATGAGGTGAAAGCCATGAAGTTGTCGCCTGAGAGGGAGCTACACTTGCATGCAAAGGAGGAACTTCTTGTTCCCAAAGATGAGCCTCTAGATGTGGATTAGCCACAGGAATAGATTCATTGAGTGGAGGTGTCCACTCATGCAGAACCAAACATCAGAACTGGCAGAAATCGTACCACAGAAGCTGAGAGACTGAAGCTTGATGTGGCACAGAATGTAGGAGTCCCTACATCACATTGCAGATAGAGATAGTCACCTGACCAATTTACTGGATACATGGCTCTTATGAGCAAGTGTATCATGACAGAGCCATCTTTTTTTGAAGAAGCAGTGTAGGAGCCCACATGAGTAGATGCCATGGTGGAGATGTATGACTCCATTGTCAGAAACAATGCTTGGGAGATTGTTCTAAGGCTAGTGGGTAAATTAGTTGTAGGATCAAGATGGATCTACAAGGTAAAGCAAGCTGTTGATGGGAGCGTCGAGAAGTATAAGGCAAGGTTTGTTGCCTGGGGCTTCTCATAGATCGAGGGGATTGATTATGAAGAAACCTTTGCACCTGTCACATGGTATTCTTCCATAAGGGGGGTATTCTTCCATAAGGACCATCCTTGCTCTCTCAATGCAAATGGGTTGGCACATTCATCATATGGATGTGAAGACTGTGATCCTTAATGGCATCATTGAGGAAGAGGTGTACATTGAGAAGCCTGAAGGATTTGAGATCTTCAGCAATGATTCGCACATGTGCAGACTCAAAAGAGCACTATATAGGATGAAGCAAGCACCAAGGGCTTGGTACACACAGATCGAAAACTATTTCACTGGACTTGGCTTCACCAAGAGTGATGCGGATGCAAACCTGTACCAAATTGTGGTGGAGGGTAAGCTTTTAATCATTGTTCTTTATGTTTATGATTTAATACTAACGAGTGATGAGTAGTTGATACACTCATGTAAGGCAGATCTTGCAAAGGAGTTTAAGATGAAGGATTTGTGCCTCCTTCATTATTTCCTTGGATTGGAAATATGGCAGCAATAAGGTGAATTGTTTGTGTCTTAAGGAAAGTATGCTTGGATGATACTTGGTAAGTTTCACATGGAGGACTGCAAGCCCATGGATACTCCTCTTCTAGGAAATTGGAGGAAAGAGGATGCTACATCGACAGAGGTAGTGGATGCCACTGTTTATCGACAGTTGGTGGGTTCGCTCATGTATTTAGTTAATACAATACCATACATATGCTATGCGGCGAACCAACTTTCTCAAGCGATGGTTAAGCCTACCAAGCTATTTTGGAAGGTAGGCAAGCATGTCCTAAGGTATCTCAGGGGCACATCTGAGTATGATTTATGGTACAGACAAACGGATGAGGTGAATTTGCATGGCTTCATGGATGCAGATTGGGCAGGCACCCCAATGGACAGAAAGAGCACATCAGGAGGGGTTTTCAGTATCATATCTACAGAAGTTTCTTGGTATAATAGGAAACAAAGATCCGTGGCACTCAGTTCAGTGGAAGCAAAATACATGGCAACAAGTCAAGCTGCATGTGAGGCTATCTGGATGAGGAATATCCTGGTTGGTTTGTTCGGTTCAAATTTAGATCCTACAGTAATACATTGTGATAATAAAAGTTGCATTAAACTCTCGATTAATATTGTGTTTCATGATAGATATAAACATATTGATATCTGGTATCGTCATATCAAACACTGTGTGCAGCGAAAGATCATGTTGCTTCAGTACTTTCATACGAAAGATCAGGATGCAGATATTCTGACGAAGGCGCTCGACAGGAGAAAATTTGAATACCATAGAGGGAGGATCAGGGTGAAGGATAATCCCTATCTTGTTGAGAGGATCAGGGTGAAGGATAATCACTAACTTATTTAAAGTGAGTTAAACTCAGTTGAGCTAGTTGTATCTAGTCTAACTGAAAGATACACTAGTGAGAGTTTAGTGAATTAATTAGTTAATTAATTCACAACTAATAACTCGCTAACAACTGAACAAATACAACAGTTTACTACTTGCATGTCAGTTCCAGTGGAGACCCAGTGGAGAGACAGGTGAAAGGGTGAGATGGACTATCCGTTGTGACTATAGTGATTCATTCAATGCATCTGACACACATTGGAGTTTCCAATGAGGATTTCACAGTCAAGGCAAGGCTAATTCGATTTCATTTAGTGGTCTTCTTCACCAGGGATTGCGTAGTGGAGGCAGGTTGTCAGGACACAAGAAATTGGTGCATAGATATGCCAATTTCTGCATGACAGTGTGTAATGATTGTTGATTGTACTGAGAGCTTGATGTACTAAGCTTTGTATGAGATTATTACATGATTCCATTAATACACATAATATATGATAGTTGGGGTTTTTAGCTTTAAGCTTTCCCGTTAAACCACTGTGTTATGTGCGATTGAATTTATTCACATGTGTTTGCAATTGGGTTTTAAATTTCCACAAGTTTAACAGTGGAAGGATTATGTATTTAGCAAGAAGATAAATATTGTTAGATTAGGAGGATCCAATAATACATCAGTATTAATAAAATATTTCTACATTCTTATCAAAATATTCTAATAGAAACATGTTTTAAAGCTAAATGGATACAATTCATTAACCTCCTTTCCATCATACCATGTCATATCACCTTGAGCACCCCCAAACACAGTGACTACCTTGGTAGAAAAGGCCAAATAAATAAATAAGTTTTCTAAAAAAATGTAAAAAACAACATCCAGATATGGGAAGAATACACCAATGCTCAAGAGGCTTGGGAATAGCACTTAGTAGTTAGGAGTTTCACACCTTTGGTCAAGATTCCATTCTCACAGGCTTCACCCATGGGGGATAGGAAGGGATTAGACTTATGGCATTTGGATGTGATGAACCATGTGCATATATTGCAAACCCAAGCCTACCCTCATTCTCCTTAAGGCAAACACTACTAACCAAGTTCCATTCACATATTTTTTACCCAACATGAGGAGGTATTCATTGAACTTACGCCATCAGGAAGTGATTACACTTGTGTACATGTTATGGACCCAAGGCCACCCTATGTTATCCTTAAGGCCTACCAAAATATGTTTATCAAGCGGGTTGTGATCAAGTGGTAAATAAAATGTGCTATCATTATAGAGACTCAATTGTAATCTCCCCTTGAGAACATGATGTCATGATTTAAGGTTGTTAATTTGTATTATCGGCTGATGTCTCATCGATAACTAAGCCTAGGCAGTTGTTCCTAGGAAATGTCCAGCATAATTTTCATGAAATAGATACACCTTGGTCATGGCATTTACGCCAAAGGTAGGCCCACTTTGTTAAAAAAGGCTTGTTTACTAACCAGAATATAGGGGATGAATATGTCAAGGAATAAATGAATAGGAGCAGGGATAATAACATACGAAGAAGGTTCACATTTGGCACATATTTCAAAGTATATTTGTTAGGCCTAAAATCATGCTATATATGCATAGAATGGTGTACCAAATAAAGAACTAGAATAAAATGCACATCATACCATGTTTAAACCTAGGCAAGTGTAGAATCCTTCCTATTCTAATATAATCAAGAGAGTCCACATATTAAAGAGTTCCCCATTGATTTGTGAGATAATGTTATTCTAATGGGAGTGGATGTGAATAAATTTCCTTGAAAATCATTTCAATGAGAAGACATACACGTGGCAAAACAAACCCTAGAATTTGGTCAAATGAGCACATTTCATGGGAACATTTTGTCTAGGAGGATAACAAAAGGCATCACACAGAAGTTCTCTCCATTGTAAAGGCATGGATGGATTAATGGGAAATTCACCTGTGAGCCTAGTTGAAGATATAATGGAGAAAGAAAGTTCAAGGATTTATTTTTTAATATGAGGTTCATCATTGAATCCTTATTGTTGTTTGTCTATTGCTGGAAATTCATTACAATTTTGCCACAAAATTAGGCTTCATATTACGGAAAAAGATATCATTTGAGGAAGGGCTTTGGTTGAGGTGTTCCTATTATTTTCCCTTGTCGATTACTATAAAGTTAGACAAATTATTTTTTTCATTTTAGTTCAAGGTAGGACATATTTGCAGTTTGTAGTACAATCACCCCTGTTTTTTCCATGAATGTGTATTAAGGAGCACCTTTGTAAGGGCCCTCTATGTAATTTCTGCAACCTGGAAAAAAAACAGTCATAGGTTGAATTTTTGGCATGTTGTAATAGCACTATCGTGCCACCCACATTCACAATTTCAAAACCTCTGAAGGTTTCCACTTGAATCCATTTTCCCTAATTAGATAGGCACTAATCCACACTAATCTGAGTCTTCCATCACAATCTATTTCCAAATCTATCTCATATTTTAATTAAGGAACCCCCCCTTGTTCCAAGCGATAGACAACCAAAATAAAGAGAGGAAAATATTGTGGTGACAACAAACAAACCCTCTTAGTTCCCCTAAAGATTGTATGTGTTTTAAGTCTTTACCACTTAAAGTGTAGGTTTGTGAGGTAACAAGAATCATGAGTGTATCTTAGCATTTTTATAAATGTCAATACTGGGCATTGGCCTAGTTGGAAACAAGAAACAAGCATTCTTTATGTTATATGGAAAAACAACTAAGGATAGTAGTTTTGGATTCACCCCTTCAATGTTTTAAAATATTAGAATTTGTGCTTTTTTTTTGGTTTACAATTTCATCATTACCATAGGTCCATTTTAACAGTCTGTGATCCCAGTGCTTTAATGGGGTAAATTCAAAGAAAACAGATGACCACACTGCATGGATGTGATCTTTCAAATCATATGACATCATCTTGAAAAGCAGAGGCAAAATAAGGGTGGGTATGAGAAATTCCTTCTTTGTAATAGAATGGGTGAGACAAAATGATGGCCTAGAAAAGTAAAAAACTTAAAAGAGTTGCACGATGCTTTGCTTACAACCAAGGAGATACACATTTTCCTTGAGAGGGATCTCTACAATGTGGTCCTTCAAGGGGAAATGACAGTTTTTAAGGAAATGGACTACATTAGAAGGGGTGACAGGGTGCATTCTCGACTATATTAGATTTTTGAAGAGGATGAGGGATCCAAATTCCAAAGTCCACTTTGACTACTTGAAAAGAAAATTGACAGTTACAAGATTCTTGGTTTGCATCAACAGGATGGATCTCTTGCAGAGGATCAACCAAAGGTCAAAGACACGTTCTGATTGCATTTTAAAAATATTTTCTATTAATGCTTTTACGTACCATGTGGTGGATGTCAGGAACGCTCATTATAGAGTCATTCCATGCAAGATTTATATATATTGGTGTAGTTATTGAGTTAAATTGGATAGTGACTTCTTGAAAGAGATGGGTTTTTTTAGTTCTTAGTTCTATGAAGAATAACAATTCATCGAGAATGGATGGCATTTGTTGTGATTTTTTCATCCGGAATGGATGGCCTTCGTTATGATTTATACAAGGTCATGTTGAACACAATACAAGATTATTTCTATTGTTTGACAGCTGAAAATTTCTCTTCTAAAAGGCCATCTAATTCTCTCAATCAAGCCCTTAATAAACGCATTACCAAGAATGTAGCTAGGGGTACCATTGGATGTTGTAGCCTCATTACTTTCCTCGGTGTCTCATACAATATCATGGCTAAAGCAATGGCTCTAAATTGCATGGGAGGTAGTTCAACAAGATTAGACAAGTTTTGTATAGGGTCGAATTATTCTAGACACTTAATCTAGACTTGAGAGGCCTTGGTATGGGCTTGAGATAGTGGTTAACAGCCTTGTTTTCTGTAGATTAGAGCTTCATCACAAACATGTTGGTTTTTATTGTACTTTGGACCATTATGTGTGGCCATGGTGAACACACTACTCTCTAATGCATCAACATTTATCCTTGTTAGTAACTCATTATCCCCTGAAATTCTTCTAAATCAATCTATTTTTCAAAGGTGCCCCTTTACCCCAGACTTGTATAATTGACAATGGATGCCTTGGCTCACCTATTTGAATTTTTTGGCGTTCAGGGGAAAGTGAAGGACATCTTACGTCCTGATGGGTTAGACGTGGTCAACAATCATTTTGCTAATGGATCCTTTATTTTTATGAGTGTTAATAAAATATTGGTTGATGTTCCTCATACTTGTTTGAACATATTTGGCTCTACATTAGATGTTGTGGTTAGTGACCACGAGACAATTTTTTAGTTTTTAGAGTTAAACTCTCAACCTACGAGATTCCCACAACTCGGACTTACATTCGACCCGAAGGTAATTTTGAGGTATCTAGGAATTTCATTTGAAGTTTTGAAGTGGGGATTTCACTAGTGGCTATCCAGGATTGGTGTCGTGTCTTCAAAAATTTTAGAGTAAGTATTGATTTTTGCATCATAAGAACATCTCATTATATGGGAAGTTGACAAGGGGGTTGGGCAGATCCTCTATGCCTCACACATTTATTATGTATCTTGTTGGTTGCCTAGTAAGACTCAATCAGCATCTAGAGCAGATCATGCAATCATACCTGTGGTCAAAGTATGGTGGGAAGAAAAATATTCCACAAGGATGGGGGGCTCATCCCTTGCCCAATGTGTTGAAAAATAACATTGCGACATCAAGGGTATTTTGCAGGGATGCAGGGTGGATTTTTGGTCAGTCCTTGTAGTAGTATCAACCACAAAGGCTTTAACCTTTGTTTCTTTAGAAGAATCTAAAAAGTCCAACTCTCAATGCAATATGGGGTGTCGGTTGATCTATAATACATGTGAGCACACAAGTTACATTGTTTCTAATATTTTTGGAAAGATAATCAAGACCAGTATTTAGTTCTCCTTCAATGTCGGTCTCACTAGTGTGCGACCTTGTTTGGAAATTATAGCAATCTCGTCCACTCTTCCTTCATTGGGATTTGGCAGTGATTGAGGGTCTTTGCTCTATTTTCCCTAGGAAGATTAAGTGGAAGCTTGTTTTTCAGCAAACAATTAGTTATCTATCTACTTTTTGTTCCATATGGTGTAATGAGGCACATGACTAGCTATTAACTGAGGCTGAATTATTGATAAGATATGATCAATATTTATATTTGATACCTATATAGACATTATTTCTGAGAAAATATGAAAATTTGTAATGTGTGGGGTTTTTTACATTGAAAAAAATTATCGCCTGAACAAAGCTCTCAAGGCCAAGATGATTCAGAGGCTGGTAACTAGTAAATTATCCCTTTGGAAAAATATCATCCTAGAAAATTGTTGCCCAAGGAAATGACCTAAAAGCATCATGTTATCTTCAGTGGATCACACCCCTCGGTCTAATTTCCATAAAAAATTAAAGATATTCACCCACTAATAAAGGATCATATTTTTTTTTCTAAGTAAGACTATTCTATTATATTGCACATAATATACATGTCGAAGCTATCCTTTGGAGTTGCTATGCTATCCAATTCCAAAGGGAGAAGAGTTCAGAAAAACAAAAATATGACTGCCCCAATTAGGGAAACCGGTCCAAAAACTGCTGCCCTAGATAGGGAAACCAACATTTACAAAAAATAACCAAGAGATTATTGTATAGTTCATAGAAAACATGATATCTTAAAGGTGAAACAACACAGAGAGAGGTAACCTCTTGATTCTGAAGCTGCATGTCATGCTACTTGTCAAGAGGCTGAGGCGGAGGCTCTTCGATGATGAGACACCTGTATTCATTTGACGTGTCCTCATCTTGTTTCGACTACTGCACTTTGGGCTCTAGCGTAGTGGCAGAACACATTGGGCTGCCACTACCTTCCCCCTTGTCATCAGTTGAACGCTCTGGACTGCCACTATTGCTGCCTTCATTGCTAGAAGAATGCGCTCCATTTTTCACTGGTAAAGCCTCAGACTTCCGGTATTGCTATGGGGGATAAGGGGAAATGGAAAATTTCCTGAGATGCCTTCTTAGTCCAGAGCCAAGAGAGTTGGATGGCACTTCCTGAAAGTGCATAGTGAGGGTCGTAGTGACCAGAGGGTGGTCCAAGGTGCAGTCATATTGAAACTGGTATGAGGTTTAATTATCCTTAGGAGGAGGGGGACAAATTTCCTCATGGATGTAAATGGGAGAGAGAGAGTATTGACCTCTGCCATGGCCCCATCGGCATCTCATTATGTGCCTCTGCGACATACCTGAGTAGGAGGGAGCAGGTGCAAGTGGAGAGGCAGAAGGGTGACCAGAGGCCAGAGGTAGCAAGGCAAGCAGAACATGAAGGTCACAGAGGATCTTGAAGGTCACAGAGGAGCAACAGGCGGCGAGAGTCGAGAGGCTGAGGCTGCAGGAGGAGAATGACGACGAAGAGGTGAGGGGCGCCATGAAGTAGCGCGCAAGCTTGCAGACCAGATATGCATAAATGCTAGAGGTAGAGGAATTAATGATGGAATGAGGCGAGCATCTGGAGGGATTAATAGCTACAAGACAGGCACCATGCATGGCCATGTGGCTAGGCCATGTGCCACGATGAGGAGCCGCCACATCCCCTTTCCAATTAAACACCCGCATCCGGGGGAATAAAGGATCATATTTCATGCTTCATATGGATGGAAATAAAGAAATATTGTGGTTCCATTACATCATAGGTCACCCCCTCTCTAGCCCAATTCAAAATTTTAAATAACATAAAATATTGGTTTAGTTGAATGAACTTCACAAACATCAGACTTTAGAAATTTGACACAAATAAAAATGGTTAACACTCCTACGTAGCCCAATTGGTTGTTGCCAATTTTTTGGAGCATTTGGTTAGGCTTGTGCCAGATTGGTTGAGATGTAGGAACTTGAAAAAAGCTAGAATTTATAAAAGTCAACATAGCATTGTTAATTATAGAGTCCAACATCTCCCCACAATAAAGTCTTAAGCCATAATTTTCAGAAATTTTGGATGGATATGATCTATTAGTCATTTCCCTTCGTAATATGTCTACAACTTCTGGATTTCCATCTATTGAGATGTTGCTTGTAAGCCCAGGTGAACCAGAGTCATTCACCGCATGAAAACCCAGACCATCTGAAGAGCTCACTCTCGATTGTTGTTGTTGTTCAGATTTTGGAGACTATTCAACGTCAATAGGTTTCTGAAATATCATAAAGGGTGCACTCTTTGTGGTTGAGCTAGTGGACCTCCCCTTATCATCCAAATCTCATAGAGATTTTATGAAGGGAAAAGAACACATTCCAAGGTTCATGGTCTCCATGTGTCGATAGTAAAAAAATTTGCTACATTTTTCCATGAATGCAATGTATGGGTAATCTGGGCTAGAAAATGTATTTCTTCAGCACTTGACATTTAACGGCAAGATTTTGTGCAAAAAATGTTAGGTTCAAATATTTTTCATCTTTTTGCAGAGAAGAAATGCTCAGTTTCTGAATGCAAAAGCGCAGAAGCCATATTTATAATAAACCCCCAATTTTAAGAGTTGGGGCATAAAACCATAGATTCATAATTACCAAAGAAATTTGTTAAACAGGGATAAGTGGAACATATATCATAAACATAGGCAATGGTATAGAATATTTCATATAAATTCATAAAAACTACAATTTTTATATAGGGATACCTTTTCTATGGTTGGCTGAACCTTCAAGCTAAAATTGACTCTAAATGTGACAAGAGTAAGAAACACTAGCAACCCACCCATGAAGAAATTATTTCACTGTAAACATTGTCGAAGATAAAATCTACTTTACATATGTTTCTCATACTCTAAATTAGATAAGCAAGCTCTTAATGGATTATTCTTGCTTACAAAATTTCTTTTTTTCACGGCATAAAACTATATACATATATGGTGCAGAAAAATCATTAATACTCTAATTTATTTTAGACTGAACACCCAATTATCCCAAAAATACAAATTTGGAGCCTTGTCATTTCCAACTGTCAAGAGAAAATATCCTAGAGAAAATCAGACACAAAAGCAAAATCCTTAGTGCATTATCCAAAAAAATACAAGTGTTCAAGATGCCAAACCCTTTATGGTGCATTGTCTAAAAAAATTCAAGCCATTGGGATACAAAAACCTTGAGATCCGAGGTAAACATTAGGACAAAATTTTCATAAATCCAATGCCAGAAGCAATCAGATGCAAGTTTTCCATAGGAAAAGACACTTTTATTTCAAGATACTGGAAAACATGTCTCTGAGAAAGGCAATGCAAGAACCCAAATCTGGAAATTATCATGCCGAAGGCACCATTAACTTGAGTGTGAAATCTTTCAAATTCACTCATTTTTATCCCTAGAGATACTAATGCTTCTTACTATCTAAACATAGCAACATCAACTTAGTCAAAATTCATAAATGATTTTAAACATTCACATCTAGGTAAGTATCAATTTAAAAGGGTTGAGAGAATACTGATATGGTTGATCCCTCATGTGCCTTCCAACATAAGTTGCATATTTATAAAGAACATGGTTTGATAGATTTGAATCTTCTATGCCAAACATCTTGGCTAGCTTGTTGTGGATCTCTTCATAGCTACTAAAGAGTGATAGATCAAGGGTCCAACCAACATCTTCAGACTCCAAGAATACTTTACAATGTACAACACCATCTTTAGATGTCTTTCCTCCACTACCATTCTCCAATGTCTGTAATGAAACTTGACGATATTTAAACCATGCAAGGTTATCACCACCATTGTTAGCTATATATTCCAACGTCTCCCCCACAATAAATCCTTAAGCCATAATTTTAAGATAGTTTGGATGTATCTGATCTATCGATCATTTCCCTTTGTAACCTGTCTACAACTTCTAGATTTCCATATGTTGAGTTGTTTCTTGTAAGCCCAGGTGGACTAAATTTATTGACCACATGAAAACCTGAACCATCTGAAGAGTTCACTCTCGATTGTTGTTGTTTTTTAGATTTGGGAGACTATTCAGTGTGAATAGGTTTCCCAAACCACAAAAAGGGTGCCCCCTTTGTGTTTGAGCTAGTGGACCTTCCCTTAGTTTCTTTCTGTTCACTTTGTGATGAGTTTCCCATTGTTAAAACACAATATAGGTTGTCTTGTACACTAGAATGCTCAATATGGGAGAAGAAACCAACGTTGACGTCTATGGAAATAGGAGTTGATGAGAGTGCTCCTTTATCTAGTTAGTGGAAGCTATCTAATGACAACCCGGATTGTAGTTTGTTTGGATGAAAATATGAGAAAGAAACCCCATAAATATGTCCATTCCTGGCTCCATGCATGCCTGCAGGAAATTTTTTTGAAAGACTGTGCCAAGAGTTAGTCTACCCTAGCACATTATTAGTAAGTTTGGCCATTTGAATCCCTCCCATGATTCCTTGCCTTACTTAGAGATTCTTCTTGGGTAGTTTGAAAGGTGGAAATTGGATGGGAGACACATTGGAAGCAACTTAAACTAGCCATGAACTCACTCAGTTTCTGAATGCAAAAGTTCATGCCATATTTATAATAAACCCCCAATTTAAGAGTTGGGGCATAAAACCATAGATTCATAATTACTAAAGCAATGTGTTAAACACGAATAAGCAAAACATGTATCATAAACATAGGTAATGGTATATAATATTTCAGATAAATTCATACATACTACATGTTCTATAAAGGGAAACCCTGTCTATGGTTGGCTGAACCTTCAAGATAAAATTGACTCTAAATGTGAAAAGAGTAAGAAACACTAGCATCCCACCCATGAAGCAATCATTTCACTAGAAACATTGCTGAAGATAAACTTTGCTTTACATATGTTCTTCATACTCTAAATTAGATAAGCGAGCTCTTAATGGCTTTGTCCTACTTACAAAATTTCTCTTCTGCTCAGCATAAAACTATATACATATATGGTACAGAAAAATCATTAATACTCTGATTTATTTTTAGATTCAACACCCAATTATAGAAAAATGCAAATTTGGAGCCTTGTCATTTCCAATTATCAAGAGAAAAGCTCATGGAGAAAATTAGATCCAAAAAAATAATCGTTAGTGCATTATCAAAAATATCCAAAAAAGTTACAAGTGTTCAAGATGCCAAAAATTTTATGGTAAAGTCTCTAAAAAAAATGCAAGCCATTGGGATACAAAAACCTTGAGATTCGAGGTAAACATTATAATTTTTTTTTCATAAATCCAATGCTAGAAGCAATCCAATGCAATTTTTCTAGAGGCAAAGGCACTTTGACTTTAAGATAATGGAAAAAATGTCTATGAGAAAGGAAATGCAAGAACCCAAATCTGGAAATTATCAGGCCGAAGGCACAGTTAACTTGACTGTGAGATCTTTCAAATTTACTCCTTTTTATTCCTAGAAATACAAATGCTTCTTAACATACCCAGACCAACTTAGTCACAATTCAGAGATGAGTTTAAACATTCACATCGAGGTAAGTATCAATTTAAAATGGCTGAGAGAATACCTATATGGTCGATCCCCCATGTGCTTTCCAACATAAGCTGCATATTTATAAAGAACATGGTCTAATAGATCTGAATCTTCTGCCTCACATCACCTTTACTTGCCTCACAACACCTCTACCTGCCACTTTTGTGAGTGTTGCTAACATGACAATATTAGCAAATTAAAACATGAAAAATGGATTTCAACTTAAAGCTTCATGAGATTTGTATCCCTACGCCTGATTTCATAACACATGATGTGGAGTTATGAGATCTGTATCCCTACGCCTGATTCCATGATCGCGAACAATTCAATTCAGTGTGAATGCTTGAAAATTTTTTTGTTTTCTTCCTAGTTATCTTGTGAGGTTTTATCAAATTTCTTGGCCTATGCAGCCTTTAATACCACCACATCTGTTGCTGCTAGAATCGGGTGACAGAGTCCTCACAAATCAAAGGGGCATGGACATATCCTTCTTGCGGAGAAAAAATATTCTCAAGAGGGTATCGTGGATGCTACATAGAACCGGTGCCCATGCGGGCATTACCAAAAATTTCATATCTCGAGGGATTGCTAGGCGACATTGGCACATACGGCCCATGAGTAGTAGGGTTGAGAGCCAGGTCAACAGAATACATATTCGCCCTAGAGTCATTCGTACCTGGGGCTAATTCAGCTGCAATGCCCTAATGATGATGTTGTTGAGGGAAGTAATAATGAACACTCTGCTGCTGATGTGGCTGCATTGAGCTGTAAGAACCAGTAAATTCTAACGGGCCCGAAGTATGTAACCCTGGCGGTAATTTTCCGTTGGAGGCCATACCATATGACCCATAGCAAGTCCCTGGAGAGTAAATTTATTTGTGGGTGTTCTGAGAAGTAGGAGGGGAAAGAAATGGAGGGACTCGATGGTATAGCATCCTTTACCCGAGGCTAAAGTCTTCATAGAAAACGAATCCCCTCTCATGGCTTGTTGTTGATGTTTATGTTGATGTTAAGGCCGGGAACCATACAACGCAACCTTTCTCACATTCGTGTTTTTCCTGCAGAGACCGAAGAGCAGATTATGTGAATTATACAGACCTTGATGTGGGTACTTACACTACACCCTTTCTAATGGGAATAGGTCACTTGTGGACATGGGTAGGGCATGTGGGGAGAAAAGTTTTTTTGGGGGAATTTTAGATGGAGGTGAAAAAATCAGGATTAATTCACATAATGTGTTCAAAAATCTTCTAAAATCTCCACAATATATTTATCTTTGGGGAAGACTTGCTTAGTGGAGAAAATGTGGAATTAGGGTTTTGGTCACAGTTCCGTGTTCCTATTCTTTTATTTATACTTCTTAAGAATAAATGTGGTTTCTCCACAATTTACCCGAGCAGTAACGTTAAGGCCCGGTGGTTAATGGAAGAGAGGGGTCGTTAATGGAAGAGAGGGAAAGGAAATTTCAATGAAAAGAATCATTCTTAATATTATTTTATTAGTTTTTAAATTTTTTTTGGTCACATTTTTTTGTTCTTATTCTTTTATTTTTAATTTTTAAAAATAAATGTGGTTTATCCATATTATTTTATTAGTTTTTAAATTTGGGAGAAATTTCATTTTCAATTATATTTTTTTATTTTTTAGATTTTTAATTTATTTAGAGAAATTTAGCTCCTCCACTTTTAATTATGGGTAGTGGCTCTCTAACCTTTATGGTAGAGAGGTTGCCATGTCTAGTTAAAAGTGTAATGTCTTATTAAACATTTTGACTCCATAAAATTAAACAAAATGAAATATAAATAAAATAAAGCAGAGCATAATGAAAATTTTGTAATGTTTTGTTAAACATTTTGACCCAATAAAATAAAATTAAATTAAATTAAATTAAATTTATAAATAATTATTAAACTATCCTAAATCCATCTTAACTCGAGGTGTACCAAGCATCGAGAGGGATTAAATATATTGAGATGAAAATATATTTTAGAGTGAAAAGAAATTTGATCCCTCTAAGTTCTTGGTAGATCTGTAATTGAGGTGGATCTAGGTTGGTATAAAAGTAAGTTATGATTATTGAAATAAAACTCAAGATGTACTTTCAATTTTTGTAGGCTCGATGTACTTTCTAGATACCTTTATTTTATTATTTTTCCCTTTTTGTAGGCTTGAACAACTAATACTTAGAGGGGGGTTTCAAGACAATATTTAAGACAATTTTTGAGTAAATTGTCTTAAATATTATCTTTAAGCAGGTGTCTCTAAAAAATTGTCTCTATAAAGACAATATAGAACACAAGTATTACTGTCTCTTAAGAGACATTTAATTTTTGTATATTAAGGGATAATAACTATCATTAATGAGATATTGTCTCTATAGAGACAAATATTGAAATTAAATACATACTTGCTCCATATATACAATATTTCTTTAATCTCAGTTATTGTCTCAACTTGAGACAATAAATTTTGTTCTCTAGAAACAAGATATAGAATGTGAATGTTATTTTTTCTTCATTAATTAATTCATATTAGGGTACCATGGAATTGAACCACCAACCTCTTGCTTGTAAAGCAGATGCTCTTCCATTGAGCTAGGACCCTTTAAAGAAATGTGTTATCTCGATAAGAAAAATTAAAAATGAATGAGCACTTAGAGAAACTAAAAACCTGAGAAAACATAGTAGTGAAATAGCTCAAGCCAAGAAATATAAGGTATATATACAGATGAAATATTAGCAAGAAAAATGAGGGAAAATACAGATGAACTAATCCATGATTGTGTGTGTATACGCTTCAAATCAAATAACTTTGCCATATATGTTTTAAAGCCGCAATGTTTTAACCTTCTAATCTTTGTTACTTCGTCTAGTAAGAAATTAGACAAGTAGTAAATTTTAAATTGATTTAGGCAACTTGTACTATCGGGAATTTTATTATACAGTATTGAACCAAATAAAACCCACATGATCCACAATGAATTGTGTTAGTATGAATCTTTTGTCAAAGTGTACGAAAAAAGACCACTTTAGCTATGCATAACTTATAGCCCTAACATCAAATATGGTTGCCAATATCTTCAGATCTGCAGTTAGTTGATCAAGACAAATGTTGCACAAATCCAGATCTATGCATAAAAAGACATTAAGCAGTAAAAATAAGGTTTTGCTCCATGCATCCAATAGACAAGACAAGAATAATATGTTTTAAAGAATTTTATATTAAAAGGGCACCTGGGAGGAAAACAAGAAAGGTGTTTCCAATTCTCCTCAATGTGATGGGTTCTTGAAAGTCCTCAGCACTTCAGATCTAGAATTTCTCTCTCTTGTTGGTGTAGAAAACCCAGACAAACATAGAACTCAAAGGGAGCCCACAAAGTAAATAATGGAAAATATGACAATGATAATGGCTCAAAGTCAGACCAAGAATTTAGATCCAGAGTGATCTAAGAGGCAACAAAAGGTGAAGAATGGTAGGAAAAACCCTCCTATTTATAACAAAATATTGGGTCATTCTAGATCTTTGTGCATGATTAAAATAATATTAACCAAATCTAGATCCACCTTTTATGGAATATTTTATTATATTTGTTGGAGGGAAAAAGTATTTGGCTTGGGTCAAATCCCTTTATTTGTAAATAATAAATAAATAAATGATTTATTTATCATTTTAAGGAAGTGGTTGAATGATAATTAAATAAATAATGATTTATTTAATTATTTGTAAATTATTTAGTCATATTTAACAAGGAATATTATTTAAATAAGATTTAAATAATTATTCCTAGAAAATAAGAAGATAAATAAGGATTTATCTAATTAATTTCCTTGTTTTGGGTTAAATATAACCAGGAATAATAATTAAATTATTGTTTAATTAATTATTCCATGAGGAAAATAAAACAAATATAGATTTGTTTAATATTTCCTTTTGGGGTTTCCTGTTTAGACCATAAACAACCTAATAAATGTGGTTTATTAAGTTATTTTACATAGTGAAAGCAATTTTACTTAGGGTAAAATTGGTCTTACATGGTGTACTTGGGTCCATCTAATGATAATAGGTTAGATGACCAAAAAATGGTGTGACAGATTGCCCCCCAGCGTGCGAGTGTTAGGAGAAAATCGTATGACTGAAGTACGTTGTAAGAACTCAATCACCAGACATCAAAAGGGAAGTCAGAGAGAGAAATGTAAGGTAGCCTAATGTGCTGGAGAACTAGACCCTGAGGAGACGAGACTTACAGGTGCAACAAGTCTCTTTTTATGAGAGGGTACCTGTGCTAAAGGCGGCGGGGGAGGCATACCTATGCCCACCGAGACAAAGTACAAAAGAATAGTGTGTCCAGTAAACAAGGGACCGAACCATAAAGTACAGCCGGCATCAACATGAGCTAGATAAAAATACAATGAGGGATCCCATACACATGTTGTGCCTGGGATAACAGCCAGGACTTATACAATAATATCTGAGTACATGAGATACAAATACAACCCAAATGCCCCCTATCAACGGGGAAGGGCTCGCAAAATCTGACTCATACATGCAAATGAAAGAGGTGTTGCAAGCGACTAAGGCCGATATCATCAAATGTATGGAGCTGCATCGAAGGTTGTGAGGAAGAGGTCATCCGGGAATGTGGGGGGATACCTACAGGGCCACCCCCTCATGAGGGTTGAGACATCTCACACACACCCGAGAATCATGGAGAACAACTACTGCATCACTGGACCATCACGCATGCGGATCTCTAACATGTTGAAAGAAGTTGGAGGTGAGAAACATCCAAGTCAAACGGAAATAAGGAGTCCCTTTGCCTGATCTGGGGCACTGAACAAGAGTGGAAGTTGGAACCAAGGTACACCAACCTCTGAACTGTTGTCTCGTGGAATGAATAAAGGGCCGATGTCGACGGAGAGAGGTCCACGAGAGGTGAAGAAATAAGGGATCCTCAACTAAGGCATGAGAGAACATGGTAAGAGTGAATGACGGAGTAGAAAGCACCCAATGATGATGATGAAATGAGATACACTTAGTAGCATATGGAAGACCTCCCTTGTTAGAGCATAAAAGGCATGGATGATGTGGCGACAGCGGCTACAATATCATGAGGGATGGGGACGGTGGGGTAGAAGGCCATAAGGTGCTACATGAGAGAGGGACGAGGCATGATATGGAGGATGATAACGGGATATAAAGGGACTCGGGATAGACTCCATGAATGCGATGATGGCTCAACTCGGATGCTTTGAACAAGGGCGACTCGATGGGGCTGTCACACAGTAAGGGTCTAATGGGGGACCATAAAAACATGAGTACAAGAGGGTATCTCATGATGAAAATCAACACGAACAAGGACAGGTAAGGAGGCAAAGTGGTGCCCCAAGTACAAGTGTTGTAAGTGAGGAAATCTGATTTGGAGGAGAGGTGAATAGACCCTTCATGGAAAAAATGTGTCATGGTGAAGTATCAAATCACGAAAAACTAACAAATACCATTTGAGTGCTCGGTGAGAGCTTTCCAATGGTGTAGAAGGTTTGTCAAACAGAGCTACGGTTTGGCCACAATAGGCGAAAGAAAAATCAGGGCTTTCTCTTCTAATAAGTCATTTTCCCTCCAAATGCACTCATTTTCTTGTGTAGTTGTGGCGAATGTTGAGAGGAGAGAAGGCCCTAAATCTTGCGGCGATCATAGCAGACAAACCAACTGTTCGAATCGAGATCCGTCAGTTGCAGGTAAGAGGCCTAATCCTACTCTTTCTTTTTGACGGATTGAAAGTTTATATTAGGGTCCTAAATCTCAAGAATAGCCCCTCCCTGATATTCAAGGTTGGGTCACACTATTTGGGCCAAAAACTGCGACCTGGGAAGTAGGTTTTGGCCTAAAAAGTGTGACCTGTCCTAGGATTCAGCCAAAAAGTGCGACCTTCAGCTGGAGATGATTTTAGTGCTGTTGTGGGTTGAGATTTGGGTTTTTGTGGTTGATTACATTTTTTCCTATCAGTATACTGACAAGGATGATGTTTTTGTGCAGATATGGCAGATATACGGATCAACTGGAGAGAGAGGGACCTGGGTACATTGTGGGTGGAGATCCAAGTGGATCAGGGTCTCCATCGTGCATTGGCTAGGTTTGGGGTTCTGAAGTTTGTGGAGAACCCTCTGATGAGAGCCAGGGAGCCCTTGTTGGCCTAGATTGTCAATTATTGGGATCCATATCATGAGGTCTTTATAGTGCAAGGGCACAGGATAGAGTTGATAGTCCAAGATCTATATTTCCTAACTAGTCTCTCGCCACTCGAGATGGTGGGAAATACGTAGCCAATGTTATCGCAGGGGCGTAACATCATGGAGTTTGTAGAGAGACATTGTCGACCAGGCCTCCAATTCAAAGGGACTCGGATACCGATTGGGGACCTAGAGAGATTAGAGACCCGTGCAGTGGTCACAGCGGTGCTGCAGATCCTGGGCAACCAGGCGCTCCATCACATCAGTGGGTGGTAGATGATGATTGTGGAGAAAGTGTTGAGTGGGACATATCAAGGGTGGGCCGAGATGATGTTGGTGTCATTGAAATGACAACTGTCGCTTTGCAAGTGGCAAGTGAACCATGATTGCTCGTATGGGACCTTATTTTGCTCCTTCTTTTTTGAGAAGTTCCTGACCTTGCGACCTCATATACAGCTACCAGATGGGGGTCCGGGTTAGCTCAGGATGCGCTGGTGGGGGTGACTACTATGTAGAGGGGGAGAAGGGGCAGTCGGATGGGTGTTCCGATCGGAGTTCTTTGCCCATTGGGATCAGATGTCATTGTACATAGATGACTATCCCTATAGTGGAATGAGTTATTGTGGGGATCCAGACTTGCCACTTCTGCCTAGTCGAGTATGGGGGCCCGATGGTAAGTGACAAGTGACTAATCCTTTATGTGCATGTTAAAGTTTCTGAATAGTATATATGGTACTAATTCTTGTACTTTTGGTATGAAGATATATCTCTGGTAAAATCGGCCGGATATATGGGACAATCCACAGTGTCAAGAGTTGCAGGCCCTAGTGGATCAAGAGTGACACAGAATGAGGATATGGCCGCCCTCCTGGAGGACATTCGTCATAGATGTGAGGGGCTATTGACCGGTGTTTCAGAGCATGGGTGATAAGACTTAGACGACTAGTACATAGAGCTATGTATTGGTGTACCCTCGGAATGGCAAGGTGTCATGAAGTGCATGGCGATGGTCGGTCAGGGGATGCCCGATCTACAAGTTGCGGGAGCAGAGCCATTGGCTCAGGATCCTCTAGATAGTGATTAGGTGTGGGGCAGGTGGTGCCCCCTAGTGTGTATGTAGGGGCAAGTGGTCCCCCCAGTTTTGAGTTTTGTTTTTGTAACATGCTATGGGCAAGTGGTCCCCCCAGTTTTGAGTTTTGTTTTTGTAACATGCTATGGGCATGTCATATGTATCAAAGTAGATGGAATCTAAAAACATGTTATACGACACATATTATGGATATGCATAATTTTGATGATTTTGAATGTTATTGTCTTGTATGAAATACGTGTGATAAATTCCAATCTAGAACATGGTTGGCATTGTTATCTGCGTACTGATTTTTTTACCGAGGTACATGGCTGAAAGTGATGATTTCAAATTCACGTATCAAAAGTTTCACTTGTAAATATCGTCTAAAAAGGATAGGATTATGCAGATGATAGACAAAATTTAATTGCATGACAAGAAGCAGGGAATCTAAATGAACATGTAGATAGAGGATGCGATGAGAGAGGGCATCGGCTAAGAGACCACGCACTGCATCATATTTGGCCTGATTATTGGTGGCAGTACCAATGTAGACCCCATTTGAGAGAACAAGTGTATGCAAGGGGGTAAAGATGGCCCAACCAGCTGAGGCTAGATGTCGAGAATAGCGACTTGCATCATCAACATAAGCGATATAGGGTGTGGATGGGAGGTCCTATGGAATAGTGTCACAAGACAATAAATGGGAGGAGGAAGAACAATGATGGTAGCGTGAGTGTACAATAGACATCAAACGACAACTGCGGGGGGAAGTGTTCTAGGAAGGATGGCTATGACTCATGTACCGAATAGAGGGTAATGTACGAGGGCTATGGGAGGTATAGCTGGTACTCATGCTGTGGAGGTCAACATAGACACGGATGGTGTCGTCCCGTTGAAGGGTGGGAAAGGAAAGAGCGGGGGTGGAGAAGGCTTCCAGGAGGTCATCATAACGGGAAAAGATGGGATGATGAGGGGAAGATAAACCACATGACGCGGAAAAGCTACCTAAATCATCAGTATGAGAAGAAAGGCTCCTATATGGGTCGTCATGGGGGATGACAGAAGAACAAGTAAATAGATGGTCAAATGATGTGGAGCCTAGGGTGGTTGCAGGGTGGGGGTCAAGCGAAAAAATAGGGGAGGATTCAAAGGGAATGTTCCCCGGGGGTCTCACAGATGATGATAGGTAGAGGATGGTGGTAGCAGGCTCCATCATCTCGACATCAGGTGGGGGAATGTCAATGGGAGTGGGTAAATCCTCAAGCTGACCTAACGCATACTGCGCAAGTATGGGAGAGGTGGATTGATTTTTTTCAACCTCATACTCTCGAATGACCTCTAAAGAGGTGCGGTAATGCGTCAGGTGAGGAAAATGGTGGAAATAATGGCCATGGACACCACATAGAGCACAGGGTTTGTTGGTGCGAATAGTCTTTGGGTTCTTGGCTGCGGTCGAGGAAGAAGTAGAGGGTTCAAGGGCCATAAACTCAGGGAACGCGACTTTAACAATGGGTTTGATATAGGGCAACTCAGGACAAGTATGGGTGGCATGACCAATGACATCACACAAGGCGCAAGGCTTTGCAGGCGAAGGAGGGGCAAGGTCAGTCGGGGTGGCCTTGTCTTTGGATGCCCCTTTATGAGCTTTGCCTTTCTTTCCCGGAGCTGGAACAACAGGAGAGGGGTCTTGTTGAGGTGTTGAGGGCACAGGAGCAACAAAAGAAGCTAGGGGAACCATTGGACTGGTGTCAAAGCAAGGTAGGGTTCGGGGTGACCAGGTGGGGTAGCGGCTGGAGGGTCAGGGTACCAGACGAGGATACCCAGGGTCAAGTTGGGGAGAGAAAGGGTGGCCATGATGGGAATCGAATAGACTCCAGGAGGGGGAGCAAGGAAAGGTATCTGACTAGTAGGGTAATGACCAGGTGGGACAGCTCCAAGATGGTTAAGGCCTGGTGGAATCAACCTAGGAGGATAAAGGGGTTCATGGGTACCAACTGTAGGAGGAGGGCCAGTAGCAGTAGGGTCGGCTGGCTAAGATGAAGGGCTAGGAGCAGGTTGTGGTGGACGAGGTTGAGGTTTCTGACTAGCTGAAGCAGGCCGCTTGAGGGAAATACGAGACGATTGCATCATGCAAACATTCGATAAGCTGGGATCAGGGATGGGGGGAGGCGGGAGACCAGGGAAGGTTCCAAGCAAAGAGGAGTCTTTTTAGACACCGAGAGAGACACTAGTCAAAGAATCGATGGTTTTCTTATTGGCGATAGAAGAGATGGTCGACTCAGGGGAGGTCTGAGATTTTGGCTCAGGATATGTCAACTGGTCAATGGTGACTATCTTTCCATTATGAGGGAAATACATCTTGCGGTAAACTGTAGATGGGATAGCAGACATGGCATAAGTGTAGCCCCGTCCCAAGAGAATGTTGTAATCTAGAGGGGCGTCGATCACTTCGACATCAACACAAACAGTCTTACCCGCAAGAGTGATAGGACAGTTACAGAATAGGCCAACGAGCTGGGAGGCGTGGCCATCCAATGCTTGAAGGGTGATCATGGAAGGGGCCAATTCAGGATATTCGTGTTGTTTCCAAACCGAAGCGGACATCACACAGGTGGATGCCCCCTCATCAATGATACACCAAGAAACGTGAGCGTTCCAGATTTTGACTGGGATTTGGAAGGCTACGGAAGCAGGAACATGGGGATGTTCTGATTGATGGGCGTCGAAAAAAATCAATTGGTGATCAGCGGGATCTAGAGCGCCCATGGCAGATAGTAGAGCCTTATTTTGGGAAGGGCATGACTGGAGGAGTTCTAGTGTTGAAATGGCAGCAGGAGACTGCGCCAATTCATCTACTATGCTATACGAATGAGCAGCTCGACCAGAAGCAGCATTTTGGCGTAATGGTCCCTTAAGAATCTTGGTATGAACCTCAACTTTGGGCTGAGGGATATGCAAGGGACCATTAGATGTCGAAAGAGGCTTTGTAGAACCTGAAGAGGATGACTCGGGGACAGACAGAGCAGGAGGCTTGGGGTACTGATGAGACCGAGTTTGAAGGTTAAGGTCAACGGTTAGAGGTTGATAAAAGTTCATCATGAGGATTTGGTAATCGGAGGAACCAGAAGGTGAAGGTTGGGTGGCCCCTTGTCCATCAGGTGGGTGGGTGGCCACGAATCCTTGTTGGGGGAAAGGATTGGTAAACACATCCGGTTGAGTAGAGGCCACATTGGGGGGAGCAGTAGGGGAGGCATGTTGTCCACGCAATGTGGCTTGAGACTCCCACATCTGCTGCATCTGTGCTAAAAGGGAACAATCGTGAGTGTAATGACTGTAAAAACCGCAACACGAACAAGGCTTATTTGTATGAAGAGGCATGTCCGGCTTGGGCTGAGTGCCCTACTGCTGGTTAGCAGTGTTAGAGTCAATACCTTGAGGATTTGGTCCACGATTACCAGGGGCAGATTTATTTTGATTGCATTTCCTCTTTCTTTGAGAAGGAGGATTAGTTGTGCCCTGCTGTTCAAATACTTGCCCCAGAGGGGGTGGTAGTTGTTGTTGATGGGGTTGAGAAGGCAAGGGAGGCAGAGGTGCAAATGCTGGAGGAGCTGGGGCACTAGGCTGTGGATAAGGATAATGGTTAGGTTGGGAAACATTGAGGTAAGTAGGAGGTTGGGCAAAAGGATGAGGCATGCCGTATCCTGGATACATGCTACCTGGAGGGGGAAAAGTGTTGGAGGTGCTGGCCCCTCCTGGAGGGAGACCATAGCCCATAGGAGGTTGAGCGTACGGATGAGAAAGAGCTATAACGATACTATCAACAGAATGAGATGCCCCCACGGCGTTAGCGCCACTAGGTCTGGTGAGGTCAGCAAGGATAATATAAACATAACCAGACTGAGCATAGATGAGGTCATATTTCAAGGCTATTTGGAGGGCGGCTTCTTCAGTTTGAGGGAATTGTGACGGGACATCTTTGCCGATAGCGGGTAAGAGAGATCTAAAGAACTAGTCCATATAGACATGGTCTTCAAAGGTAGGAGCTCGGCACAAGCTCTTTCTTCGCCGCCATTCCTGGACATGATTGGAAAGGCGGGTCGCAGACGATTGATGGAAAGAATTCAAGAGTTCGGTACCAATGTCGTATCGGAGAGGAAGCTGGAAATAAGATAAGAAGGCTCGGGCAATGGTCGCAAAGGTGGTATGGGAAGAGGCGGTCTGATCAACATACCATTTAGAAGCTTCGCCTGTAAGCGTGCATTGGAACAATCGAAAATGGATGGAATCATCAGTAATGGAATTGGATGAATACCACATGTGGAAAGACCGGATATGGTTGAAGGGATATTCCCTAGCAAGGCCTTAGAACTTGGGAATGTTTGAGGGGAGCTTGGTTGGCATATCAGGCCAACCAACATCGTGGCGGATCGATTAATTGATCAACTGTTTGAAATTGAGGAGACTGAGGCCTGCCATGTAAGGGAGCAAGGGGACAGTTGAGGTAGTTCTGGTGGCATTTCCGCTAGTAGCATTCTTGGCAAGAGGTCCGGGCTTACTGCTAGCATTAGGCCCTGGGCTAGACATAGTGAAGGTAGTAGGGGGAGAACTACAAGTAAAAGGAGAACCCAATGAATCAGAAGAGGAGTCTGAGTGCAGACTCGGAGGAGGACTAACTCTACGACGACGAGAAGGAGTAGGTCGACCAATCGAAAACTGAGGATGAAGGCCAAGAAGTCTCCGGGATATATGCCTTGGGGGCGCAATGATGACAACACAAACACGACACAGAGGGAAGAAGAATGACCAACAAGGGCAGGGAGGTGCAGAATCAAGTGATTACAATGTCGAAACAAGGGCAGAGAGGTGCAGTTTTTATTGATTTTAGAATGTTTTAAGTCTTTCCCTGGCGGTGTTAACCAGGCTCTTCTTCGCTTAGGGTGAGTGTATGGCGTGCGTTAATTTTAATTTTTAAACCTAGAAGTTTTAAGAGAAAAAGAAAAAATGTGCTGCGTAACTGAAAATAAACCTGCAAAGAACAACAGATAATACTGAAATAATAGAAAATTAATAGCTAACAATGCATCAATCTAACCCAAGGAGGCGGGTCTCTAAAAAACTAGTCTAATAGAGAGAAAAAATATAGTTAAAACACACTAAAAAAAAGATCCAATGGATATAAGGTCGGGAGGGACAAGGATCAAAAGGATAAATATGCTAAAAAGAGGTGCAGAAAACAACAAAGAGACAGAGGCAAGGTTGCTATGAAAGAGGAGGTAAAAAGCTACAGGAAGTAGGGAAAAGAAGGTGACCCTAAAGGCAAACCCAAACAAAATTTTTGAGGTGATTTGGATGGAAAGATATCTGATCTAAAAGGGATATGAAAATGAGGTATTAGATCTGCAAAAGAAAACGCTGAAACTCTGAAAATTCAGACATCTGCAACAGCTAAAAATATTCCACAAAAAGTGGAGGGTACTGAAGCCCTAGGGGGCTAGATTCCCACTTAGTTGAGTAAATCAGAACAAGAACAGGTCTAAATGGGCAGAGACGGAGGCTGGAAAACCCTGACAGAAGCTTCAGGCAAACCCGGAAAAATTTCAGAAAAACTGCAGAAAAAAGTGCAGGTTGCAAGTTCTGACCTGTTTTCTGTCCAGGTCATAGGTTTGAGGCTGAAAAGTGTGTCTTGCAGTCCAGGTCACAAGTTCTAGGCCGAAAAAATAAACTTGCAGTTCTGGGTCTCTCAGCGGCAGATTTCATAAAAAGTTGTCGTCTCAATTTCGGCTGATGTCTGTTACCTGCGCAATAGGGCTAGAAACACACAAAAGTTAGAAATTTTAATGTTTGAGGGTTTTATTGGAGAAAAATAACATAAAAATAGGAAAAAAAAAATCTGAAGAGAAACCCTAGGGTTTGAAGCAACTGGATATGCAGGAATATGAAAAAAGACAGTGGTCGTAATTGAAAACCCGTGTGGAGTCGCCAGTTGTTAGTATGAATCTTTCGTCGAAGTGTATGAAAAAAGACCACTTTAGCTACGCATAACTTATATCCCTAACAACAAAAGATGGTTGCTAATATCTTCAAATCTGTAGTTAGTTGATCAAGACAAATGCTGCAAAAATATAGATCTATGCATAAAAAGACATTAAGCAACAAAAATAAGGTTTTGCTCCATGCATCCAATAGACAAGACAATAATAATATGTTTTAAAGAATTTTATATTAAGGGCACCTGGGAGAAAAACAAGAAAGGTGTTTCCAATTCTCCTCAATGGGATGGGTTCTTGAAAGTCCTCAACACTTCATATCTAGAATTTCTCTCTCTTGTTGGTGTAGAAAACCAAGACAAACATAGAACTCAAAGGGAGCCCACAAAGAAAATAATGGAGAATATGACAATGATAATGGCTCAAAGTCAGACCAAGTGTATAGATCCAAAGTGATCTAATAGGAAACAAAAGGTGAAGAATGGTAGGAAAACCCCTCCTATTTATAACAAAATATTGGGTCATTCTAGATCTTGGTGCATGATTAAAATAATATTAACCAAATCTAGATCCACCTTTTATGGAATATTTTATTGTATTTGTTGGAGGGGAAAAGTATTTGACTTGGGTCAAATCCCTTTATTTGTAAATAATAAATAAATAAATGATTTATTTATCATTTTAAGGAAGTGGTTGAATGATAATTAAATAAATAATTATTTATAAATGATTTAGTCATATTTAACAATGAATATTATTTAAATAAGATTTAAATAATTATTCCTAGAAAATAATAAGATAAATAAGGATTTATCTAATTAATTTCCTTGTTTTGGGTTAAATATGACCCGGAATAATAATTAAATTATTGTTTAATTAATTATTCCATGAGGAAAATCAAACAAATATAGATTTGTTTAATATTTCCTTTTGGGGTTTTCTGTTTAGACCATAAACAACCTAATAAATGTGTTTTATTAAGTTATTTTACATAGTGAAAGCAATTTTACTTAGGGTAAAATTGGTCTTACATGGTGTACTTGGGTCCATCTAATGATAATAGGTTAGATGAACAAAAAATGGTGTAACATAGAGGTACATCATTCTTATTTGGTTCAGTTTTATTTTCAATATGACTATGCGAAGATGTGGATCTTTTACCTTCTTCAATTAGAGACTTACCTGTTCTTTTTTCCAATTCTTTATGTCCTGTTCATAACTTGTAAATGGTCATTTTATTTGAGCTTACCGATATCATTAAGAATTGGAATAAGTTCTTATTTATTTTGAGCAAGATATTCTTCAAACCATCTTTTCAAGATCTCCCTTCATTTTTCCGCCTCCTCAACCTGTAGCTTGAGAAAAGTGTTATTTTCTACTTCTCTATTGAGAACTTGTATCTGTTCCTTCTGCTTCTCATTTTCAATCTCGAGCTTGTTTATTTCTCCTAAATATGTTTTTAATTCATTTTTATTTTGGTCAACTACGAATATGTATCTTTGATCTAATTCCTTCCTTTCAGTTTCTACTTCTTGCATATGTTGTTTGAGCCTGCTAATCTCCACAAAGGCTGTGTTGAGTTCTTGCTGCTTCTATTAGAATTCTCTCTTGAGGTATTGTGTATAAATATTCTTGAATTATTCCAATTGAGTTTTAATACTTCTAATCATCTTCTCAAACTCTTCATTTTCCTTGATGAGTTCTTTTGCTATCCTCAATTCTGCTTCCAAAAGTCTTGCCTTTTTATTTTGACTTTTGAGTTCCCTTATCACCTTGATCACTTAACTTTGTCTTAATCATTTCTCCAATTTATTCATCATAATAAAAAGGATTTGAATTTTCAATAACATCTTGACCTGATTGCTTTGTTGAATGGAGATTATGAAGCTTTTCCCAAAGAGCTTTAGCTGTTGAATATTGACCAACTTTTGTTTTCACAGAATTTGACAAAGCATTCAAAATTGCATTGATGACCTTTGAATTGTACCTTTTAGCTTCGTATGTATATGTGTCTCCAGAAACAACCAATTCCCATACTCCATGTGCCTGCAAATGTACTTCCATCATAGATTCCCATATCCATTAATTACCTGCATCAAAAGTAGGGGTTGGTACACAATACTTACTTTCTTCAGATTTTGTTGTACCTGCACCTTATTTTGTATTATTTGAAACATGCTTATTTGAATTTCCCATCTATATCCTATGAAACTTCCTTCCAGCGGTTAAGTTGTTAATGAAGGAACCAAGCTCTGATACAAATTTTCCGAAATACTGAGAGGGGGGTGAATCAATATTTCTTAGCAATTCACACTTTTTAATATTTTTCAGAGCATTATTTACTATTAAGTTATTATTACTGTTATTCTTTTGATGATCATAAAAAATAATAAAAAATAGACAACACCATACAACAATGCAGAAAGATAAAACAAAGGGCACAAATGTTTTTAGGTGGAAACCCCCTCCGGGACAAAAACCACCAAATGATTCTTTAGTAATTGTCTTCTCCCTATTAACAGAAAATTGATTACATAAATATTTCAGATACAACTAAGGAAAAATTCAACCCCCTAATTCATAATATATAACCTGCAAGACACTACTAGACCCTAATTTCCTATTGCAACTATAAGGGTACTCCAACGCCCTGTAGATCAGGCCACAACCTGATGAGTGCCCCAACACTCTGTTTACCAGTTGATGTCGGAAAGGATGCTTCACTTCCATTTTATTTATCAACCACAACTGAATGGATGCCATAATTACCTGTGAAAACCAAAACTTTCACTAGCACCACATTTCCACCCTAAAGTGTTCTCAGGCCACAACCTAGAGGTGAATCCAATCACCTAGAAGAGTCAGTATATCACGTTTTGCAATTATTACTATGGATCCCATGTACTATGAATCAATGTAGAATAAATTTAAGAAATATGTAGAAAAATGTCGAATCCTGGTAACCGCTGATCGTTTCTCACAAACTGATCACTATACGATTTTACACATCAAGCTATCACTATTCAACCACATATCACTGTCACTGCACACTATGTATCAATGTCACTAAAATTCACTTCACAATTGCTAGCTATCACTGCATGCCACTTCTCATGAATGAATAGTCATCAATGCACAACCACTGTCATCATTGTATTAGGCTACACTTGATGCTACAACAATCTATAACTTCTATCACATAATGGCACAAACCAAGGTGTCTCAGGTCATCCTGATGACATGCAATCAATTCTCTCAAAAATTTTCCCTAGAGAGATACCAACATATATGTAAACACTGTTGTTTGACTAATGAAGCCCTGCTATCCATTCTTGTTCAATATGTTACATAGCTGGATGTGATTTCCTTCAAGAATTATTTCCATGCAAGATTATAATTTCATAACTATAAAGAAACCTTCGGCCACAATACAAGACAAAGCCTAGGTCATCACTGCCATATGTCTATGTCCCTTAATATATGAGTCAAGGTCAATGTCTTATATAGGTGTTAAGAACAATAATAATGCAATATTGTAATCCAATGTCAAATATCTTAATAAAGTGAAAGTCAAGTCTATGCAAGCAATGCCAATTTGTCATGTTAAGATGTTATCTAAAAAAATCAAGATAAGATGTTGTTATGTTAAGTTGCCATGGTTAAAGTGAGATGTCAAATGAAACATAAATATAACTATAAATTTTTCAAACAAAGGTTAACTCAATATCGATTTTCTTTGTTAATAGTAGTGCCAAATTAAAATTAAAAAAAGTGCGATAAAAACTAGATGTCAATATAAATTCACATAGGAATATCATCACAACCAATGTCAAACATGCCAAGTCAAGTCACAATCTTGGTAAGCAAGGCTGCTGTCATATCGGATCAAGTTAGGGTCAAAGCTGTCAAATATATCAAGAGGTGTGTCACAATCTCCACTACAAGGAAAATACCCTCTAGCGGAGGTTATAAAGGAGGTTTTTAGTGTTATAAAATTGGCCAAAATTGTCAAAAACACATTTTCTACAAAATCTGTTTACGGTTACGGAGGTTTTGGTGGAGATTTTAACGTAATTTCAACAAAACTAAAAAAACTAGGCGATTGGAGGTTATTACAGATGTTTTTTTCATCGGTGCACTACTAAGGTGTCAACGCACCAGTGCGTGTCATCTAGAAGGTGGCCCGGAGCGGTTGAAGGTGCATGCACTGAACCGTCATGGTATAAAACTGCACCGAGGCGCAGTGTTGGTGATACAACGCATGGGGCCATTCTAATTGGTCTTGGGATTTGTGGCGTGGTGCCCATAGGCCGTTTAAATGCACTGGTACATCGAGTTATAGAAATGCACCGGTGCACAGTATTAGACAAACAAACTGTTTGTTCTAATTCGTATTTGTATTTTTGCAGTGCCCATAGGTCGTAAAAATGCCCTAGTGCATAGACTCACATAAATGCATCGGTGTGTAGTATTGCACAAATGCACCGGCGTGCAGTATCGCACAGACGCACCGAGATTTATAATTGGTATTGGAATTTGTGCGGTTTTTATAGGTCGTAGAAACGCATCGGTGTGTTGTATCATACAAATGCACCGATGTACCAAAACTGACATGCACCGGTGTTCATTTTGTATTTTCTAGAAACATTAACCTGTGACAGTTATTGTGATTTTTTAAAATTCAGTATTCATTAAAAGTCGACACATCTTATAGCAATATTCATATTAATTAATTTTTTATTAATGCATTTGAATGTGATGTTTGGATTAATTTTTTATATCATATCATAATTATTGTGATTTTTTAAAATTCATTATTCATCAAAAGACAACACATACCTTATAACAATATTCATATGCATTAAATTTTGATTAGTGCATTTGAATGCGATGTTTGGATTAATTTGTTATATCATATCATCAAATTTCACATCTCTTCATTATAATATTTAATCATACATAAATTTAATCAGTGGTGTTACATTTCACAGCGACAATGGAGAACACAATAGAATAAAATAAAACACACACACACACACACACACACACACACATATATGTATATATATATATATATATATATATATATATATATATATATATATATATATATATATATAAGACAATCTTTGTCATACTGAATGGGACAATTATTGGTATCCCTTTGTCTTTCAATTGGGACACTATGTCCATTACATTAAACAAAATGTATGATTTCACAGAAAAATATTTCAAAAAATACAACGCCTTGCTTTGATATCCAAACATAGTGATCATCATTCTTCGCTTGAACTGCTATCACTGCTAGAGCTACTTCCATGACTTGGGTCATTTTTAGGAATGTTTTGTTCACAGTGTTGATTGTTTTCTTCTTCTTCACCTTCCATCTACAAACATAAAAAAAAAACTATAATGAGTGTACATACATTGGTGAGAATAATGAAAATTGCAATATTAAATAATACACATCAATGTAAATAAAAAAGAAATGACGTACCATAGCAACAATTGACTTACAAACTATACACATTCTTTCAAAACCATGTAGTATGCCATATTTCAATGTTTCATCTATTGGCACAGTTCCATACTTTTTTTCCTGCAAGTTTTATACCCCATAACAAGTCATATATTTAATATAAAAGATTTTTTTGTTTTATTAATTATAGAAAGAGTTAAGTAAAACAAGATCGATAGATGCTTACAAATTCCACAATTAATTTATGATATGCCAACATATACTCAAAATCCATATTTAACCCAATGTCAATCAATTCGTCTGATGGTTATTCTTTGTATGTTAGCACCTATTTGAAGACATTGAATGATGATTTTTTTAAACCAACTTAAAAAATACAAAAATGAAATTTAGTTAAGTTGTTACAAGGAAGTAACAATTACTCACAAACTTAGATATCAACCCTTTTCTTCCTTGTCGTCCTGTTTTATGCGCTGAATGGGTTCCATTTTCTTTTGTTCTCTGCAAGAAAATACTTGAAAATTAATATTTAATGCTAAATTGTATATTTATTGTACCTAATGATCAAAAAATTCAATGATTACATATTACATTTGAAGCACGTTGTTATTGAGATGGTTCCTTATGTGATGCAATTTTGTCCATTTCTTTGACCATATCCTTGTACACCTTTTTGGACATTCCTACTTGCATATTTATGATATCATCTCGTTCATCTTTTGAGATTTTAAAAATCTTCCTGAAAATGTAACATGACAATAAACTATTTAAATTTTATATTAATATATAAAAAGTAAATATAACAAAAGTGATATTTATAAATAATTCTAGACAAACATTTAAAGGAATATTACTTTTTAATTCCTTGTTTTTTGTTGTTGTACGTTTTTGCTGTTAAAAGGCTGACATGTCTCATTGACCAATTTCCTAGAAACTCTTCCTGTATTTTACATAAAACTTGGTTCTTGGAATCATTGGATTTATTTTTATATTGTAAGTGGAAGGAACGTTTATACATTCGTTCCACTAGATCCCTCAAACTTTTGTAAAAGTTCCCCCCCCTTTCGTTAACCTCCAGCACCACTCCAGACGAGCTAAGTAGCAATTCATTTTCATTTGCATGTTCTATTTTTTTTCTTTTCTTATAACAACATTCCTTTTCTGAGTTGTTGGTCCCTGTAGAACATTAAACATATGTGAATTAATATATTGTTTGACACATGTTATCTAATAATTTTAAGTATATTATTAATGAAAATTAAAAAATAAACTAATATTGGATCGATAGTATTTTTTCATTCACCTGATTCATCTTTTTGCAATTTTTCCATCAATCTTTTACGCTCTTCTGGTTCTAGACGAGAAATAATATTATCGAGCTTCGTCATTTTGCGGCTCTGCATGATACATAGTAAACAATACATATTAGTTAAACTTACATATAGTTCAAAAATAATATTTTTTGTAAAGAATTTACAAAGAACTTGCCTTTTTTTCTTTTCTTGATGTGTTATCAGTATTTTTCTTACTTGATCTCTTGTCAGTCATTTTTTTTATCAATATAAAACATGTACCATATCATTCATTAATATATTTATAAATAAATTGTCAAATTTTCAGGTAAAAAAAAAATCTCAAGGAATCGGTGTGCCATTCATGGTGTACGCACGACATCGGTGCATGGGGGTCTTATAAACACACCACACAAATAGTATAATAGACCGTACGATGCTCTATGTCAACAAGGAGAATCGGTGGGTTACATTTTAACCACCACACTGATTAACACAGATAAAATAATAAAAATCTTCGAATGTTATTTTTTGTAGCATAAACACCCCACGAAAACAAGGGACCACCATACGGTGCTCTCTGTCAACTAGGAGACCCGGTGCGGTGTGCTATATGTTACATGGTGCATGGATTAACAAAATCAAACATTTTTTTGTGAAACAGCACGTTCGCAGTGCACCATAATGAAATAGCGCATCGGTGCCCTATTTTACATATGGCACACTCATTAAAAAAAAATGTTTTAAAATTTTTTATTACATAATACTTTCGTGGTGCGTTGGGATAATACAATGCACCGGTGCGCTAGTCACGCAAGACGCACCGATAATTTTTATTTTATTTTTCAAAAATTCACACAAGGGTCGACATGGATTGGGATCTGACTATGCAAGTCGTCCTATGGGTTGGATGTCATAGGCCTATATATAGCAATACAAACCCTATAAATCTAAAATGAAAAGCCCTAATTCTAAAATCACAGAAACAGGGAGAAGAAAGGGTAGAAAGAAAAAGAGTGAAGGGTTGAGGGTAACAATGGTTTTTTTTTTGGTTTCTAAAAATGAAAAACAGATTGAAATTTTTTTCTTACTTCGTAAAAAAACTGCAGAAAAAGTAAAAAAAAGAATCAAATTTAATCATGAGATCGTTTGAAATTATATGCTACAGGGTTTGAATCACTAGAGGTTCAGAATTCTAATTTTCTGAATACTTCTGTTCGAACGTATTTCGCTGCTCCACAGTGCTCTCGTGCTCTCTTACTCCAGGTATGTCTCCTGCAAATCTTTGGCTGAAATTTTTTGCAAAAATAGTGAAATAATGAAAAGTGTTTAGTATTTAAAGAATTGTTTTATGAAATTAGATTTTTGAAAATATTTTTCCGCGCATTTTTCAATTTACCTCTTTTTTTTCACTTAAAGAAAATAAAGTTGCGCTTTTTTTATTTGCGGATATTCGTCACCGGTGCATCCATTGGTAACACGACACCGGTGCACAGTAACTAAAACGCACCAGTGCGGTTATATGTACATTAGCACCGATTACAAGAAGTCCATTTTTAAGGCACCGAAATTACTTTTAGGTGTGTACACCAAAATTTAGTGAACTACAACCATAGAAATTGAGAATTAGAATTTTGTTTATTGTTGATGGAAATATGCAATTAGAATTAGAATTTTGTTTATTCTTGAGAATTAGAATTAGAATTAGAATTGAGAATTAGAATTGGATAAATTCTCGATGGAAATAACTATTCTTCCAATGCATTTTGTTTATTGCAGGAGGTCCCCACTGATTATGTGGAGAGAATGCAATGTGGGGCGTGTGAAGATGCAATACTACAGGGCCCAAGTGGGCAATTGTGGCATGTGAACCTGTGATATGCTAAGACGTGGGCAATTTTCACAAATGGTTGGGAAAGTTTTGTTTCTGAGCAGTTTATTGAAGTTGGAGATATTTTAGTTTTTAGACATGTTGGAAATGTACATTTTTCTGTGAAATATTTGGGCCATTTATTCTCAAAACTACACCTCTTCTTCTTTCAGAAAAAGAAGCTTAAAACTTTCCATAACCCGCAACAAGAAAATGTGCCAACAGGAGCCTTTGACATGCATATCTATTTCTTCTGTTGAGGTCTCGAAGGAATTGATTATGGCCAGCCTAATCCGCTGAGGAATCTGCCTAAATTTTCTTTGGTTCTACTAAAGGGTGTAGTTACTAACATATATAGGATTGTAAGCAGCCTCCAACCCTCATTAAATTGCAGAATATGGATAAAAATCCATAGAAATGCCTATCATTTGCATAAAATGCCTCGAAACTTAGAATGGAGTGTTTTTGTTTTTAAAATTTGTGTGTTATTATGGTGAAAAAAATCATTCTTTCTATTTTGTGCTAATATGGTGAAGAAATGGAATAGTTCTCAAGTATATGACAACAATCTTCAATCATATTCTCAAAATATATGGGTTCTTTGTTAAATGCATAGCTACAAGATTTGATCATATCGCTGCTAGAAAAAATTCAACTGAAATACCAATACGATAGGGTCAGTACTATCTATTGTCCCATGAACCCATAAACCCCACAAAAAATCTCAAAAACCTTTTAATAAAATGCAAAATAGTCCAAAATGTTTTTTTTTTTTTTGTCTATTGCATTCTTGACACTCGAATTCTTCTAAAATTTGTTCATGGAATTAGCATCCATAAGAGGAAACACAATGGTAATATACTCGAATTCTTCTAAAATCTGTTCAATGGAATTAGTACATGTGAAATGGTACATGTGTTATTTCATCAATATTTATACCTTTTAAGATGGGTTTTTATAAAGAAGAGGACTTAATTACCTTATACCTTATAAGACTCTTTTTTTCGAAACATTATAGTATGTATGTTGAATTAATGTTAAAATCAACATTTCACTTGATAATTTGCAATTATGTTGATCTCAATAAAAATGGTATTACTGTATAAAGTTATTTTTTTTGGTATGTAAGATCATAATAAAATAATGATAATTCTAAAGTACATGAATTTATTTGCATTATTTTCTAAACTTTATTATGTTACAAAAATTCATATTATTCTTGATTTATTATTTTACAATTATTTACAATTTTACAAATTTAAAAATTTTAATAAAATTATTTCACATTAATACAATTAAAATTTTACAAATATTTTACATACAATTAGAATTAGAATTGGAATTACAATTTTAGAATTTCACATATAATTACAATTACAATTAAAATTTTACAATTACAGCCATTTCACAGTAATACAATTAAAATTGTACAAATATTTTACATACAATTAGAATTAGAATTACAAATAGAATTACAATTATAATTACAATTTTACGATTTCACATACAATTACAATTACAATTACAATTTTAGAATTTTACATACAATCACAATTACAAATGTAGAATTTTACATAAAATTTACAATTACAATTACAAATTTACAAATTTACATATATACCATTACAATTACAATTTTAAAATTTTACATAAAATTAAAATTTTAGAATTTTACATACAATTAGAATTACATTTACGTCAATTTTACAATTTTACATATATACAATTACAATTAAAATTAAAATTACAATCATTTCACAATAAATTAAATATTACAATTACAATTATAATTTTACAAATATTTTGCATATAATTACAATTACAATTACAAATACAATTACAATTTTAGAATTTTACATACAATTAGAATTAGAATTACAATTTTACAATTTTTCATATATAGAATACAATCAAAATTACAATTACAATCATTTCACAATAAATTAAATATTACATTTACAATTAAAATTTTACAAATATTTTACATACAAGTACAAATAAAATTAAAATTACAAATACAAATACAATTTTTCAATTTTACATACAATTAAAATTAAAATTTCAATTACTATCATGACATAATATTTAATAAATATCATAGTCATTTAATATTAAATTAATTAATAAACATCACGATCATGATAACCATCGTATAAACATCATATTCGACTAAAAAACACATTCAAATTCGCTAACATCATCATGATCATGATCATCTAACAAAACACAATTAGCATTGTATAACATCATCACAACACAAACATAAAATATACATCTCATGTCAAATAACTGCTATCACATACACATCTAACTGCAAGCTACACATTAAATGAACATATCTAACATATCCTAACAATATGCACATCATGATGATCGCCAACATGTAAATTAAGTACAACTGCAACATGAACATAAAATACATGGACCATCCATATATATATAACTGAATAATGTCAAAAATATACAACTGCAATATAAATGTCATATATCAGCTCGTGGTACATCATCAATATCAGTACTAGTCAAGGCTTTCTTATTCAATGGTGCAACCTCGACAAGATCAGATACATGGTGATCTGGTACTGGTGCCTCAGGTTGATCAGGATCAACTGTCGGCTGCTCATTGTGATGACTCGACATGGTCGATGGTCTAGCCTACTCATGATCATGAGTACTGTTGCATGCTGCAGGCTGCTGACTCGACGTGGCCGATGGTCCAGCCTACTCTCCATGATGACTATTGCTCGATGCTAGTGGAGGCTGCTCATCTGGCGTGACACGAGGTGAACGATGAAGAATCCCCTGATCGTGATCATCAGATGATGTGTCGGCACTGCTCGCGGACTATCGATCACGTGTTGCGTCTCAACCACGCTTATAACATGAAAGGGTCCTTCTCATCCATGTAACTAAGGTCGTAGCTCCTACAACATGTCGCATCAGCTTATACATGTCGCGCGGCATGCCTCTTCACATATGTACCAGCATACCATCGGCTTGTATGTCTCTCATACTAGCGGGCCTGACTCTCGCCTCAACAATCAATGCATAGAGTTGGTCGCCCAACTCCATCCTTAATCTTATATCAAGCCTATCGCGCTTAGCAAAAGAAGGTACCGGCGTGCCAGCAGGCGTAGGTCTCTCTGCACCAGCCTCTTGATGATCCTCGGCATCTGGAATATCCTGATCGTCATTAGGATCCACACCTGGATCATGTGGTGGTGATGGCATGTCTTTGCCATCAAAAGACCCAATGTTTGAAAAATATATACAATTACACAACAATAATTAGAAAATTTCATTACACAACTTAATAAAAATAAGTTAAAGAGCATGTTAGAATTTTTTTAAATAAAACAGTAATATTACCTCTATCATTCGACGACTCATCATCTATGAAGAGGATGTTGGCACACCCTCGCCATTCCAAACCAGAATACGGACAGGGGACCATAACGAACGGATGCTTGTAAACACTGGGTAGCAACTCTAGTGCATCATGTGATATCCTCACGGAAAACTTAGTCTTGCCCCTCTTGGGCATCATTTGTCCCCACATGTGCATCCATGCCTCCAACATTGGACTATGAGGTGGTCGAACAAAAGTAGGCCTCATCTCTGGAAATCTCTCAAAAAATAAACAAAAAAGCTCTGAAGCAAAAGGGAAGTTGAGCCTCCCTTGTGCATGAGCACGACATCTATCTAAGGCTGTACAAAACTGCCGCAAAAAAATGGCAGAATACCTAAAACGTCATGGCTTCTATAATAAAGAATCAAAATAATATAGAAGCGGGTAACTAATGCATTGCCCGTCGCTGGTGTTGTGTGACATGGTCAAAATTAGAAGTGAGAGGCACCTCACCTCCTCACTACCAAATGCAGCAATATGCAACTGACCTCTGGAGACCTGAAAATATGGAGACAGTATATCTGCGTTAATATATCTCTGGGATTACACCAATTGACTCCTTGTTACACAACCAACTGGAACCTCTTGGAATGAGGGAAAATCCACCCCTCTCCTTGATAGCCCTATAATGAAATATATGTCCTCCTCATTGGGCGCGTACCACTGGTTGGGACCAACCCGAAAAGCCTGTAGCTGGGCATTCCACTTGCGGATAAGATGTCTCAAAAACAAACCATGGGCCTTTAGGGAAGTAGCCTCCTCATAGAACTTGAGGAGGCCTAATTGCCTTAGGAGCCCCTAGGTAGTTGTTGTAATAGGGCGAGGGTACATATCTCTCTCCCTCTCTTGTGCCTCCCACAAGTGAACCATGTTATACTAGTTTGCATGTTGTTGTTATTTCTCCCTCTCTTCTCTCCTTTCCCATCTTTGAATGATTTACATATTAAACAATTTTTTTTTATTAAATGAGAAATGTATATAGGAATATACATATGTAATTTTTTTGGAAAAAAAAAACAGTCGGTGCGCCACAAAAACAGGCATGCAATGGTACCGGTGCATCTTTTTTTTCATGCAACGGTGGCAGTGCAACATAAAATATTTAGCGCATTGGCGGTGGTGCACCTGAAAATTTTCAGCGCACCTCCACCCTGGCATTCTTCTTAAGTCAATGGTGTAGTGGTATAACAGACTGCACCATTGACTGTGGACCAAGTCGAGAAGTTGGTGTGTTCAAAACTATAAGCCCTGAGGTGTATAGTTTGGTCAATGCACAAACCTTATGACATCATTACATAGTCAACGGTGCAGTATTTTACTAGGCTACACCATTGAACAGGTCAAAATACCGGAACGCGGTGCACTGACAAAAATGCCCACCCCGGGGTGGCTATTTTAGATAAAATTTAGTTCTTGGAATCATTGGATTTATTTTTGTATTGTAAGTGGAAAGAACATCTATAAATTCATTCCACTAAATCCCTCAAACTTTTGTAAAAGTTTTTCCCCCCTTTCGTTAACCTCCAACACCACTCCAGATGAGCTAAGGAGCAATTCATTTTGATTTACATGTTCCATTTTTTTCTTTTCTTAGAACAACGTTCCTTTTCTGAGTTGTTGGTCCCTCTAGAACATTAAACAAATGTGAATTAATATATTGTTTGACACATGTTATCTAATAATTTTAAGTATATTATTAATGAAATTTAAAAAAAGAAACTCATATTGGATAGATAGTATTTTTTCATTCACCTGATTCATCCTTTTACAATTTTTCCATCAATATTTTACGCTCTTCTCGTACTAGATTATAAATAATCTTATTGAGCTTCATCGTTTTGTGGCTTAACATGATACACAGTAAAAAATACATATTATTTAAACTTACATATACTTCAAAAATAATATTTTTTGTAAAGAATTTACAAAGAACTTGCCTTTTTTTCTTTTCTTGATGTGCTATTAGTATTTTTGTTACTTGATCTCTTGTTAGCCATTTCTTTATCTATATGAAACATGTACCATATCATTCATTAATATATTTTATAAATAAATTGTCAACTTTTCAGGTAGAAATCGGTGCGCCATTCATGGTGTACGCACCGACGTTGGTGCGTAGTGGTCTTATAAACGCACCGCCAAAATAGTATAACACACCGTATGGTGCTCTATGTCTACAAGGAGCACTGGTGCATTACATGTTAACCATCGCACCAATTTACACAAGAAAAATATTAAAAATAGTCCAATGTTAGGTTTTGTAGCATAAACGCCAAGCACAAACAAGGGACCACCATATGGTGCTCTCTGTGAACTAGGAGACCAGGTGTGGTGCATTATATGTTACATGGTGCACTGATTAACACAATAATTTTTCTTTTTTTTTGCGAAAAAACACGAGTGGGGTGCACTGTAATGAAATAGCGCACTGGTGCCCTATTTTACATATGGAACACTGATTAAAAAAAAATTGTTTTTAAATTTTTTATCACACATTACTTCCACGGTGCGCTGGGATAATCTAGCGCACCTGTGTGCTAGGTTACGACTAGTGCACCGATAAAAAAATTATGTTTTTTAAAAATTCACGCAAGGGTCGACATGGATTGGGATCTGACTATGCAAGTCATCCCATGGGTTGGATTTCTTAGGCCTATATATAGCAATACAAACGCTATAAATCTAAAATAAAAAGCCCTAATTATGAAATCATAGAAACAGGGAGAAGAAAGGGTAGAAACAAAAAGAATGTAGGGTTTAGGGTAAAAATGGATTTTTTATTTTATTTTGTTTCTAAAAATGGAAAAAAAAATTGAATTTTTTTTCTTACTGCATACAGAAAACTGCAGAAAAAGTAAAAAAACAATAAAATTTAATCACGAGATCATTTGAAATTCTATGCTACAGGGTTTGAATCACCAGAGGTTTGAAATTCTGATCATATGAATACTTCTGTTCGAACATATTTCGTTCCTCCATAGTGCTCTCGTGCTCTGTTGCTCCAGGTATGTCTCCTGCAAATCTTTGGCTGATTTTTTTTGCAAAAAATAGCGAAATAATGAAAAGTGTTTAGTATTTAAAGAATTTTTTTGTGAAATTATATTTTCGAAAATATTTTGCCGCCCATTTTTTAATTTATCGCTTTTTTATCACTTAAAGAAAATAGAGTTTCGCTTTTTTTATTTGCGGTTATTCGTCTCCGGTGCGTCATTTAATATCACCGCACCAGTGCATCTGTTTCTATCATGGCACCAGTGTGCAGTAACAAAGACACACCGGTGCAGTGATCTGTACATTAGCACCAATAACAAGAAGTCCATTTTTAAGGCACTGAAATTACTTTTAGGTGTGTGCACCAAAATTTATTGTTGATTTTGCTCAAATGTAGGGAGAAAATATCATAATTATATCGAATGGACAATTATTCAAAATCGAGCTCGTTCCATAATATTTCTCAAAGTCCACGCGGAGTTCCCCCTATCCATCTCGAGACGTAATATTTACTTCAGATTTTATTTATATTTTCATTATCTAATTGAATTTATGTTTTTTATCCATGTCAATCATGCACAACTTATTTAAATTTATAATGTATACAGATTTGTAGGTTCCTGCAGATCCGGAATCGAGTTCAGATGCACAAAATATTCAAACAATTCCAAAACGTCAGAAGCTCTTATCAGGAGCAGCATACCGCAAGTCACATTTGGTAGATGAAAATGGACAGCCGCTTCACCCTGCCAATTGTAACAATATTGCATCTTCTAGCCACAATCATGGGACAATAATGGTAATAATTATAATTGTTTGGTATATTGATTATTGTAATTATTTCAACGTCAAACTAATTAATCATGCAATATTGTCAACATGGTTACTAATTGATATCATATACTTTGTACTAATCATGTTCAAATATTTTTTTTTAAATTATTAGGATTCTAGTGATGATGAGAGACCTACCTACCATCTTCTGTTGCACCCCATGACAATGTCAAATCGAGAGACGACTAAATTAAGAGAAAAAATCGGAGAGGAATGATACCAAGAATGGTTGAATCAACCACCATTTCAATTCCCGCTACAGCCAGATTCACCAATTAGGAATGACTACAAAAATATTAGTTCTTCACAAGCTGGAAAAGGAGGCAATCAAATATTGGTTGGTATGGATGAATACTTAAGGGATACGACCGCCATGGAGACAATGTTGTTAGATGCAATCCAAAACAATGATAAGCTAGGAGATGATGCTCATATCACTGACATCTTTTTTGAAAGCCTTAAATTTGCTTCCACCATCCCTCTCTTTGGACCTAAGGTCAGTCAAAGTATACCCAGTTGGGGAAAATGTTGTTACTGTACAAATTGAAAGCAAAGTTTGGCTTGTCGAATGCATGTTTCTCGGAAATTTTGAGGTAAGTTACCATAAAGTCCTCATATAAATTTGAGAAATATAATCAGTATAGTACAATGAAAATTACAAATGGTAAATTTTATGAACGTTAATAATTATATTGGAATTAATGTACATTTATTAATATATTTTTCCATGATCACCAACTACAGTTTATTCAAAGATAAGGTTCTTCCAAGTGATAATGTCTTGCCCGATAGCTATGAAGAGGCAAAGAAATTGTTGAAAATGTTGGGTGTTGAGTACATATCATATCATGCATGTCCAAATGATTGTATTCTATATAGAGGAGAATATGTAGACAAAGATATATGTACGAAATGTGGGCATGACAGGTATGATAAATTAAAAAAAGAGTAAATCACGTACTGGTCCTCCTTTTAAGATATTGAGGCACATGCCTATAATCCCAAGGATTAAAGGCTCTTTCATTGCAAAGAATTAGCTATGTTGCAAGGATGGAATTCCTCACACAGAAGTGAGTTGGGAGTTATGTGAATCCCAACTGATTCAATAGCCATGAAGCATATAGAGGATACATGACCCAAAAAATCCAAGGATGAAGTACAAATTCTACGACTCAGCATAGCCATGGATGGCGTCAACCCATATTCCCTCCAGAACACCAACTATTTTTTTTGGCCTGTAGTAGTGATCAATAACAATACCCCCCCCCCATGGTTGTCCATGAAGAATGAGTATCTTATGTTGGCTCTCATAGTACCTGGTAGAAGATAAGTGAAGAATATGGATGTCTTCTTACAACCACTAGTAGATGAATTGAAGGAATTATGAGATGGGATAAAAATATACGATGTATCAATACCCATCACAACAGAGAGGAGTTTTACCTTGTATGGCATATGTGCTTACATGACACATGATTATCCAGGATTATGAGTTTTCTCTGGTAAATTACATGTTTAATTTATTGATTTGTTTATATACTTAACAATATTCTTTCACATGTTAATTATTTAATTCATTGTAATTGTTCTGATCTTCATGATATTATTTAATGTGCCATGCATATTAATTTTATAAAATAATATCGCAGGTCTTGTAACAAAAGGGTATTTTTGTTATAAATGTTGTGGACCTTCTCTAAAAGCTAGATGGTCCAAGGACCTATGAAAGCTAGTGCATGATTTTTCCAGGGTATTCCTCCCAGAAGAACACCCTTACAGAAGAGCAGCATTTTCTTTCAATGGTAAATGAGAGAGAACCCAAAGGCCTCCAATAAAGACACTAGCTGAATAGCTTAGAGTATATGAGAGAAATAAGGAGAAGGAGTTCATAGAAATGTTCGATTCAAATGGGGAGCCTATGTTTGATGATCTAGAATTATTTGACACTTATGTTGAGAAATTTCCCATTGGGATGAAAAGGAAATCTATCTTTTATAACCTCCCATATTGGGAGAATCTTAATATTACCCACTTATTAGATCCCATGCATATATTTAAAAATGTTTCATCTTCTTTATGGAGGAACATATCATCGAAAAAAAGTGACACATTGGCTGTTAGGAAAGATATTATCACTTCAAAAACTAAAAGGAAACATTAGCCAAGACGATTAGAAAGTACAGTATCAGAGGCAGGCGCTGGTCCCTCTAATTCATGGTATTTCAAAGAAGGTGATGTCCCATGGATTTAAAAAAAATGATCTTTCTTTGGCAAAGGAAGTTATAATGGGTGTGGGGGTGCCATCTTCATACGGGTCTTCACTATAGCGCTGCTTCACCATGGATGACCATTTTTCAGGGTTGAAATTTCATGACCATTTGAATCTTCTAAGAGTATGTATAATGTGAAAATCATGATTTTATTATTTGTTATATTTTTGAAATTTATCCCATGCAGGGATCATAAAAAAATAACTAATTTTTTATATTATATCACGTGTTTATAACTTTGAAGTGTCATTATCCTTTGTTCATGCATGTGTGTGTGAAACATGAATTCCCTCAAGGCCTAGGACGTGCCATATCTAAATTATTGACATTTTTACATTGGATCATGTCAAAGGATATTCATGTGGCTAGAATTCCATGGTGGCGTCAAGAGATAGTTGAGATTGTTTGTATGTTTGAGAAGGAACTGCCGACGAGTTTCATGGACTTGCAGGTTCATCTTCTAATCCAAATAGTAGATGAGGTTCAATTGGTTGGGGTGGTTTATTGTCGTTGGATGTTCTTCTTAGAGAGGTACATGAAGAAATTGAAAGGTTTTGTTTGACAAAGGGAAAAAATCGAGGGGTCTATGGAAGAGGGGTGCATATCGTATGAGTCTTTCTATTATGCCAGTGAGTACATCAAGCAGATCGAAAACATACCAGGTGTAGTGATTTGGGACGATGAAAGGGATGAACACAAAAGATAAGGGGAGTTGCTCCAAACGAGTAGAAAAAAGCGTTTGATTAAGAGTAAGCGACTTATATTTTTCCAAATTTACACAAACTAAATATTCATGTTGAACTTCGATATAATGTATATTTTGATCTCTATGTACTATATAATGTCGGTTTTATTTCATCAGTGAATGCAAAAATTGAAGCAATCTGTAATGTTCCAAATTTTTAGCCTCCAAGCTAAATGGAGCATTAGAGTTAGCAACAGCTCTAGCCGGTGAATAAATAGGAAGAAAAGCCCATAAGTCTCCTAAGGAGGAATAAAATACTCCAAATGTAAAAGGGGACACTCTTTCAAGCCTAATAAAACACCTCCATGTGTGAACAGGGATAAAATCAAGCTGCTTTGACTAAGTCAACAACGCAATTTTAGTGGAGGAGGAATAACGCAGTTTTGGAGGGAGATGTATCTTTGGATAGAGATGACCTAATTGAGTGAGGAAAAGGGAAAGACAACTCATATTTTATATAAGGAAGAGGATGGCAGCATTATTCTTCATGTCTTAGATTATTTTTCATGTCTGCTCATACTTTTTCTTCCTCTTGCTGTTTAGCAGAGTAGCAGTGTTGTTTAGCACAGGGTGTTCCCGAGCGGGAATCCCACCTCTTTCCTTTGAGGAGCCTCATTGGGAGAGTTTTCATTCATCATTCCACATCAGGTTTTCAGGCGAAGCTTAAGCCAACTTCATCAGCACAGTTTAGCCAGAGATTGTGCAGTGTTGCTGGGTGCAGCAGTGGAAGGGATTGAAATCCCGGTTTCTGAACTAGTTTCCCATTGGAGGAAGGTTTCCTTGACTTGTGGAATATTTTTGGAGAGCTCCTAAGTTTATTTCAGATTTTTTTTATCAGACTACACATTTCTTATACATTCCTAGTGTTGTTCCAACCAAGGAATGCGTTATTATAGAGGCAACATTCAGTAGATGGTTTGGTGGCTCCGTTGCAGTGTTTTCTTGTGATTGAAAGGTTCAACCTTTCATGGGAGGAAGACCTTGAGTGTTCTACATCAGATCAAACATATTTCCAGCCTTGTACACTCTTATGCTTCAGTTTTGCAGTTGTGATTCAATAATTTCTGAATATCACATTTTGTATGTAGAGTGTTTGACAAGAAACCCTTGCCGGGTTATCTTGTATTTTGTATGAGGAGATTAGATCTCTATTCTTCAAAATTGTTTATCAATTAATGAGTAGATATATTTTTCTCCTATGATTTTATGTGTAAACCCTTTCTTAGATTGCGCAGTCCCTTATGCAGCAACTCCGATATTTTGCAGTCTTGGGGTTTTAGCACTATTTGGCAATCCTAGGTGTGGGAGATTTGTTTAACCCACCTAGTTTCTTGGTTTCAGCTCAATTCTTGTATTTAGGTTTTATATTGATTTATTTGTGGGATACAAGGGTGAATTTTAGTGTTTTATTTCAAATTTTGCTGGAAATGCGTTTTTGATGCATGATTCATGAGTTGTTCCTAATTTGGAATATTACAGTGGTATTAGAGCATGATATTTGGCTCAACCTGTGAAATCCAGCTATCAGAGGAAGGAGAGATGGATAGAAGAAAGAAAGCCTCAGTATGTGAAAGGAGAAAGGAAGAAAAGCTTACAAAGCTTCTTCCAAAATCTATGCAAAGCTTTCAAGGAGAGTTGAAGAAAATGAGAATGGAGATGGGATCTCCAAAGAAGGATGAATCTAGAGTCGAATCTAGATTTTCACATGGTGATTGTGGGCATGCAGCCACACACCATGATGGATAGTGCAGCCAAGTTCCCAGATCTGTCTTGAGATGGATAGGAGGAGGAAGAATACCTAAGAGGAGAACTCTTAGTGATTTGTTGCAGGAGTATGAATCTCAAACTGAGAGGTTTAGAGATCATAATGATTTCCAAGAGTTTTTCAAGATCCAGGTGGAGAAGATCAAGAACCAGGATGCAGATATTTTTCATCTATCTACTTTTTCCGGATCACCTACATGTTCAGCTGGAGCTTGGGTGAAGGAGCTAGACTCCTATTTGCAGCTGCACCATATTTCTGGAGATGAAGCCATCAGAGTTGCAGTGCTGCATTTCAGAGGTAAGGCTCATGCATGGTGGATTTTTGAATCTTTCTCTTTAAAGAATGCAAACACTTTCTCTTATGCAAGGTTCATAGAAACATTAATGGGAAGGTTTGGTGAAAAACTTCCTAAGGCATATGAGCAAGGAAAACTTGAGAAAAAAAAACCCTTGCATGTCATAGAGGAACCTCCACTTCAGAAAACCATGGGAGAAATGGATATCTTGCACTACACATTTCCGCAAGCAAGACCTCCAGTTCATATTCATGAACAAGAGGGCATGGGGATCTCCTTTCCACAGGAGGATCCAACTGTTGAGGTGTTTCCCATACACATTGAGGAAGATGAGGGAAACAACACTATCACATCTAGAGCACATCCAGTGCCTCATGCAGAGGGAGGAAAAGCACATGCTCCAATAGGAGGCATTCTTGTATCCTTACAAGAATTTCCCGAGGATCTCATACATGGAGGTCCAAGCGTAATTAGTGAGCAGCATGATTGTGCAGCATTGCAGCTGGAAGGAGGAGGTAGGGAGGAAGAGCAACATCACTTGATGAGAGGAACACACCCTTCTCTATTTCAGAGAGCCAGTGCAAGAAAGAGGAAAATTGATTTGTGCAGTAAGAGCAGGGGCAAGATTTCCCAATCATATGTATAGTCTACTTTTGACATTGATGTCTCACTACATGGAGGCATTCCACTAGGGAGGCCACCAAATCTACAGTTGATGAGATATATCTTGTCTTGGGGTTCACCACTCTTGGATTTTGGGGAGGCGAAGAGCTTGGAGGATGACTTTGGCATGGGGAATGACAAAGTAGTAGACATCAACATGAGGAGAGCTTCACATGCTAGATCACCATCTTTGTCTCTTAGGAGGATTGATCCTTATTGGAGATATCAGCTCTTGGTAGAGTACTCCAAGGGTCTTGGTGCATGCATGATTCTTGATGACCTAGATGGAGATGATAGATACATGGTGGATGATGTGGTCATCTATTCCTATGGCAGGATCTTCTTGAATGGATCTTCTAGTCTCAAGGAGAAGTTGCTACATACAGGACAAGAGGACTTCTCTTCTATTCATTTTGATGCATATTTCCATTTGATGGAGGAGTTCACTTGGGAGGGCATCCAACATTACATATATCAGCATATGAAGAGATGCATAGCCTGGATGGTGATGAAGAGGAGGTCACAGCCACTTCCCTACTCTTTGGAGGTGAGGGAGAATTTCTAGTTGAGCCATTTCAGCTCAAGATCTCGAGTACATGATGGAGGAGGTATAATTTATTCTTTTGTATTGTACTTCTTTTCCTTATCTGAGCAGCATGATGTAACAAGAAGAATCATCTCTTCTTGCATAGTGTATGATGATGTACTTGCAACTACTTGTAGCATTGATTTTGGCTATCCTTTTGATGGGTTGTGGGGGAAGCCACATGTTTCTTGGTGTGCATCATTGACACCATATTGTAACTTCATGCTTTCACCTTATGAGATGACTATGGAAGAAAACAAGTGGCTGGTAAAGCACTTGTTATTTCTTATGTTGATGTAGGAAAAGGATGCACTGTGCTGGTTCCATGAGTGGAACTATGATTCACTCTCCGGTTGTCATTTGGCAACTTGTTCTTATTGTACTTTGCTTCCATATATTGCTGACATGTTTATGATCATGAGGAGCTTTGTTTGGAGAGTGGGCTGGAGATGGAAGATTCCCATTGGGAGCATGATTCTCCCCACTTTATATGATGTAAATTTCAGGAGGAACCATGGGCAAACCATGATTGCCACATCATACTTTTTCTCTTCTTGTGGGAGGGACCACTTGGAGAACTTGAGGAGGCACTTCATGGCTGAATTGTGTGTTGGAACATCATACAAGTTGATCATCATGATCCTACTCTATGGCTTGTATGAGGGAGAAATGAGGCAACAAAAAAAGTTATTGTTGCTGTGGTTGCATTTGGGAGAGTATGGGCAGAAATTTCCCCATACTTTTCATGATATTTCCGAAACGAAGGAAGGCACATTCATGGTGCAAGGAGGCTACCCTTCAGCATTGGAGGATTATGGGGAGCTTCCATGTTGGAATAAGATCTTCTCACATAGCAGCATGATGATGGATGGCTTTGGCATGAGGAATGTCAAAGGGAGGAGTCATGGAGCCTTATTTCTAAGGCTTACAACATTGTCACATGGAAGTGTGTTTTTATTGATGGAGTGTTCCAAGGAGTATATGTATCACTTCTTCTTGCAGATTTTTATGAGAGGATCCTCATGGGAGAACTTATACATGGACCTCACTTTCAGATCACACATGATGCATGGTAAGAAATACATTTATGTGCTTGTTGATTACTCTACTGAGTATTTGTACTTTCTCACCATATGTAAACAGTGCATTGCTCCACATAAGAGCAATATTATTTGTGGGTTTCATGGTCACTTTAGGGCCAAATCTTGTAATGTTGATAACCCAAATCTACATGAATTTGGGCAAGTGTTTTATTTATTTTATTGTACACAGCTAGTATATATTGCAGCTTACTACTTTATAGTATATGAGCTAGCATGCATAGCTGCAAATTATTTGAAGAACAACTTGCCACTTGATGCTCTGAATCAGCAGTTGAAAGAACTGCGCCGCATCCACCAGGGAGACCATATATATCATCCAAACTTGCACATAACCTTCAGCCATTTTCTGATTTGGATTCCATGTGGTGATGATGTGCCATTCATCTTGTATGGGATGGTTTGGATTGGCACGGCTCATGAATTTGGAGAGAGGGTCCTTGGAGGCTTAATCTTCTTTTTGCCATTGGAGGGCAATCATGTTGCAGCCCGAGATCAGCATACCCTTATCATTAGTGGAGAGGAGGACAGCGTGGGATAGGCCCTCTTTCCTATCATGTTAATTTATTTAGCCCACCTACATTTTAGGAGCACAAGTTGGAGGATACTTTCCATGAGTTACCATGTTGGAGGGTGACTCACTTAATTTGGATGATAGCATGGGTGAGGGAGGCACTCATTCACCATGATGATTATCACTCCAACTTTGTGGTGGCCATGAAACAGCAAGCAATTTTCCATTCACACTTTCCACCTTTGATTGATGTGGACCATTTGGTTTTGCACACTTGGGAGGAAACATTTGATTATAGTTTATTTGCAGATTCTCTTGATGCAGTGATGGAGGCTATTGATGGGAGACCACATGAATAAGAGGGGAGAAATTTTTCTCTCCTTATACATTTTCTTGAGGACAAGCAAATATTTTGGAGGGGAGGACTGTAATGTTCCAAAATTTTAGCCTCCAAGCTAAATGGAACATTAGAATTAGCAGCAGCTCTAGCCGGTGAATAAATGGGAAGAAAAACCCATAAGTCTCTTAAGGAGGAATAAAATACTCCAAATGTGAAAGGGGACACTCTTTCAAGCCTAATAAAACACCTCCATGTGTGAACAGGGATAAAATCAAGCTGCTTTGACTAAGTCAACAACGCAGTTTTAGTGGAGGAGGAATCCAAGGAGGAATAACACAGTTTTGTAGGGAGATGTATCTTTGGATAGAGATGACCTAATTGAGTGGGTCCAAGGGAAATAAAAATCATATTTTATATAAGGAAGAGGATGGCAGCATTATTCTTCATGTCTTATATTATTTTTCATGTCTGCTCATACTTTTGCTTCCTCTTGCTATTTAGCAGAGTAGCAGTGCTATTTAGCACAGGGTGTTCCCGAGCGGGAATCCGACCTCTTTCCTGTGAGGAGCCTCATTGGGAGAGTTTTCATTCATAATTCCACATCAAGTTTTTAGTCCAAGCTTCAGCCAACTTCATCAACATAGTTTTTCCAGAGATTGTGCAGTGTTGCTGGGTGCAGCAGTGGAAGGGATTGAAATCCCGGTTTCTGAACTAGTTTCCCATTGGTGGAAGGTTTCCTTCACTTGAGGAATATGTTTGGAGAGCTCCTAAGTTTATTTCATATCTGTGGTATCATACCACACATGTCCCATACATTCCCAATGCTTTTCCAGCCAGGGAATCCATTATTCCAAACGCAACATTCAATAGATGGTTTGGTGGCTCCGTTGCAGTGTTTTCTTATCATTGAAAGGTTCAACCTTTCATGGGAGGAAGCCTTTGAGGGTTCTACATCAGATCAGACATATTTCTAGCCTTTTACACTCTTATGCTTCAGTGTTGTAGTGGTGATTCAGTAATTTCTGAATATCACATTTTGTATGTAGAGTGTTTGACAAGAAACCCTTGCCGGGTTATCTTGTATTTTGTATGAGGAGATTAGATCTCTGTTCTTCAACATTATTTATCAATACATGAGTAGATATATTGTTCTCCTATGATTTTATGTGTAAACCCTCTCTTAGACTACGTAGTCCCTTATGCATCAACTCCGGTATTTTGCAGTCTTGGGGTTTTAGCACTATTTGGCAATCCTAGGTGTGGGAGATCTGTTTAGCCCACCTAGCTTGCTTGGTTTCAGCTCAATTCTTGGATTTAGGTTTTATATTGATTTATTTGTGGGATTCAAGGGTCCATTTCAGTGTTTTATTGCAAATTTTGCTGAAAATGCGTTTTTGATGCATGATTCATGAGTTGTTCCTAATTTGGAATATTACACAATCAATAAATTCATTCTTTACAATTCTAAAGTGACACAACCATGGGTCGCATTGTACGAACAAAAGGGGATGAGATTGGATAGTGACAGGAAATAATTTAGATGGTTGAATGGTAGAAGTGTGCCTTATCCCAATTATTTAAAAGAAAATATGCCAAAAACATGCCCCAACAGTTGGGTTGCTGACCAAGTCAGAGAGAAATAAGGTGAAACCAGTCGTTACCCGTGTGCTGAAGAGGACTCGCTAAACGTAGGGATTGGGTGGAGAAACTCAGTAATAATCTATTTAATTTATATGTACATTTGAAGCTTAGAAGACATCTATATTTCATATTTTAATTGCTGGGTTATTATAAGACACATGATACTATGATTTTTTAAATTTTTTTATAATAGGGGCATTTTTACCATCTATATGGGCATATGGACACCATTTTCGCACAGAAAATGCCAATGTTGGAAACATCACACAAGACTCTGGAGAGGAAGTTGAGTTTGATCAATCTAGTCGATCTAGCCATTGTGATCAAAACCTAGTATGAGGGACATTAGGTTACGTTGGAAAGATACAAGAGATTGTTGAAGTGGATTTCTCTTATTTCCAATGTGTTATTTTTAGGTGCAAGTGGTGGGACACCTTTGATCGGAATAATGTAATGGAAGATCACGATAGTAGGCTGATATGTATCAACTCTAGAAAGATGTGCGATGAAGCTAAGGAGCCCTATGTTTTCCCCAAACACTTCAACTAGGTTTTTTTTTCCCAGATGTGTTGGATAGGGATAGGTGGTTCATATTGAGACATGACCCTAGATTAAAACATATTTTTGAGAACAATAATATTATCATGTCATGCAAGCTAGAAGATAATGAGGGTGATCATGAGAACCGAGAGTGATATGGTATATGTGTTATTTGATCATCAATATTTATACTTTTTAAGATGGGTTTTTCAAAACATTATAATACATATTTTGAATTAATTGGTAATTTGATTGTGTTAATGAAAAAATCAATATTTCACTTGATAATTTGCAATTATGTTGATCTAAAAAACAATGGTGTACTGTATAAAGTTCTTTTTTTGTATGTAAGATCAAAATAAAATAATGATAATTGTAAAGCACATGAATTTATTTGCATTATTTTCTAAACTTTATTATGTTACAATAATTCATATTATTTTACAATTATTTAAAATTTTACAAATTTACAAATTTAAATTTTTTATTAAAATCATTTCACATTAATACAATTAAAATTTTCACATTAATACAATTAAAATTTTACAAATATTTTACATACAATTAGAATTAGAATTAGAATTACAATTTCACAATTTCACATACAATTGCAATTAAAATTACAATTACAATTTTAGAATTTTACATACAATTACAATTAAAATTACAATTTTACAATTACAATCATTTCACAGTAATACAATTAAAATTTTACAGATATTTTACATAGAATTAGAATTAGAATTTTACAATTTCACCTACAATTACAATTACAATTACTATTTTAGAATTTTACATATATACAATTATAATTTTTCAAATTTAAAATTTACAATTACAATTCCAATTTTACAAATTTACATATATACCATTACAATTACAATTTTAGAATTTTACATACAATTAGAATTAGAATTTATAATTTTACATATATGCAATTACAATTACAATCATTTCACAATAAATTAAATATTACAATTACAATTAAAATTTTACAAATATTTTACATGTAACAATTACAATTAAAATTACAATTAATACAAATACAATTACAATTTTAGAATTTTTCATACAATTAGAATCACAAATATTACAATTTTACAATATCATGATCATTTAATATAAATTAATTAATAAACATCACGATCATGATAACCATCGTACAAACATCATATTTGACTAAAAAACACATTCAATTTCGCTAACATCATCATGATCATGATCATCTAACAAAACAAAATTAGCATTATATAACATCATCACAACACAAAAATCAAATATACATCTCATGTGAAATAACTGCTATCGCATACACATCTATTTGCAAGCTACACATTAAATGAACATATCTAACATGAGCTAACAATATACACATCATGATGATCACCAACATGTAAATTAAGTAGAACTGAAAGATGAACATAAAATACATGGACCATATATATATATATATATATATATATATATATATATATATATATATATATATATATATAACTGAATAATGTAAAAAATATACAACTGTAATATAAATGTCATCTATCAGCTGGTGGTACATCATCAATAGCAGTACTAGTCGAGGCCTGCTCAGTCAATGGTGCAACCTCGACAAGCTCAGTCGATACATGCTGATCATCACATGCCTACTGATCTAGTACTAGTGCCTCATGTTTATCAGGATCAACTGTCGGCTGCTCATCTTGATGACTCAACATGGTCAATGGTCTAGGCTGCTCATGATCATCGTGATGACTCCATGGTCAATGGTCTAGCCTTCTCTCCATGATGACTACTACTCGATGCTAGTGGAGGCTTCTCATCTGGAGCAGCATGAGGTGAATAATGATCACTCCCATGATCATTATCATTATATGATTCATTGACGCTTCTCACGGCCTGTCGATCATGTGCTGCGTCTCGACCATGCCTATAATGTGCAAGAGTCCTCCTCAACCGCATAAATAAGGTCATAGCTCCTACGACATGCTGCATTAGCCTGTACATGTCACGCAACATGCCTCTCCACATATGTACTAGCCTACCATTTACATGAATGTCTCTCATAGTAGTGGGCCTAACTATTGCCTCAAAAATCAATGCATAGAGTTGGTCACCCAACTCCATCCTCAATCTGCTATCAAGCCTACTGCGTCTAGCAAAAGGTAGTACCAGTGCACTAGCAGGAGCAGGTCTTTCTGCACCGACCTCCTGATGATTCTTGACATCTGGCATATCCTGATCGTCATCAAGATCCACATCTGGATCATGTGGTGGTGTTGGTATGTCCTCGCCATCAAAAGACCCAATGTATGCAAAATATATACAAGTACATAACAATAATTAGATAATTTCATTACACAATTTAACAAAACAAGTTAAAGAACATGTTAGAATAAATTTAAATAAAACAATAATATTACCTCTATCATCTAGCAGCTCATCATCTGTGAAGAGGATGTTGGCACACCCTTGCCAATCCAAACCAGCATAAGGACAGGGGACCATAACTAAGGGATGCTTGTCAACACTGGCTAGCAGCTTTAGTGCATCATGCGATATCCTCACGGAAAACTCAGTCTCGCCCCTCTTGGGCATCATCTATCCCCACATGTGCATCCATGCCTCCATCATTGGACTACGAGGCTGTCGAACAAAAGTAGGCCTCATCTCTAGAAACCTCTCAAAAAATAAACAAAAAACATCTGAAGAAAAAGAGAAGTTCACCCTCCCTTGTGCATGAGCACGACATCTATCTAAGGTTGTACAGAATTGTCGAAAAAGAATGGTAGACTACCTGACAAGTTGTGGCTCATGTACTAAAGAATCAACATAATATAGAAGTGGGAAATTAATGCGTTTCCCGTCATTGGTGTTGTCTGAAATGGTCTAAATCAGAAGTGAGAGGCATCTCACCTCCTCACTACCAATAGCAACAATACGTAACTGACCTCTAGAGACCTGAACATATGAAAGAGATAGTATATCTACGCTAATTTATCTCTAGGAGTACACTAACTGAATCCCTGATGCATAGCAAACTGGAACCGTTGGGAACGAGGGAAAATCCACCCATATCCTCGATAGCCCTGTAATGAAATATATGTCCTCCTCAGTGGGCACATATTACTGGTTAAGATCAACCCAGAAAGCCTGTAGGTGGGCATACCACCTGCACATAAGATGTCTCAAAAGAAAACCATGCCCCTTTAGGGAAGTAGCATCCTCATAGAACTTGAGGAGGCCTACTTGTCTTAGGATCCCCTGGGTAGCTACTATAATAGGGCAAGGGTACGCATCTCTCTCCCTCTCTCGTGCCTCCCGGAGGTGAACCATGTTATACTGGTCTACCTGTTGTTGTTGTTGTTCACTCTCTTCTCTCCTTTCACATCTCTGAATGATTGAAATATTAAATACAATTTTTTTTATTAAATGAGACATGTATTTAGGAATATACACATATAATTTTTTTTGGAAAAAAAACAGTCGGTGTGCCACAAAAAACAGGCATGCACCGATGGTGGTGCACCTGAAAATTTTCAGGGCACTGCCCTCCTCACATTCTTCTCAAGTCAACGGTGCGGTGGTATAATAGACGTCATTGTTGACTATGGACCATGTCGGGAGGGCGATGCACTGACTAAACTCTACGCCCGAGGACGTATAGTTCGGTCAGCGCACCGATCTCCTGACATCATTACATAGTCAATGGTGTGGTATTTTACAAGGTCACACTGTTGACCTTGTCAAAATGCGGAATGTGGTGCGCTAATAAAAATACCCACCCCGGGGAGGATATTTAAGTCAACGCACCGCATTGCCGCTATTCCACATGGTCAATGGTGCAGCTGGGTAACCGACTGCACCGCAATTTTTTGAAAATTTTAAAATAACATGGTGCACCTTTTGGTACTGCCCTAAAACCAGTGTGGATACCATTAGCACTGTTGTAGTGCAGCTTGTAAATTTATAGGAAGCACCGCAAACTGGTGCGAGCCGAACAGCTTGAGTGCACAGCGCGATAATTTTTTTTTCTTTTAAATGGTTAATTTTAAGGTAATTTGAAATTATAATCCGCTAAAAGGCTTAATTATGGAAAAACAAGAAAAATACCTGTACATTTGGCCATCGAGGAGGCATATTGGGTGTAGAATTTTCAAAAGAAAAATTTCCCACCGTTTTGAAAAATTCAAGCTGGATATTGGTGGGAAATGCACAACAGCAGTGCATGCAATGGGTGCAATGGGAGAACCAATGTCAGGACGACTGAGACAAGGATAAATTGCATCGGTGCTTGAGAGCTTTGGAGCACTAAGAAAAGTGAAAAATGCGATTTTTTGGCTGAAATTATTATTTTTTATTTAACCTTGTTCCAGTGCGCAGGCTTTTATAGGCGCACCGGTGCAGTTTCTTAAGACCGCACCAGGTGGTTTCTGTTTTGGCGCGCGGTTTTAGGATGCACCGGTGCAGAATATTTGTAAATCCCCGATGCACTATAGTAATAAGGTGCATCAGGTGGGTGTGTACGGAGTGCATGGTGTCTGGTGTGCCAATGTTTTGTGCACATCGGTGCTTTCTCTTCTTGAACACACCGGTGTGGTTTAGGATGATAAGCACACCAGACGAAAAACATCTGCAAAAACCTCCACCCGCCAACCTCCTCTAGTAACCTCTACTAGAAATAGATGTCTAGGGTATTTTTATAAGGGGTTCCTCAAAACAAATCCGCTAGAGGGTCTTTTTCTTGTAGTGCTCAAGTCAAAATTCATGTTACTCATACATAAGGATTGTTGTCTAGTTTCACTGTTATGTGTCCCAAAATAAAGTCAAGCTAAATTCAATATATCAAGGAAGGTGCCAAGTCATGTTACTGTTTCATTATTGAATTAGGACAATCACCATATGTCAATTCAAGTCACTATTTGGTAAGGTCATCAAGCTGTTGTTATGTCAATTAGATCTCTGTGTTTTTGCACTAAGTATCATTGTCAATGTCACATCACATTCACCTTGTTAAGTCAAGTCAAGTTTATATGTATAAGCTCAATCATTGGATTAATGCATGATTCAAACAATGAATCCCTAATACCCCTGTCTTATGGTGAGAAACATTGTCATATATTGGCAACTATCGGTGAATAAAGTTTAAATCACACTTCGCAATAGGTAATAACCCTCCCTATATATTTTTCAAGATGCACACTTCTGAAATCAAGTCACAATCCTTGTTTTCATGCCAAATATCACATTAATATCTTTGATTAGATGTTGTATAAATGATACTTTGTTGAACTAATTGATTTATCTTGATGAATTAATATGTTGTAGTAATTTATTTTCCAGTGAGAACAATGGATATATTGTCTAAAGAAAAGGTCCCAGAGTATTTGAAACCCAAACTAGATATACCTTTAAACACTAATCACTGCCCTAGATTAGATTCTTGTTGGGAGGTCGAGGAGGGTATTAGGGTTGCGGAAACCCTAGGTTGAATGCATAAAAGCCTAAGTATTCATAACTATAGAGTATGTTCCCTAATATGGCCAGAAATATAAGGCACCTAGTCAAGAGATAAGGCCTCAAAAATGTACTCAAAACACTCCCTTTTTATGCCAAAAAAACACCCAAATCAGACAAAAATAGTGTGCCAAAAAAACTTGTACTTTCTTACCTCAAGAAGCCGAAAAAAACATGTATTAGATGCTGTTGAGTTGTTGTTCATAAAATGTGGCTTGAATTTATTTCATAAATAGTTGCAAATCATCCATAGATTTAATTAATATAAGGTCAAAATTTGGAGAAATGGTTATGTGTTCAAGTTTATGTATGGCCTAACTGATATGATTACTAAAAACCTTTGCTGTCTTGTGCTTTATTGCGTGTTACAAAGGTTGAGAGACACCAAAATAAATCATTGAGATATAATATGTATTGAGAGTGAATAGGTCTCCTTTTATAGAGTTTAGAGGGGTTCCCAAAGTGAATGTTGGAGATCCTTTTAGGAGGATTCATAGAGTTATTAAAATTAATTTAATTAATATATTGTGTGCTAAGAAAAAGAGTCGTTTCCCTTATTGTGAGAGATTTGACTTTTAGGATTAGGTGAGGAGAATAAGGTCTCTTTTTATAGTGTTTTGGAGGGGCTAGTAAGGGGTTCATTAGGCGAGGATTATAATATTTTTTTTTTTTTATTCTTAATAACATTAATTTAATTTAATATTTGTTATTTACTTGTTTGTTTAAATACCAATAATTTTATAGTAACCCTCTTTGATGTGTTTTGTAGGTGACACATGAGTGCAGTAAGTCAATGATTGATTTACTGTCTTTGGTTTTTGAAGTTACATAACTTATATGGGGTGATATTACGGTGATAAAAAATGTCATATGTTGAAAAAAATAGAAGGAGGTGTCATGTCACTACCCCTTGGGGTTTTAGCCCAGAAACTGGGGTCACCAATTTCAATTGTGAATATCTCTCGAACTAGGAGGCCTTTTGGGGCGTACCACATATCGAAATAAAGATATTTTTGAGAAGAATCTAATGACATATATCTATGACCAAAAATAAATGATTTTACCTACCAAAAACCCTCGACAAATTTGGGGTACATCCTTAGTCCAGGGAACCCAAACCATAAGACTTGGGTTTTCAACCATCTAACAATATATTTTCTATCTTGATGTTATCTGATAATTACTAAGAAGTGTTCATTATCCATTTGACATCAATGACTGGTGTTTTTAGTCAAAGTCAAACCTAGTAAACTCCATGTGTATACATCAATGACAACATCGTCCAATAGTAGCCGCCACATCTCTCCTCAAAGATAATTTACCATCACCCGAGCTAGTTTATTTCCATTATGTTTGTAAGCATCTTTCAATTATTTGATATTAATGAAATGAAGACTTTTCTACTACATCTTTGTGTTTATGCTTATATCTATATTTTGTTGCATTCATACATAAGTCTAGATTAGTGGTATCAAAGCAGTGTTCTCTTTCTCTATTTTGATTTACATGTTGCCAACAAGGTCAGGGTATAAGGAGTTAGGGATTGAACTAGTTGAACCTTTGCAAGACTAGCCTCACAAACCCCGACAACCTCCCATGGAAGAAGAAAATAAAGATGAGGGAGTAAGAGATACTTTCAAAACATTTCTTGAGGAAGCCCTCAAGCGACAGAGGAATGTGATGATGGATAAATTTTCCCCGATCCTTAGGTGGTTACCCACAGGTGACACATATTCATCCAACAACCACGCTATAGGAGCCACTCGCTTTAAGGTACAAGTCAACTTTGACATTCTCATATTTGAAGGCCAGATAGATTCTTATGTTGTAGATAGATGGTTAATTATATTGGAAGGATATTTTTCAGTTCATGAATTTTATAATTGGGAAAATATTACTTTTTCACTCCTCAAAACCACCCCGCATGTAAAGGACTTATGGCAAACCTACTGTGAACAGAGGGATGGGAGAGAACCCTCACTGTTTTCAGCTAAAACCACTTGGAATTATTTCTAAGATGTCATCAAGGAACAATATTACCCCGTGGGGGGCCATGAGGACAAGTACATACATTGGACGACATTGCGACAACAAAGAGATCAAGATGTGCATAAGCTGACGGATCGTTTCCATACCCTGCGCACAAATTTGGGTATCAAATATTTGGAAAGACATTTGGTGCTAAAGTACCACAGTTTCTTGCACAAATACATTCAACAAGAAATGGAGTTCTTGGACATCTCCTTGCTTGGTTCAACATACCACTATTATGCCAAGATTGAGCATAAATTTAAGCAGAATAAGGAAGACTTTGGATCTAAGAATCTGAAGCAATGCCTCCAAACCACAGAACAAAGGGCAAAGCCAAGGTGAGGCAACTTAGGAAATCTTGTCAAAGCCACAAGGAAAGAACAAAAACATGAAGATACATAATGACACAAGGAAATGGTGTGAGTTCCATAAAAGCCCCACTCATAACACAAGTGAGTATCAAGCCAAGAAGTCACTAGTGGTCAAGCTGAAGGAATTTGAATGAGATGCATATTTTGACTCTGAGTCAAAACCCAACAAGGGGAATGGAAAAGGGAAACAAGTTATTGATGTGGAGCCCAGTGTCACTATTTCCACCCCCAAAATCTAGAATATTGAGCTCGAATATACAGAGGAGGGGGAGCGACTCTTCCAATCACAAATGTAGGTGAAAGGTTCTTCATTGTAGTTCGTTATCGACAAAAATATCCAAAAGAACCTCATAGCAGCAAAGGTCATGAATCGGTTGGGTCTACCGACCACACCACACCTACAACTATACACCATTGGGTGGCTTCACCAAGGATGAGATCTCCGCGATAGCCAGAAGTGCCACCTTCCCTACAACATCAAGCCCTTCAAAAATGAGGTACTATACTTATGGAAGTGCTATGTTGTGTATGAGTCTAGGCTTCGTACTATTATTATTTCTTTGGGCAGTAAGTTATAGAGGATACTAGTGGTAGCACCACCTACCACCATCTCTTTGATATCTATGAATCAATGTAGTAAGATAATTTCCCAGATTGGGAAATTTTTCTTCCTTATGATTCACCCTCAAGGAAATACAAAGACTATGGACACATCCATAGCCTCCAGGGAGGGTTCCTCCGCACAAAAAAAAAATATAGACAAGGTCATGGAGGAATACAAGGACATTTTCACCTCACCCTTAGGGGTACCCCTACACTATTAGGTTAATTAATCCATCGTTATGACCCTAGGCACATCAATACCCAATGGACCACACTATCGACACTCTGTTATGGAGAATGATTAAATTAAGAGGAAGATTCAAGAGCTATTGTACAAATGGCACATCAGGCCAAGTTCAAAACCATGTGGGAGCTTGATCGTGTTGGTACAAAAGAAATATGACACCTGGAGACTATGTATTGGATATCAAGCGCTGAATAAGATCACTGTCCAGAATAGGTATCCAATCCCAGAGATTGATGACCTTCTGGACAATGTTGAAATTCGCTGAAATTGGCATCCAGAAACAACATGAAATCACACACACTAGTGTGGGACCACAGGTCACATGGTGATGAGTCCCATCAATACATTAGTGTGCAAGCCAAATTATTTAATAAATTGGAAATGTGTCTAATTTAATTTTCCCTTAATTAAATTGGTCAATAAATTGTAATCTTATCTTTGTAATAGTTAACTGAGTGTGATATACTCAGTTAGCTCATGAAATTCAAGTTGAGGGTGGTTGGTGAGGCATGAAGAGTGATTCTATTATTTTTTGAGTCCAAGTTGCAGTTAGTGCATTAGTTTAATGCATGAGAAATCAATTAACTCAATTAAGTGAGTTAAAGTAAGTTTGACTAGTTGCAACTGATTGTTGCACTAGTGAGGGGTCAAGTGAATTAAATCAGATTTAATTCACATGCAGTGATGTGTCAAGTGAATGATAATTTACTATTAATAGCTACATGCATGTCAGTTTTGATGAAGACCTAGTTGAGACAGAGGTTAAATGGATGTTAACTATCAATCATATTTTTAGCAAACTACCCAGATGCAATTAAAACACCACAAGATTTCCCATGATACTTGCGCAGTCAAGGAAGGTTGAAATTCCTAAAGAATAGGGATTTCATTCCACAGGGATTGCGTGAGCAAGGTAGGCTGAAAAAAAGATGAGAATTGGCAGTGTTGGCCCAATTTTGTCTGGATCAGTGTGAGATAGTCAGGAGAGTGCAATAGATTCTTGTGAGAAAGAATGCATTGTATTGTTTCATGATTCCTTGGTTCATTATACAATGGAGATAGAGGGGTTTTGAGTAGCAAGCTTTCCTTAAGAAAAATATCTGTCTTGTGGATTGATTTGCTTATTTCTTTTACTTGGTGTGATTGTGCAATCGTGTTTAATTTCCACATAATTAATTGTAGAAGGATTTAGTATCTTGCTTTAGTATATTGCATGATCAGATTGAATTAATTGGTACATACATATTGTTTGTATAATTTCTACGTGGTATCAGAGTGCTAGAAATCACAATAGTGGAGAAGAAATTGAGTTTGTGTTGAGGAGTATTCAAACTTGCAAATACTTTCGTTGGTGCGACAAGCAGATCAAGATGAATTTCAATGGATTAATATTGGAATATGAAATCAAGGGCAGTTCTAATTATATTGCATGGAAAGACAGAATGGAGGCAGTTTTGGAGGACAACGGGTTGAAATAATTCATTGATAATGATATTCCCAAGCTAGTAGCAACATATTCCACTCTTCTTGATGCTTGGCCAAAGAAGGTATGAAGGGCGATGAGGATATTATTAGAGGGAGTTCGAGATCACATTGTCTCGAGTCTCCATGGAAAGGCGACTCCACATGCAATGTGGAAGGCCTTGATAGATCTATTTCGGAACAATAGCGACCAAAGGAACAAGGTGTTGAAAGACAAGCTCAGGAAAATTAAGAAGGAGGAGGGCAAGACGGTACCAACATACTTGGAAAAGTTCACTCAATGTCGAGATGAGATTGGAAGTGTTGGTGTGACCATAGCAAATGATGAATTGGTGAGCCTAGCACTTCTAGGACTTCCCAAGAGATGGCATAGTTATTAGGACTCTGTTAATGGGAGGGAGAAGTTACCAGATTGGGAGCGACTTTAGTCGGATTTGGTACAAGAAGAATTTAGGCGGAATACCAGGGATGGATCCTCATCCAAGACTAATGATGAGGAAGATTGTGCCTTGGCCGGTAAGGCAAAGAAGGCCAAGGGACAGAAATACCAAGGTGAAGTGGGCAAGAAACATTTGTCTAATATCAGATGCTTTCATTGTCACTAGCATGGGCACTATGCTACAAATTGTCCACAGAAGAAGGAAAGCAAGAAGGAGCCTGCAGTTGCAGCAGGTGAAGAATTAGCTTGATTTTACTCTCATTGCATGCATGGCCAACAATGTAATGGGATGCATGTGGTATTTAGAAAATGGTATGTTGAGAATGCAACAAGATGATGAGCTTAGTGGAAAGAAGTCACCTTCACTAAGTGGGTCCGCAGGCTATTTTTGGCACAAAGTATATGGTTGGTCAAGTCGGAAAAAATAGATGGAATTCTATTTTTAGACATACTGGGCGGAATCTATTTTTAGATTTCCAGTCTAAAAATAGATATGTCGAATATTATTAGCTCTTAATAATATTTGGACTCTAAACATTATCTTATCCTCTTGGAGCATTTCAGTTAAGTGCACAGATGTGGCACAGCAGCTGACAAAAGGAATTACGCTATTCCTGAGGGGTAAGTGGAGCTATTGCATGGAGACTTCAGTTAGAACTCATGTGACAGAGTTTGGTGGAGTTGATTGAGGAAGTTAGTAGAGTTGTATTTAGTTTAACTCAGTTAAACATAGTTGAGATAGTTGTATCTAGTCTAACTGATTGATACACTAGCGAGAGTGGTGTGAATTAATTATTAATTAATTCACTAATTATTAACTCATAAATCAACTAAAGAATACATCAGTTAAATTCAGTGCATGGACAGTTTCAGTGGAGACTAGTGGAGAGGTAGGTGAAAGAGCAAGTGTGATTATCAGTTGTGAATATAATGGTGCATGAGTTTGCACCACACATTGATTGAGATGCCAATGAGGATTGCGTAGTGCATACCAGGTGGATTCGAACTCAGTCAGGGCCAATATTCATCAGGGATTGCACAGTAGAGGCAGGCTAACAGGTGGAGAATATTGGAGCATGTGTTTTGCTAGATTTGAGCTTGTGTAGTGTGTAGAAATTGGAGATTGTACTGAGAGCTTGTGAGAAGCTTTGTACAATGATTGTTACATGATCTCTATTATATAATATACATATAGTTGGGGGTTTTCAGCTTTAATCTTTCCCATAAATACTATGTTTATATGTGTGATTGTTTATGGTTTTAATGTGTGCATGCGATTGTTTATATTTCCGCAGTTAATGATCAATGGTAGAAGAGATTATGTATTATGCATGAAGCTCAAATAGTGTGTGATCAGGATAATCTCTGTCAATAATATAATATTTATTCAAATTTCTACATGGTATCAGAGCGATATTGATCATTGGAGCAATTGCAAGACATTGAAGCGGTTGAGTTTTGTGCTGGTGGAATTCGAATTTGCAGCAGTGTTTTCTTTGTGTCGAAGTTGAGATGTATTTCAACGGATTGAAATTGGAGTATGCCCTTGAGGGCAGCTCGAATTATATTGCATGGAAGGATAGGATGGAGGCGGTACTGGATGACAATGGGTTGAAGGAGTTCATAGATGCAGAAATTCCAAAGCCTACTTCTAGTGATGCTGCTGTACTTGACGCATGGCAAAAGAAGATAGCAAAGTGTCGAAGGATTTTGTTGGAGGGCGTGAAGGATCACATAGCGTCTAGCCTTCATGGTAAGGCTTCTCCATTCTTGATGTGGAAAGCCTTGACATATTTATTCCAAAGCAAGAGCGACCAGAGGAAGTTGGCACTCAAGGATAAACTCACAAACATAAAGATGGAGAAAGGCGACAATATGCCCAAGTACTGCACGAAGTTCACCCAATGCAGGGATGAGCTGGGAAGTGTGGGGGTGACTGTAGATGATGAGGACTTTGTGAGCTTGGATCTCCTTGGGCTTCTGAAGAGTTGGCATTCCTATCAGGACTCTGTCAATGGTCGGGAGAAATTGCCAGGATGGGAGTGACTTTGGTTGGATCTTGTGCAAGAGGAGATAAGGTGAAGTACCAGGGATGGATCTTCATCAAGGAACTCTGATGAAGAGAATTGTGCTTTGGCTACCAAAGCAAAGAAAGGGAAGAACAAGAAAGCTTCTCAATCCGGTGCAAAAGGCAAGAAGTAGGACATGTCCAAGGTGAAGTGCTTTCACTGTCACCAACATGGACATTATGCCACAAATTGTCCACAGAAGAAGAAAAATAAGTAGGTTGCTGGATCTGCAACTGGAGAGGCCTTAGCCTCACAGTTTGAGCTAGATTTTTCGTTGATCGCATGCTTGGTCTCAAGTGTGATGGGTTCAGTGTGGTTTCTGGACAGTGGTGCGTCTTTTCACATGACAGGAGATCGAGATTTGTTTACTGATCTGGATGAGAAAGATCTTGGAGTGTACATTGAGATGGGCGATGATGGTAGATACAGTGCGACCGGTATCGGTACCATTTCCTTTGAGAGGGAGTCTGGTAAACCCTTCGTTTTGAAGGAATTAATGCATGTTCCAGGATTGAAGAAGAATCTTATCTCTGTGGCAATGTTAGAAGACAAGGGATATGATGTTGTCTTTAGCGAGGGAAAGGCTTTCCTGCGTAGTAAGGCAACTGGTGAGACCCGGAGGATAGGGGTTTGAGTTAAGAACCTTTATCAATTGCAGGTAGATGGTTACACAAAGAATGGCAAAAAGATGTATGAGCTTGGAGTCGGGATGACGTACAGTTGTGGCACCGAGATCGCCACCTTCACCATGGAGCTTTGAAGATACTGCAGCAGATTTCTACTGGGCTTCCTAAGGGTACTCTTGCGCAGTCAGATCAGTGCAAGGGATGTACCTTGGGAAAATTTGTGAAAGACACCTTTCACGAGAAGGATAGTCGCGCCATGACGATCCTTGAGAGAATTCACACAGACGTGTGTGGACCTTTCTCAGTAGTTTCGACAGAAAAGCACATGTATTATGTGATCTTTGTTGATGATTTTTCTCGTAAGTGCTGGATCTTCTTCATGCAGAAGAAGAGCGAGACATACTCAAAGTTCTGTGAGTTCAAGGCACTGGTTGAGAAAGAATCGGGGAAGTAGGTGAAGGCTCTTAGAGCTTTAATGGCAGGGAATTCATCTCTGGCGAATTCAAGGACTTTTGCAGCACAAAAGGAATTCGAAGAGAGCTCATAGCACCTCATAACCCACAGCAGAACGGGGTTGCTGAGCAGAAGAACAGAACGATTGTGGGTGCTTCACGGGCGATGTTGCATGATCAGGGCCTACCCATACACTTGTGGGCGTAGGCATGCAATACTGCAGTATCTGTGCAGAACCATTTTCCTCACAGGATACTTGGCATGAGTACACCCGAGGAGGCGTTTTCTGGTAAGAAGCCCGATATTTCCCATTTGAGGATTTTTGGTTCACCTGTTTACATTCATGTGACGAAAGATGCCAGGAAGAAGCTGGAGCCGATCGCAGAGGTTGGGATATTTGTGGGGTACACTGATACACCCCACAACTATCGTGTGTATTTTCCAGATAGTCGCAAGACTGTTGTGTGACGGGATATAAAATTTAAGGAGGAGAAAGCCATGAAGTGTTCGCTTGAGAGGGAGCCACACTTGCATGCAGATGAGGATCTATTAGTTCCTAAGGATGAGCCTCAGGATGTGGATCAGCCACAAGAGGAGGTTCATGGAGGAAGAGACCACTCATGCAGCGCCAACCATCAGAGGGCGGAAGCGCACTACAGAAGCTGAGCGACTGGCTCAAGATGCAGAGAAGGTTGTGGAGAATCTACAAGATAGCGGTTAGATACAGCCATACTGAATAAGATATCGATACATGGCTCTTATGAGCAAGTGTATCATATCACCTTGAGGAAGTCGTGGAGGATCCAAAGATGGGTAGATGCCATGGTGGAAGAGTATGATTCGATTGTCGTAAACAGTGCAGGAGATTGTCCCAAGGCCGAAAGGGAAATCAGTGGTAGGTTCGAGATGGACCTACAAAGTGAAGCAAGCAGCTAACGAAAGTGTGGAGAAGTACAAGGAAAGATTTGTTTCCCAAGGCTTCTCACAGATTGAGGGGATCGAATATGAGGAAACCTTTGCACCTGTTGCAAGGTATTCTTCCATACGGACGATTCTTGCTCTCTCAGTGTAGATGGGGTGGCACATTCATCAGATGGATGTGAAGACTGCGTTCCTCAATGGGGTGATTGAGGAGGAGGTATACATAGAGAAACTCGAAGGTTTCGAGATATTCTGCAGTGATTCGCATGTGTGCAGGCTCAAGAGAGCGCTGTATGGGTTGAAACAAGCACCTCGTTCTTGGCACACATGGATAGACAGTTATTTCACCGGACTTGGATTCTCCAAGAGTGAGACGGATCCTAACCTATACCAGATTTTGGTGGAGGGTAAGTTGCTGATCATTGTACTTTATGTAGATGATTTTATTTTGAAAAGTGATGAGCTGTTGATACTCTCATGCAAGGATGATCTTGCAAAAGAGTTTGAGATGAAGGACTTGGGCCTCCTTCATTATTTCCTGGGATTGGAAATTTGGCAGCGCAGTGGTGGACTGTTTGTTTCTAAAGGTAAGTATGTCCAGGAGATATTGGAGAAGTTCAACATGCATGGCTGCAAGCCTGTTGATACTCCTCTTTGTGGTGGATGGAGGAAGGAGGATGCTACTTCAGCGGAGGTAGTGGATGCCACTGTTTATCGACAGTTGGTGGGGTCGCTTATGTATCTGGTCAATACACGACCCGACATATGCTATGCTGTTAACCAACTTTCACAAGCTATGGTTAAGCCTACCAAGCTCTTTTGGAAGGTGGGGAAGCATGTATTGAGATATCTCAGAGGCACATCAGGATATGGATTATGGTACAAACAGTCGGATGAGGTGAAGCTATGTGGCTTCACGGATGCAGATTGGGCAGGGAGCCCAACGGACAGAAAGAGCACATCTGGAGGGATTTTCAGTATTGGGTCAACAACAGTTTCTTGGTACAGCAGGAAGCAGAGATCCGTGGCACTCAGTTCAGCAGAGGCCAAGTATATGGCAGCAAGTTTGGCTGCATGCGAGGCTATATGGATGAGGAAGATCCTGGTCGAGTTGTTCGGTTCACAATTGGATCCTACTGTGATTTATTGTGATAATCAGAGTTGCATCAAACTCTCGGTTAATCCAATATTTCATGATAGATCTAAACACATTGACATCCGGTATCATCATATCAGAGATTGTGTGCAGCGGAAGGTCATGTTACTTTCATACATTCCTATGGAGGATCAGGATGCTGATATCTTGACGAAGGCGCTCACCAGGAGCAAATTCGAATACCACAGGGGCAGGATAGGGGTTGCAGATAATCCATATCTTGGTGAGAGGGAGTGTTGAGATTGCAACAAGATGATGAGCTTAGTGGAAAGGAGTCGCCTTCACTAAGTGGGCCCGCAGGCTATTTTTGGCGCAAAGTCTATTTTTAGACTATGTCTATTTTTAGACATATGGATCATGTTCTATGAGTTGCGGGATGCTATTTGTGGATGGTTGGTCAAGTCGGAAAAAATAGATGGACTTCTATTTTTAGACATACTGGGCGGAATCTATTTTTAGATTGCCAGTCTAAAAATAGATATGTCGAATATTATTAGCTCTTAGTAATATTTGGACTCTAAACATTATCTTATCCTCTTGGAGCACTTCAGTTAAGTGCACAGATGTGGCATAGCAGCTGACAGAAGGAATTACGCTATTCCTGAGGGGTAAGTGGAGCTATTGCATGGAGACTTCAGTTAGAACTCATGTGACAGAGTTTGGTGGAGTTGATTGAGGAAGTTAGTGGAGTTGTATTCAGTTTAACTCAGTTAAACATAGTTGAACTAGTTGTATCTATTCTAACTGATTGATACACTAGTGAGAGTGGTGTGAATTAATTATTAATTAATTCACAAATTATTAACTCATAAATCAACTAAAGAATACATCAGTTAACTTCAGTGCATGGACAGTTTCAGTGGAGACCAGTGGAGAGGTAGGTGAAAGAGCAAGTGTGACTATCAGTTATGAATATACTGGTGCATGAGTTTGCACCACACATTGATTGAGATGCCAATGAGGATTGCGCAGTGCATACCAGGTGGATTCGAACTCAGTCAGGGCCAATATTCATCAGGGATTGCGCAGTAGAGGTAGGCTAACAGGTGGAGAATATTGGAGCATGTGTTTTGCTAGATCTGAGCCTCTGTAGTGTGTAGAAATTGGAGATTGTACTGAGAGCTTGTGAGAAGCTTTGTACAATGATTGTTACATGATATCTATTATATAATATACAGATAGTTGGGGGTTTTCAGCTTTAAGCTTTCCCATAATTACTGTGTTTATATGTGTGATTGTTTATGGTTTTAATGTGCGCATGTGATTGTTTATATTTATGTAATTAATGATAAATGGTAGAAGAGATTATGTATTATGCGTGAAGCTCAAATAGTGTGTGATCAGGATAATCTCGGTGAATAATATAACAATTATTCAAATTTCTACATGGTACCTTATTCCATATGATGATGAATATAGAAATCTTTAGTGAATTGGAGGAGAAGGACCTCCAACAGAGCATAGATTTTGGAGATGAAAAGAGGTATAACACTACTAGAATAGGTACAACTACCTTTTAGAGGGAGAATGGCTCCAATCTCAGACTAGGAGATGTTTTTCATGTTCCAGTCCTAAGGAAGAATCTTGTCTCTGTAGTGGTATTGGAAGAACATGGTTATGAAGTAATATTTAGAAAAGGAAATATTTTCCTTAAACACATAACCATGAGAAAAGTGAAGCAGATCAGTGTAAGAGACAAGACCCTGTATGCTATCTAGGATGAGGATGCATGCAAATATTTGAGGAGAAAAGTAGTGGTCAGTGACTTCGTGGTTGAGAGGGAGCAATTATCTCTCAACATGCAGCCTTAGAAGTAGTCTTAGAAGGTTGTGGAGCAGCCATAATTGGAGAAGCAGAGAGGGAAATGAGTGGAAGAGTCCACTCAAGTAGAGACCTCCAGGAGGGGGACATTTTGAGCCAGAAGGGCAGAGGGAGTACATGCATCTATACCTCGAGGTGTGAGATGGGGTGATGTGCATAATTAATCCCAAGAAGAAATTTGGGTAGGATTCATTGAGATGATGTGTCTCATGGATTGAACTTGGCTACGAGGAGCCCATGACACATTAGTAGTAGGAAGGATCGGTTATATTGATGTAGTTAGATGTCAGGAAGACATAAATTAGAGTGACAGGTGTCGGATATTGGAGCGCAGATTAGAGTTGGCATGATCCGGATTTATGCAGGAACGCAACAGAATAAACACATAACCATAAATACAGAGATGCAGCGGAAATAACACTTCATTTCATTAATATCAAAGAACTGAAATTTGCTTACAGACAATGGAAATAAAACTAGCTAGGGTACTGGTAGCTATCTCTGCGAAGAGATGTGGTGGCTACAGACCTCTGAACTGCTTTACAATGAGGCGCGAGGGCCTATTTATTATTGAGAAACAATGGAGAACCCTAAACATCCCAAAACCTAACCCTAGGAGATGAAGCGCCAAAACTATGGGCCCCGTTTGGGTAAATTGGTGTTTCAACTTCCCAGGGACGTAACTTTGGCATACTATCTCCGTTTGACGCATATGATACATCATTAGAAAGCTCTATCCGAGGACTACAGCTGTCGGGACGAATTTTATCGGAAAATTCGCTGGCGCTTTCATACCCAAAAAAACGTCGTTTAGGGCCTCAAAACGGCTCCGGAAGTTCAGGACCCGAAAAACTGCTAAAAATAGTAAGTTATGCCAAAACGGAAAAACTGAAAGAGACAATGGTGGGGGCCCAAGTGGAATAGGCAGGTGGCCACCAATATCCACCTGGATCATTCCCCCCCCCTTAGGAAGCAATGGTCCCCATTGCGTTAAGTTCCTCCATGAGATGAGGAAATTTCTGCTGAACTTGGTCCCTGGTGAACCACTTTCCTTGGTGCAGGAGTTGGCCAGCTTTGACAACCCGATACAGTTGGATCTGTTGTTGACGAGTGTTCTTGATTTGCATGTCCATGATACAATCTGTGGTGGCTTGTTCCATGCAGTCTGGGTTTAACTCTGTTGGTGTGAGTTGTTCTGCAATGTCCGAGGTGTCCAGTAGAGGTGGAAAGTAAGGACGAAGGCGATCCACGTTGAAGACTGGGTGCAGACCAAGGAATGGTGGAATACTAAGCTCGAAGGCATTGTTACCTACAGCCTTGGTGATGGTGTACGGCCCGTATCGGAGCGGGCGAAGCTTGCGGTGAGGTCCGGTGAGGCGCTCCTTCTGCAAATGTAGCCATACTTTGTCGCCCACCTGGAAGTGGTGTGGCACCCTTCAACTTCCCAGGGACGTAACTTTGGCATACTATCTCCGTTTGACGCACATGATACACCATTAGAAAGCTCTATGAAAATTCTTGTTGTCGGGACGGAATTTTATCGAGAGAAAATTCAGTGGCGCTTTCATACCCAAAAAACGTCGTTTAGGGCCTCAAAACGGCTCCGGAAGTTCAGGACCCGAAAAACTGCTAAAAATAGTAAGTTATGCCGAAACTGAAAAACTGAAAGAGACAATGGTGGGGGGCCAAGTGGAATAGGTGGGTGGCCACCGATATCCACCTGGATCATGGCAATAGTGCAGAGTGCATGGATGTGAATTTCAACATCGCAGGGAGTCTAGTAGATATGTGCAGTAGCTAGCAGCAGTCAAAAGACTCTGATGATAGATGAATTATATTGCTTTAGTTGTTTGGAGGCTATTCAGTTTCAAAAGTGTTGCATGCAAGAGTTGCATGTGTGAACAACACTAGAAAGTGTTGCATGTGCGAACAACACTAGAGAATTTTTGCATGCAAGAGTTTCATGTGTGCATGCAAGAACATTCCAAAGGTACCAGATCGTGACATATTGATTCCTTTCTTGTTGAGAGGGAGTCTTGAAATTTGCAACAAGAAATAGTGAAATTGGCATCCAGAAACAACATGACAACACACACAATAGTGTGGGACCATAGGTCACACAATGATGGGTCCTAGCGATACATTAGTGTGCAAGCCAATTTATTTAATAAATTGGAAATGTGTCTAATTTAATTTTCCCTTAATTAAATTGGACAATAAATTGTAATCTTATCTCATAAACACTTGTAATAGCTAACTGAGTGTGATAGACTCAGTTAGCTCATGAAATTCGAGTTGAGGGTGTTTGGTGAGGCATGCAGATTGATTTTATTAGTTTTTGAGTCCAATTTGCTGTTAGTGCATTAGTTTAATGCATGAGAAATTAGTTAACCCGATTAAGTGAGTTAAAGTCAGTTTAACTAGTTGTAACTGATTGTTGCACTAGTGAGAGGTGAGGTGAATAAAATTAGATTTAATTCACATGCAGTGATCTGTCAAATGATTGATGATTTACTATTAATAGCTGCATGCATGTCAGTTCTGATGAAGACCCAGTTGAGACAAAGGTTAAAGGGATGTTAACTATCAGTCGTATTTTTAGCAAACTTCACAGATGCAGTTAAAACACCACAGGATTTCCCATGATACTTGTGCAGTCAAGGAAGGCTGAAATTCCTAAATAATAGGGATTTAATTCTACAGGGATTGCATGAGCAAGGTAGGCTGAAGACAGGCTGAGAATTGGCTAAGTGTTGGCCCAATTTTTTCTGGATCAGTGTGATACAGCCAGGAGAGTGCAACATATTCTTGTGAGCAAGAATGCATTGTATTGTTTCATGATTCCTTGGTTCATTATACAATAGAGATAGAGGGGTTTTGAGCAGCAATATTTCCCCATGAAACATATCTATGTTGTGGATTGATTTTCTTCTTTCTTTTACTTGGTGTGATTGTGCGATCATGTTTAATTTCCGCATAATTAATTGTAGAAGGATTCAATATCTTGCTTTAGCATTTTGCATGATCGGATTGAATTCATTGGTATATACATATTGTTTATATAATTTCTACTGACCAAGTCTATGGGGAAAAATATTTCAACAAGATTTATTTGAGGTCTAGTTATCATCGGGTGTCAATCGAACCCTCTGGCATGTGGAATACTGCCTTCAAATCCAAGGAGGACCTCTTCAAATCACTGGTCATGCCTTTCAGGTTGACAAATTCCCCTGAAACATTCATGAGGCTAATGGATGACATCTTGTGGCCCTTCACTAACTCATTCATGGTAGTGTATTTGGAAAACATCCTGGTCTTTAACCAGTGTTAGGAAGAGCATCTACACCATATTCAAAAGGTCCTCCAAACCTTGTGAAAACACAAGTTGTGTGCCAATTTGGAGAAATATAATTTTGGTATGACCTAGGTTCAATATCTGGGGTACATCATTGATGAGCAGGGGGTGCATGTGGACCCAACCAAGATACACATAATTTGAGATTGGCTAGCCACAACCACTCTAATAGAGTTACACAACTTTCTGGGACTTGAAAATTTCTACCGAAGGTTTGTGATGGGTTTCTCTTAAATCACTTGGCCTTTGAGTTGCAGAATACACAAGGAAAGTTGCAGAATAATCACCATTAAAAATGGTCAACATATATGCAACAATTCCATTTAAACATCAAATACAAGAAGGGCAACACTGATAATGTCGTAGACTATTTTAGCTGACCACTAGTTATGGAACTGACCACTGTTCTCGACTCTTGTGGACGCAAGACTTCGGGGTGGCTACATCTTTACAAGAGTGATCCAGAACTTGGAAATACATACTAGATGCTCCTAGAAAGCAAGCGAATTCCATATTTTCACCTCTAGGGCACAATGTTATGCCACCTGGGACACCTCTGTGTTACTTCAAGCGATGTGTGCCAAGATGATTTGGGAGATGCACTACAGATATGTCGCTGGAAATTTTGGAGTAGAGAAAATAGTGGCAGTGCTACATAAGTGTTTTTATTGGATGAAACTTCGACATGATGTTGGGAAGTACATCAGATCCTGCATTGCCTGCACCATTTCCAAACTGAAAATCAAGAAGAAAAGCCTATATACTCGTATGCCCACTCTTATTCAGCCTTGGGAATCCATCTCCATGGATTACATGTCGAGCCTTCCTTCTAGTAAGCATGGAAATGACCGCATGTTCATGGTTGTCGACAGATTCTCTAAGATGGCCATTCTGGTAGCCTAGAAGAAGAGTATCACGACATAATCCATTTATAAGATCCTCTTTGAATGAGTGTGATTACACTTTGGGATCCCATATTCCATTATCTCAGAATAGGACAACATGTTCCTAAGCAAATTTTGGTCAAGCCTATGGTCGATGTTGGATACCAAGCTCACTAAGTCCACAACCTTCCACCCCCAAACTAATGGCCAAATAGAGGTCTTAAACAAGATGATATTGCACATTCTGCACATGTACAACTTGAAGCATCCACGTACATGGGATGAAATCCTTCTCTGTGTCCAACACATCTACAAAGAATCTCTCCATAGCTCAACTAGCCACAACACCTTTCAGGCGGGGTTGGCATTCCAACCACTATGTCCCATTGATGTGCTCATACCATTTGCAACTACTCAGATAAATTTGGCTCATGTATAGTACGGTGCTAACAGGGCTAACAAATTCATTGAGTGCATTCAACACTTTATCCAACAAGTCCATGACATATTGGACAAAGCCAATGCCAAGTACAAGCAATGTCATGATCAACATTGGGTGCCACACAATTTCCAGGTGGGCGACAGGGTTTAGTTACATTTGAAAAAGGAGCACCTCGTTGGGCCCCATCACAAGATTTTCCTGCTCTGGTATGGGCCATACACCATCACCAAGGCTATATGGGGTATTCCAACCATTATGTCCCATTGATGTGCCCATACCATTTGCAACTACTCAAATAGATTTGGCTCATGTCTAGTCTGGTGCTAACAAGGCTAACAACTTCATTAAGTGCATTCAACACATTATCCAACAAGTCCATGACATATTGGACAAAGCCAATGCCAAGTACAAGAAACGTCATGATCAACATTGGGTGACACACAATTTCTAGGTGGGTGACAAGGTTTGGTTACATTTTAAAAAGGAGCGCCTCGCTGGGTCCCATCACAAGCTTTTCCTACTCTGGTATGGGCCATACACCATCACCAAGGCTATATGGGAAAATTCCTTCCATCTCAACATTCCATTTTTCCTTGGCTTTCACCTAGTATTTAATGTGGACCGATTGCGACGATACTTTCTTCCATTATTGGACACATCCGATGTTGCTGAGCTGCTAACACTAATAGAGATCAACCCAAGCTGCATCAAACATGCCACAACTGAAAGGATCATGGACACATAGATAAATAACACTCGCCAATAGAGGATAAAACTATCTCGAGTTGTCAAAGTAGGCCAACTTCTTCACCAGGGCAAGTGGTTCACCAAGGACTAGGTTCAACAAAAATTTCCTCACCTCATGGAGGCTTTGCACGCAATGGGGACCATTACATCATAATGGAGGATGATAGATCAATGTGGTTATTGGTGGAAAAATTCCTATTCCACCTATACCCCAAGTTGGTTTCATCTGTTTCCTCGATTATAGGAGCATTTACTATTTTTAGTAGTTTTTTTGGTCCCGAAGTTCCAAAGTTGTTTTGAACCCTAAACAAATTTTTTTTGAGGTCCATAACAGACCCGTAGCCATAGGAAATGGGCTTGTGGAAAATATTGTAGTACTCAAAGTGATATTTTCAACGAGGTATCGTACGCACCAAATGAAGATCATATGACAAATTTACGACCTTGAGAAGTTGGTTGGCCAACTAACCCCAATGGGGCCAACAAACTCTTAGCGTTCTATCTCTTGGGGTTAGGGATTTAGTTGTTTAGGGTTTTCTCTTATTGTTCAATAATAAAAAGGCCCTTGAGCCTCATTTTAACACATTTAAGAGGCATGTAGCTGCCACATCTCTCCTCATAGATAAGCTACCATCACCCGAGCTAGTTTATTTCCATTCTGTTTGTAAGGATCTTTCAGTTATCACTTCATAGTGTTAATGAAATGAAGATTTATTTATGATGCATATATGTGTTTATTTTTATATCTATAGTCTGTTGTTTTCCTGCATAATTCCATATCACTTCATAGTGTTTACAACCTCATCCATTCTAATAAAGAAATTACCTATGTTTCCATCATCATTTTTTCAAGTTTTCACATTTTATCTTGTAGGTTTGTAGTTTTTCATTTTTGAGTTTTTTTTCCCCCTCATAAATGTTTACAAGTTTATCCCACATTTACTTGGTTATATCATAGTACATTACATTGATAAATTTTTATGGCACAAATCCACCCAAAATTACATTCATATCCTTAGCATTTATTTTATACCTTTTATTACCAACCTTGTTAGTTGGAAGAATTGCTTGGCTTTATTACCTACTCACTACAATTTTCGAAATGTCCATGCCAAGTGACATCAAATAAGTTTTCATTTTGTTTTTTCCAAAAGGAAAATTTTGTACCATTAAATAATGGAGTTCTTCTTGAGAAAAAATTATCTTAACTTGCCATTTTGTGTAAGATATTCCTTCCAACAATTAGGTTGTTACTAAAGGAACAATGCTCTGATACCAATTGTTGAATACTAGGGGGGTTGGGTGAATCAATATTATTGTTTCCCAAGATAAAATTTGCTTAAATTATTATTTCTTATTTATTTATGGAATTAACATAAAGCCATCACATAATGAACATAAAGGAGACTATAAATTTAACATGGAAACCCATAAAGGGATAAAACTACAAATTGTTCTTCTTTTCTTTAAATTATTATTGTAGACACCCACCTGAAGTTACAAAATTTGTAATAACCCACTTGCAAGAGATACCATCCCCTCTATAATTTTGAAAGCTTTGACTCAATAGAGACACCAATCCCCAAAGTTTAGTAGGAACCCACATACTAGGGAACACTTATCCCCAATTAGAGTTGTTCAATTGCTCAACTCTTTCTTTTCTTCACTATGTGCTCGTACCAACAACAAACATCTCTAAAAATGCACTGTCTATAGTACCCACACTACTCCTCTCACTCACCAATTGATAATTATCTTATTAAACCTTTCGTTCATGTGTCACACAATAAAAAACAACTAAAGTTATATGTATTATGTACTTATGGTTTAGATTCTTTCTTTACCATGGGTATAGGTCAATGGTTCTACCCATGAAAAATGTCACTTGATTGTATCAAAAACTAATATATTATCAAATTTTGAATTAGTCAATGGTGTTGGAGTGCTTAATCTCCTTCTGTTTTTGGATCTTTTCTCCATATGACCACATGTTGAAGTCGAGTGATAGTCCTATCATTCCCTTAGTACTATATGTTAAGCTCTTATGTCCTCATGACAGATGGAGAGAACCACAATCCTAAATTTTTTTAATAAAGTTCACCTAGAGTTAACTATCCAACAACTTCTGAAGCATGGCCAATGATCCAATCAAAATGGACGATGGAGAAGTTACATCATGGCCCTCCCAACAATTCTAACTTTGATAAAGGAGGAGGGTCTATTTTTTTGTCATATGTGTAGTTAAATATACACCAAGTTACAATGAATACCCAATGATCCACAATGATATGGTCATAATCAATGGTGGAGAAGTCACTTCACCCCCCACCCCTAACTATCTAGACATTAACAAAGGGGGGCATATGATTTTTATCTCATGTAGTTTATTTCTATGCCACATCGTCATCTTATCTCAACTACTATGTCACATATTCCAATCAAATGAGAACTACCACATTCTAGGGTTGCCTTACACCTGCCACATGTCATATACCATGTGTTCTATTAGAGGAAACTTTAGCTTGAAATTTCCCATGAAATTTTCATGTGATTTCTATGTAATAATATGTAAACCATTCATAATCCTTTAAATGCAAAAATATATACATGTAAATATTTTGGAGGGAAAGAAAACTAATTTTTTTTTTTTAATTGTATTTTTGACTTAATATCTCCTTATAGGTCTACTCAAATTTCAAGTGTAGACACCCATTGGATGTAGAAGTAAATTCCACATCCAACAAGTACCTAGATTGCATACTTCTAAGAAGACCCACATTGATAAAAAAACGAATATACATTCAAAAAGTGTGTTGAACAAGATTTTTTAAGGTATATTCAATTTTTATTAGTGTGGGTCTTCTCAAAAGTATGCATAATGGGTACGCGTTGGACGTGGAATTTAATTACACATCTAGTGAGTGTCTACACCTGAAATTTGAGTAAACCTATAAGGAGATAAGCCAAAATACAATAAAAAATTAGTTTTCTTCTTTTCTCCCCAAGATTCATAAGGGCTTATTTTACTATTTTAACTATTATTTTATTATTTTTCCTTAGGAGGCCACTTTTAGGCTAAAATTTATTGTAATTATTTGGGCACCCAAAAGTGATGAAAACAAGTTCCATGCGTCACACTGTGAGGTTTCTATGTCATCACCTAAACCATGTCACTGCCACCTTGTCATACATGTAGATCCACATCACACTAGATACCAAATCGGGTGAGTTACATACGTTAATGACCACATGCAGAAATCCTGATGTAGATATGAGCTAGTGGATCAAGTCATTATTAATAATTACTTCCATCACGCACTATACCATGCATACAATTTATTCATGTAGATAGATCAAAGTAGATATGCCATAAGATCAAATCAATTTTCGTTGTCGGATCCATCTTGTGCTCAACTACACATTAAGGCTTCATGCTTTTTGTGCACCCAATGTTGATTTGAGGTGTTGAGTTTTTTTACTATAAAATATCATGGCCATTTATTTTTCATTAAACACTTATGCCATTTACTCAGCCACCTATCATGCCATCGTCTTCCACATCACTATTTTTCACCTATAATGACACATCGCTACCATGTCACTGCCATGTGTCACTAAAAAAAAGGGCCACTTTTCCACCCAAAAGACAAAATCCACCTACCACGTGTCATGACTAGAGGGTTCCATGTCATCATCTACCACCTATATCTCCCATGTCACCTTGCTATGTCATGTGGGGTTAACCTTTGGTTTAGCTTTGAGATATACAGTAATCGACCTCATTCGCTGTTTGTGACATGTTGTGCCTTCCACACACCAGATGCTCATATAAGAACTTAGAGTCTCGATCAATGCAGTTATCCACCCATCTGGCCTATTAAACAACATCTTTTTGAGTAAGTGCACCTTGCCTATTCCAAACCTTGAATGATCGGATGCATTGAGGCTATCCTTGGTTGTTAACAATATATTTACTACAAAAGCCTTTTTCTCCTTATTCCTTAGGAATTTGACCAAGTGTTATTTACCACTAGAAAATTCTTTGAGAGGGCTATATAACCAAGCACTTTCCATGGTTTTTTGAGCAAGGTACCTGTAGATAAAATGCCTTCAAAGAGAGATTGTTAGTATACACATCTAGCCATCAACAATCAAATTAGACTACCAACATTTAGTAAGAAACCAAGACATCAGTGACATCATAAAATTAGAACACTATTGATAAAATCAAGAGGCTATCCCTGAACTCGAGAAAACTTGAAATCAGTGACAAAAATGGTCAATATACTTAACATGATATTTCTTAAGAAAATATCCACTATTTTGTGGATCAAATTATACCTTTTTGAGGGTAAAAATGAGTAACTATCTCATGTCTCTAGCTACCAATATTTGGTTGCATGTTGAAAGTGGTTATCATGTTCCAATAACTCCCACTGATTCGAATGGAAAAGTTCTATACTCAAATAATGTAGAAGTGAAAAATTCCATATTATGTGGACTATCATATACAAATTTTGACAAGGTGATGCACTGCAAATCTCCAAAAGAAATTTGGGACAAGCTTCAAAGCATCTATGAAGGAGATGACAAAGTGAAAAAGACCTATATGTAAAATCATAAAGGATAGTTTTAAAGTCTATGAATGGATGAATATGAAAATGTTTCAACATTATATCTCCTTGTAGATGAGATAATCAATAATATCAGGAGACTTTCTTATATAGTTAAGGAATCTGAAATCACTCACAAAATATTGAGATCCCTTATCTCAAGATTCAATCCAAAAGTTTTAGATATTGAAGAAATGTGAGATATTCAAAATCTAAATATGGATACTCTTCATGGAATTCTCAAAACATATGAAATGAGAACATAGAAGGAGAAACAAGGATCAAGGGAGGCAATATTTAAAGCAACAAAATGAAAAAATATACATAAGGCTAATGAAGATTCAAGTCTTGAATCAAATCACATGGGGTTTACTCAATGAACCTATGACATATCACGTGCATTCGTGACATACTAAACAATACCCCTAATTTGACTACATATTGGAAAATACCTCTAAAAATCACATTATTTAACCCCCTACAAATACAAACACAATACACCTTCCGAATTAAAAAAACCCCCACATTCACTAGATATTGTAGGTATCTATTTTTTCATTAACATTTTTTAATACCCCTTTATATTTTTTGTAATATTCCTAATTAGCTTTCATCTAGTTGGAATATTAATTTTCGCTTTTGCTAATAAGATAGATTAATATGTGGGTAGAGAGACCCATAAATCTCTTTAGTAGGAATAAAATCACTTCTAATGTGAATGTGGATCATTGTATCAGCTGAATAAAGAAATTTTGGGTGTGAATAGGGGCTAAAGGATGTGGACAGGGTCAAAGTTGACCAAATCAACAACATTGTCATGGAGGTAGTGGAGAGTTAATGGAGGACAACGCAATTATGATAGAGAAGTGTATGCATGAGAGTAGCATATTTAATGAGTGGGACCTAGGGTGAGGAAGCTCACCAAGCATATAAGGAAGAGGATGGTAGTCAGAGAAGGCATTCTGAGTATTGTTTATGTATTTTTATTTTACGACTTTTTGAACACTTTAGCTGTTTAGCAGAGTTTGTTGTGCTGTTTAGCACAAAGGTGTTTCTGAGCGGAAATCCCACCCTAATCCTCAGGGGACTTTGAGTGCCTACTCAAGAGAGGTTCATTGAGCATAATTTCCCATTATCCAGCATCAGGCCAAGCTTCAGCCATCATTCACAGCATAGACTCCTTCAAGATTGTGTTGTTTTGCAGGGTAGCAATAATGGAGGGTTGATAGACACAATTTATGAGCTTGTTTTCCAGTGAGGGGAGCAACCATTCATCCAAGAGGCTAGAAAGGAATTTTATTGAGAATTATTCCACCATTCGGAACTAGGGAAAGTAGTAACATTCACATACATTGTAGTCTCCTCTAGGAACTATGTTATTTTGCAGTGTAGTTGAAGTGGGAGGTCAAGTACCCAAGTTCTTGACCTTGTTTTCCAATGAAGGGAGCAGCCCTTCATGCAGAAATTTTGTGAGGGATATCAACCATTTTCATATCAGATCAACCACCTCCCACCAGTGATCCAGTTGCAGAGTGTTATTCAGCCCTAGGACTACATTTTTCACATTTTTCATTTTAAGTATTTCTAGAAACCCTTTCTGGCTTGTCTTGGAATAGCATTAGAAAGCCTAGATCTCTGATCCCGTCATTTTCTAAGCACTACATTAGTAAATCCATGTATTTATATTTACAACAGAAATTAACTACAGCAGAAATTGTGTTGTCTTAGCATCCAAAATTCTTGTATAGCAGTTTTTATTCCTATTTTATGTACTGGGTCTCTAGAGGCTTGTTTTGCCTAGCTTGAGTGTATTTTTTCTCAATATCTTGTATACATTTGCTGCTATAATGTTTAATAGAATGGATATATGATATGCTCTAATTTTATGTGTTTATGTATCACTACATTTTCCAGTTTTATGTTCTATATTATTGTGTTTTCCATTTTGGGATATTACAGTGGTATCAGAGCATGATCTTTGGTTCAACTTGTGGGAAATACATATTATGAGATAAGAAAAGAAGCAGAAAGAAGAGATCTATGATGGTAGATGGATTAATTTTTGCCACACTTTTCTTCTAATCTCAAAAATAAGGGAGAGGCAAAAATATACCTCAAGGAAGTTTCATAATGAGGAAGGTCCAGGCATTTCCTATCAGCAGCAGAAGAAACTAGCAATGCAAAGAGCTCCACAACAATCTACTATGTCCACTTTATTTGAAGAGAAAGGTGAATGGAATGGAGATGGAGGAAAATTAGATCATGAGAATCTAAGTGATTATCTCAAAGAGTACAAATCTCAGTATAGAGCATTCAAGGAGAATCTAACTCTCCAATAGTTCTTTCAGATCAGAGAGAACCAGAGACCCTGCAGCAAAAATAGAAGAAAAAGACATAATATATTCTTTTTTCTTACATTTTATGGGTCATCCACAAGCAAAAAAAAGGCTTGGAGGAAGAAGTTAGATGCATTATTCCTGCTACATACAGTAGCAAAAAGAGAAGCTGTTGATATTGTAGTGCCACACCTTGAGGGTGAAGCAAAGGATTGGTGGTTCAACCATTTGAAACATGCAAGAGTGACTGCTTATGAATATTTTACTCAAAGGCTGATCAACATGTTTGATAGAGGAAAACCAGAGGTAATTCCCATTGAGACATTTCCCAACATTGATGAGGAAGCACAAGAGGAGCCAAGGGAAAATGTTAGCACTATCACTCTGGAAGAGGAGAAAATTCCCCCACCACCAGCTGCAGGAGTACTTACATCAGGAGAAGGAACACTTGCATCTTTGCAATATGGTCTTGAGCTCTTGATATTGGGAGTCCCATGCATGATTTGGGAGATGCATGAGGAGGAGGAGGCAGATACCAGTGTTGATTCATCAGTAGAGGAGAAGCTATCATCACCACCAGCAGTTGGAGAAGCCATTGCACCAGTTGAAGGAACCCTTGCAACTTTGCAAGATGCTCCTAAGTATCCGCTTATCCAAGGTTTGTAGTTATTTACATCCCATCTCATTTTAGAACCTCAACTTGAGATTTGTGGGGACATGCCATTAGGGAAATTGCATAGCCAAGGATTAGAGCACCTTACTGATATGGAGCAACAAACTATCACTGCATAAAGGACCCTTGAATTTCTCAAGAAGGAGATGTATATCCATCCCAGTTTTTCATTGTTGAGCTACACACAACACTTTGTGTTGAAGTTTGGAGTTTCAGAGGATAGGATGAGCATAGTCCTAACCAGTATAATTATGGGCTATGAGTTTAGCATTGGTTATGCCCATGAGACAGCAGATCCACCATCATGGAGATCAGTGGCGCTATCACTAAGGAGAAGTGATGAGTTGGGGGCCCAACTATTATTGGGGAATTCAGATGAATGCTTCACTTATGAAGCATTGGATGGGCAAATGGTTGATGATAGACATCTTGTGATGGATAACATATTGCATTATTATGATAGATCTTCCTTGATGAGCAGCTCACAACTAAAATATTTTTGGAACCTTATGGGTTCTACCAGTTCATTGATGAGAGGCTCTCGTGGAGAGATCTCTAGGAGGTTGCACTTCAACATATCATGGAGTGAAAATATAGTCATCAGATGGGGGAGGATGGTATTTTCCATTGGTGGGATACCAAATTGGAGCATGATAGGAGTCACCCACAGTTGGATGGGTGGGTGAGGATGATGAGCAAGTGGTTAGTGAGCTATTTGCAGATATATGACATAGGGCAGGAGGAGGCATGGTTGCGCTGGTTACTCTTGAGAGAGTTTGGCCATCACATGACACATCCTATGCCAATGGGTATGTCATTGTTTGGGACATGGCATGGCACTCACATGATGTGGAAGCAGGGAGTTTGGCTATGTTGGGCTGATGTGACATTCTACATGTAAATTATCATGTTGTTGCTCCATGGCTTGTATGATGATGATATGAGGTGGCAGCAAGAGTCATTTTTGTTTTGGTTACTCTTGGGAGAGTATGGGCTGAATTTCTTCTATTCCCTACATGATGTTTCAAGAGTGGATGATGACACAATTATGGCCTTTGAGACTCAGGAGATGTTTCCATACAGGAAGTAGCCTTCCATATATGGTAAGGGGTTTTTGGCACTCATACATGAATTTTCGAAACTCAAGACGTTTTGGAGGAGCAATAGCTTCCATGTGAAGATTGACCACCATAAAATTCAATATTCTCTTGAGAAAAAGAAATTGCAAGGAGGATAGAAAAGGTGGAGTGGCAGTATTCCAGCATGCGGCTTTGGCATTAAGCATGTCAGGGGATGTGTAGTTTTCTTGGAGATTGAGGAGGAAAATAATCATCCTGCAAGGTTGTTTCAGTCACTCAATTTTCCAGGAGAGAGATGGGTGAGATCATCTATGGACCTCATCACCAAATTACCAACAATACATGGTAAGAGTTGTGTCTTTGTACTTATTGATCATCTAACAAATTATTTTCATTCCTTTTGCATTTGTATAACAGTGCATTGCTCCACAAGAGGGCAAGCCTCTCTTTGGACTTCATGGTATTTTTAAGACCAAAATAAGTTATGGAGATAGCCACTTCTTGTATGGATTTGGGCAAGTATTATTATATTTTGGGTATACTCAGTTGACACCCAATGCCATTTACTACTTCCAAATAGATGAGTAGATAGACACAACAAGAAATTGGTTGGGAAGCTACTTGCCACATTATGTTCAGGGGCAGCAAGGATCCAAACTGCACTGGTTCCACTTAGGGAACTATTTTCACCACCTGGAATTTCATATGAAACTCAGTACATTTCTCCTTTTGGTTCCATATGGTGATGATGTTCTATTCACTCTATGTGGAATGGCTTAGGCAAGCAGGATTCCTAGAACCAAAGATTGGATCCTAGAGAGTTAGGATGTATTCCGGTCTCTTGAGGACAACATCGCTCCAACCCAAGAACATCGGGAGTCCTACACATATCATAAATGGATAGAGATACAACGTGGGGTGGACAATTTGGTCTATCATTTTCAGCCATACAACTCCTCTACATTGCAAAAGTAGGGGATTGATGAGCTTTTCTATGGGCCACACATGGTGATCCATCTTATTGGGAGAGTAACATAAGGATTGGAACTTCTAATTGGGATTAATATTCCCACAATTTTTCATATCTGATACCTCAAGAGGGCCCTTAGATAGCATGTAGTTGACTCCATGGAAATCCCACTTCTTTATGATGAGAGCCATTTGGTTTTACCACCAAAGGCTAACTTGCGCACTTGGGAGAAACAACTAAGGGAGAAATTGATTGGAGAGAATTTGGTTCAGTGGAGGAGATTATCAGATGATCATGCTACAGGGGAAGGAGAGGAGATTTTGCAGTACCCATCCTTGCAGTTGCTTGAGGACAATCAACATTTGGGAGGGGAGGACTGTAATATTCCTAATTAGCTTTCAACAAGTTGGAATACTCATTTTTTCTTTTGATAATAAGATAGATGAATAAGTGGGTAGAGGGACCCATAAATCTCTTTAGTAGGAATAAAACCACTTCTAATGTGAATGTGGATTATTGTATAAGATTAATAAAGAAACTTTTGGTGTGAATTAGGGGGTAAATCATGTGGACAGGGTCAAAGTTGACCAAATCAACAATGCTGTCATGGAGGTAGTGGAGAGTTAATGGAGGACAATGCAATTATGTTGGAGGAGTGTATGAATGAGAGTAGGATATTTAATAAGTGGTACCCAGGGTGAGGAAGCTCACCAAGCATATAAGGAAGAGGATGGCAGCCATAGAAGGAATTATGATTATTGTTTATGTATTGGTATTTTATGAAATTTTGTAGGCTTTAGCTATTTAGCGGAGTCTACTGTGCTTTTTAGCACAAGGGTGTTTTCGAGCGGAAATCCCACCCTCATCCTCGAGGGAATTCGAGTGCCTACTCAGGACAGGTTCATTGAACATCATTTCCCACTATCTGGCATCAGGCCAAGCTTCAACCATCATTCACAGCACAGTCTCCTTTAGGATTGTGTTTTTTCGCAGGGCGATAGCAGTGTAGGGTTGATAGACCTAATTTCTGAGCTTGTTTTCCAGTGAGGGGAGTAGCCCTTCATCTGGGAGGCTAGAAAGGAATTTTATTGAGAATTATTCCACCATATAGCACTAGGAAAAGTAGAAAAATTCACATACAATGCAGTCTCCTCCAGGAACTGTGTTATTTTGCAATGTAGTTGCAGTGGGAGGTCAAGCACCCAAGTTCTTGACCTTGTTTTCCAGTGAAGGGAGAAACCCTTCATCTAGAAAGTTTGTGAGGAGGGATATTAGCCATTGTCGTATCAGATCAGCCACATTCCTCTAGTGATCTAGTTGCAGAGCATTATTCAGCCCTAGGGCTACATTTTTCACATTCTGCATTTTGAGTATTTCCAGAAACCCTTTCTGGGTTGTCTTGGAATAGTGCTAGAAAGCCTAGATCTCTGATCTCGACATTTTCTAAGCACTAAATCAAAATATCCATGTATTTACATTTACAGCAGCAATTAGATCCAGCAGAAACAACACCGTTCTAGCCTCTAGGATTCTTATATAGAATTTGTTCTTCATATTATATGTATTGGGTCTCTAGAGGCTTGTTTTTCCTAGCTTGAGTGTCTTTTTACTCAAGATATTGTATAAATTTTCTGCTATAATGTTTTATCGAATGAATATATGATCTGCTCTCATTTTATGTGTTGATGTATCACTGATTTTTCCAGTTTTATGTTCTATATTCCTGTCTTTTCCATTTTGGGATATTACATTTTTCATTAAATTTGAGCTCCATTTTTTATACCTGCCAATATAAAAACCTTTTATCCAATATATATCCCCGAATATATTATGACATTTTTTCCTCAATATATAAATCCCAATACGAACCCACGTGGTATGGTATTTCTCCCCCAATGAAGCCCCCATGAATCAAATGAAGAAGAAGATAAATTCATGAGAAAACTGAAAAGGGAAACTAACAAATTCAAAGGTAAGATTCCATGCAAGTTATTTGAGGGTGGTAGAATAGGTTACTGTGCATCTAAATGTTCTTATGCAAAATTAAATGATAGTAATGATAAAGAAGGATTCAAATCTCACGATCATAAAATAAAAGGATATATCAAAAATAAAAGTTTTTATACGAGAGAAAATAACGATTATGAAAGTGATGAATTCATGTCATATGATGAGACTAGAGTAATCCTATTCATAGCCATGAACAATCAAAATGATGAAGAATAATTTTCATGTGAAGTTGATCTTTAGGAAGAACTTGTGAGTTCCCTAAAAAAAATAAGATGAATACGGAAGATAACCGAGCAATTAAAACATCAGCTATAATAATGTGAGAATAAAGGATGTGATGAAGATCTAATCATTCTCCTGAAAATTGAACAAGAAGAAACTAAAATAATAAAGGAGATTATGAAAGATCAGTTAAAATAAAAAGGACACTATGAAATGCTGGAAGTAGAAATTTTCTACTTGAGAAATGAATTATAAAAAGTCACATATCAATTGAATAAAAATTTAAAGTTGATAAAAGGAATTGAAACGTTAGATCACATATTCAATTATCAGAGATCTCCATTAATCAAGACAGGTCTTGGTTATGAAGATAATCCTAAGAACCCCAAGGGGAAGTTAAGCTCAAAATCATCAGAAAAGGAATGCAAAGTACCTACTAACTTTGTTGATGTACTTAAGAAAAATACGAAGGGACCACAAAATATTGAATCTTCCTTCATCAAAATAGGGCCGGGTCATTTAGAAAATCAATAAAAATTCAAGGGGGGGTCAAAGTAATAAAAAAAGGATAATATGTCAGCCATGTAAATATGCTAAAATGATCGGTTAGCAATAAGAAAGGAACTGATAGAACTACATATCAATAAGGTTATGACCATGTCAAAGAAGGCATGAAAAGTAGATTCAACAAATTTATTCCTTTCAGCATACAATATAGACCTAGGTACCAAAATTTCTTTTAATGATATTTCCATTCATGTAATAATTTTTTTCATAAAACAGTTGATTGTATAGATTATGCAATAAAATAGTATGGAAGGAGAAAATTCCTTAAAGCTCCAATGAACAACTATGTAAGAAAAAAACATAGAAGTATGTATGCAAGTGGTATTAGAAAAATTAATTCTTTTTTTCACATAGTGGATTACATTGAATGCTAAAAATGCAACAAATACGGGCACACGACACAGGATTGTAGAAACAATTTTAGTAGGTCTAAAAATCAAGACAAGGAAGAACATGCCCTCATAGATCAAGATCCAACAATATGGAAAAAGAAACAAGAGAACCATGAAGAATGTGGTTTTATGTGATATACCCAAAACCAATAAAATGTAATATTCCTAAATTAGCATGCAACTAATTGGAATATTTATTTTGCTCCAAACACATAGTTAGATGAATAAATGGGTAGGGAGGCCCATAAATATTTTTAGCAGCAATAAAAACCCTCTTAATGGGAAAGGGATCATATTCAAAACTAGACAAAACACCTTCATGTGTGAACAAGGGATAAATGCATGTGGACAAAGTCAAGTTTGACCAAGTCAACTAAGCTAGTATGGAGGATGTGGGACATTAATGGAGATAACCCAGTGGGGATATGGATCAGTTTAGATAGTTATAATAAAGCCACCTTGAGTGTTGAAGAAGACAATGCACGGATATCCAGTCAAGGTTGACCAAATCCATCAGCGTTGTTATGGAGGAGTGGTATTGATGATGGGTATTGCATGAAGATGCAAACCCTAATGAGTGGGACCCAAGGTGAGAAGGCTCACATTGTTTATAAGGAAGAGGATGGCAACCATATGGGGTTAGCTTATGATTATGATTTTCTAATATATGGTATGTTTAGACATATTTATTTCTCTGGTTGTTTAGCTTAGATAGAGTGTTGTTTAGCATAGGGTGTTCCTGATCGGGAATCCCACCTCTTCCCTTGAGTAGCTCTTGGAGGAGTCTTGCACCATATTTTCCACTATCTGGTTAAAGGCCAAGCTTCATCTTCCTTTGACAGCACAAATCCTGTTGAGGGTTTGTCTTTTTCAGTAAGCTATAGCAAGTAGAAACTAGATCTTCAGATCTAGTCCATTTCAGTGCTTCTTTTTAGCAGGGGAGGGTTCTAATCCATTGGAAGGAAATATTGAAGATATTGAGCTATATTTTCATACCTTGGCTGTAGGCCAACTATATTTTGTCCCCTACAATGCAGTCTTGATCCAGATCTGTGTAATTTATGGAGCAATTGCAAGGTGGTTTAGTGCACCATTTGGAGAGCTGATTTTCTAAGTGTTGGGGATTTGCCCTTCACTTTGGAGATATTTCTGAGGAGGTCATTTTACTGTTCATATTAGATCAGATCCACTTTCCAGATCTATAATTTTCATTAGATATGCAGTCTAAGATCTCAAATCTACACTTTGTACATGGTGTTTTGTTGAAAACATCAAGGGGGTTCATTAAACGAGCCTGTAAAGTGCATGGATCTTATATAGATCTAAATTTTTATGCACATAGCAACTCTAGATCTGATGTACAACTTACTGCTATTGTAGGAGTAATAAAATAATGTTGTCGGGGTATTTTTAGTTTTATTCATGGTTGTAGCGCTTCTTTTTGCATGATTTTTGAGCAATAATGGGTTGGGAGGCTTGTTTAACTAAGCTACCATGATTTGTTTCAGATATCCTTTTGTATTTGGTTGTAATAATGTATAAATGAATGGATCCATGGGCTGAATTTAACTATTATTGCATACATTTCTAAAAAATGTGTTTTTACTGCATGTATTGCTGAGTTTTCCCACTTGGGAATATTACAGTGGTATCAGAGCATCATCTTGGCTCAGCCTGTGAGTTTTCAGCCAATATGCTATAAGAAGAAGAAGATAAGGAGAAAGAGATCTGAATTATGGAAGGAATGAGTTTCATCTCATCTCTTTTCAGATCTAAGAAGAACCTCCCCAAGGAGGTCAAGCAGAGAAAAATGGAGAAAAGAAGTGAAACCACATTAGGATTTCAAGATGAGGAAGGTCCATGTACTTCCTATCAACAAAAAGAAGATCCGGTATTGTATAGAGCTCCAAATAAACATACTATGTACTTTTCCTTTGAAGATAAGAGGCATAGATATTGAGAACACTTAGATCATGAGATTCTAAGTGAGTATCTTGTAGAATATAAGTCTCAACCTAGAGCTTTCAAAGAGAATCTAACTCTCCCACAGTTCATTTAGCGCAAAGAAGAAAGGAGACCTTGCAACAATAGAAGGAAGAAGGGAAATAGATTTATATTGTCTACTTTTGATGGGTCATCCTCATGCATAGCAAGGGCTTACAGAATGAGGTTGGATGCATTTTTCTTGCTACATCCAGTAGTAGAGAAAGAAGTTGTTGAGATTGCAACGTCGCACCTTGAGGGTGAAGCAAGAATTTGGTGGTTCAACCATTTGAGTCATGCAAGAGTGACTGCATTTGTAGATTTTACTCAAAGGTTGATCAAGAACATTAACAAGAAGAAATCAGAGGAGAAGAAGCATTCACCATCACTTGCTGCAAGAGCACTTACATCAGGAGAAAAGATACTTGCACCTTTGCAAAGTAGTCTTGATCTCTAGACATCTAGAGTCCCATGCACTATTTTGGAGATGCATGAGGAGGAGGAGACTTGTACCAGCGCTGATGAAGCCATAGAGGAGCAACCATCATCATCAGTAGTTGGGTAAGCCATCACATCGGAGGAAGGAACCTTTGTGGCAGTACAAGATGTTCCCAAGTTTGACCAAGGTATGCACATGCTTCCATTTCCTATTATTTCAGTACATCATATGGAGGATTGTGGGAATATTCCATTGCATGACCAAGGGTCAAAACATATTGCTAATTTGGAGCAGCAGACTTTCACCGCACTGGGAAACCTTGATTTAATCAAGGAAGAGATATACACTCATCCTAGTGTATCATTGTTGATATGCACAAAACTCTTGGGGTTGGAGTGTAGATTTTTGGAGGATGGGATGAGTATTGTCCTGAACCATGCCATGCAGAACTATGTGTTCAACATAGAGTATGACTTGAAGAAAACATATGCACCATCATGGAGATCAACAGTGCTTTCATTAAGCAGCGGTGATGAGTTGGGGGCCCAACCATTGTTGGATCATTCCAATTACCTTCCCATATGTATGACAAAGGATGGGCAGATAGATGTTGGGGAACATCTTATGATCGATAACATCTCTCATGGTTGTGATGGATATTTCTTGATGAATCTTTCACATCATGATGGGAGGTTTTTGCCTACCACCTATTTGGATCCTTGTGGGGTCAATTTGGTCATTGATGAGTGGTCTTCATTTGGAGATATCCAAGAGATTGCATTTCAACATCCCATGAAATGCAAAGACAAAAATCTAATTTGGGAGGATGGTATTCTCCATTGGAGGAATGCCACTTTTGGACATGATGATAGACACTCACCATGGGTTGGATGGGTGATGTTGATGAGCAAGAGGTTGGAAAGCCACTTGCAGATTTATGATACTGGGAAACAAGAGGCAAGAATGCATTGGTTACTCTTGAAAGAGTTTAGTTATCATATGACACATTTTATTTCAAAGAGTTGGTTGGTGGATGGAGCTTGGCATGGCACTTACATCATATGGTAGCAAGGAGTTTTGATGTATGGGGGTGATGTGATGTGTGGGGAGACAACTAGAGATGTTGTTTCTTTGGTTGTTACCGAGAGAGTATGGGTTGGTCTTCTCCCATACTTTGCATGATGTTGTAGGAGTAGGAGATAACACTATCATGGTGCAAAGGGACTACCCCTTAACCTTGGAGGATGAGGAGGTGCTTCCACTTTGGAAGGGATCTCCCACATATAGCAGAATTATGATTGATGAATTTTGCATGAGGGATGTCAAAGGGGAGGACAACAGCATGTGGAGAGCTTCAAATTTCAGATCTTCAGTGCTGTCTCTGAGGATGATTGATCCATATTGGAGGTCTCAACTTTTCGTAGAGTACTCCAAGGATCTTGGTGTTCACATGATTCTTTATGATCCGGGGGGAGATGATAGATACATGGTGGATGTTGGGGTGATCTATTCTTGTAGTAGAGTCTTCTTGACTAGAGCTTCTAAGCTCAAGGAGTATCTGTTACATGCAGCACATGTGGACTTTCTTTCCATGCACTTTGATGCATATCATTTCTTGATGGAGGAGTTCACTTGGGAGGGAATACGATGTATATCATCATATGGAGAGATGCATAGCCCGGATGATGATGGAGAGGTTGTAACAACCACTTCCCTACTCATTGAGAGTGAGGGAGAACTTTCAGTTGAGTCATTTCAGCTCAATGACCGAGGTACATAGTAGAGGACATACATTTATGCATTATGATTTGTACTCTTTTACTTTTTGTGAGCAACATATTGTACCAAGGAGGATCACCCTTCTTGTATATTTTACTGTGATGTACTTGAGGCCATTTGAAGCATTGATGTTGGCCATTTTATTTGTGGTTTCTGGGGGATTCCACATGCTTTTTGATGTGCACCATTGGCACCAAGTTTCACTTTCATGATCCCATCTTGTAGGATGATTGTGGCAGCAAACAAGTGGCTAAAAAGACACTTTTTACACTTTTTTTTGAGGTAGGCAAGGGATGCACTGCACTGGTTCCACATATGAAAGTATGATCCACCTCCTGGTTGTCATATGGCAACTTGTTTTTATTTGATTTTTCTTCCATGTATTGATGATGTTCTTGTTCTTATGGGAAGCTTTGTTGGGAGGATGGCACAAGAGTTGGAGGTGCCCATTGGGAGTATGATTCTCTATACTTCATATGTTGCATTTTTTAGGAGAAACAATGGGAAAACCATGATTTCCACACTACACCTCTTGTCTTCATGTGGGAGGAGCCATTTGGAGAACTTGAGTTCTTGGGAGAGACACTTCATGGACGTTTTGATTGGTGGGGTGATTTGGGTCATTCTTGAAGACCATAATATTTCAGCCCAAGGTCAGCAAAAACCCCATAAATATCATACGTGGAGAGAGAAACATCGTGGAATGGACATTTTAGTCCCACATATTCAGCTATGCAACCCATTTTCTTTGCAGGAGCCTAAGGTGGAGGAGATGTTTCAAGAGTTACCATGTTGGAGGGTGACTCAATTTTTGTGGATGATAGCTTGGGAATGGAGGATTCACATGGGGATGATGATTCCCAATATATTTCAGACTCCATGCCTCAAGGAGGCCTCTAGACCACATATAATTGTTTCCATGTATATCCCACTTTTTCATGATGAGAGCCATTTGGATTTTTCACTAAAGGAATACTTTTACACATGGGAGGAACAACTTGAGGACACATTGTTGAAAAAGCATCTTGTTATTTGGAGTAACTTATCACTTGAGGATGCTACAGGAGGAAGAGGAGAGGCTCTTCAGTTCTATACTTGCAGTTTCTTGAGGACAAGAAACATTTGGGAGGGGAGGACTGCAATATTCCTAAATTAGCATGCAAATAATTGGAATATTAATTTTGATTCAAACACATAGTTAGATGAATAAATGGGTAGGGAGAACCATAAATATTTTTAGCACCAGTAAAAACCCTCTTAATGGGAAAGGGATCATATTCAAAGCTGGATAAAACACCTTCATGTGTGAACAAGGGCTAAATGCATGTGGACAAAGTCAAGTTTGACCAAGTCAAATAAGCTAGTATGGAGGATGTGGGACATTAATAGAGATAACCTAGTGGGGATATGGATCAGTTTATATAGTTAGAATAAATCTACCTTGAGTGTGGAAGAAGACAATGCATGGAGATCTAGTCAATATTGACCAAATACATCAGCGCTATTATGGAGGAGTGGTATTGATGATGGGACAACACAGTTTTGGAGGGAGATTCATTGCATGAAGATGGAAACCCTAATGAGTGGGACCCAAGGTGAGAAGGCTCACATTGTTTATAAGGAAGAGGATGGAAGCCATATGGGGTTAGCTTATGATTATGATATTCTGATATATGGTATGTTTAGACATATTTCTTTCTCTGGCTGTTTAGCTTAGATAGAGTGTTGTTTAGCACAGGGTGTTCCTGATCGGGAATCCCACCTCTTCCCTTGAGTAGCTCTTGGAGGAGTCTTGCACCATATTTTCCACTATTTGGCTGAAGGCCAAGCTTCATATTTATTTGATAGTGCAAATCCTATTGAGGGTTTGTCTATTTCAGTAAGCTGTAGCAAGTGGAAACTAGATCTTCAGATCTAGTCCATTTTAGTGCTTCTTTTCAGTGGGGGAGGGTTCTAATCCATTGGAAGGATAATATTGAAGATATTGAGATATAGTTTCATATATTTGCTAGATTCCAACTAAATTTTTCCCCTACAGTGCAGTCTTGATCCAGATCTGCATAATTTCTGAAGGAGTAGTTGCAGGGTGGTTCAGTGCACCATTTGGAGAGATAATTTTCTGAGTGTTGGGGATCTGCCCTTCACTTTGGAGATATTTTTGAGGAGGTCATTTTATTGTTCATATCAGATCAAATCCACTTTACAGATCTGTAATTTTCAGTAGATCTGCAGTCTTAGATCTCAAATCTACACTTTGTACATGGTGTTTTGCTGAAAACCCTAAGGGGGTTCATTAGAGGAGCCTGTATAGTGCATGGATCTTATATAGATCTGAATTTTTATGTACATAGCAGCTCTAGATCTGATTTACAACTTACTGCTATTTCAGGAGTAACAAAATAACATTGTCAGGGTATTTCCAGTTTTATTCATGGTTGTAGCCCCTCTTTTTGCATGATTTTTGAGCAATAATGGCTTGGGAGGCGTGTTTAACTAAGCTACCATGATTTTTTTCAGATCTCCTTTTGTATTTGGCTGTAATAATGTATAAATGAATGGATCCGTGGGCTGCATTTAACTATTATTGCATAAATTTTTGAAAAATGCGTTTTTACTGCATGTATTGTTGAGTTTTCCCACTTGGGAATATTACATAAAACATATGGTATATTGATAGTGGATGTCTAAGACACATGACAGGAGATCAAAGAAAATTCACTAAATTAAAAAAAGTATATGGACACAAAGTAGTACTTGGTAACAATGCATTTGTATGAATAGTTGTAAAATGCATAATCAACATAGACAATGCAAGAACTAAATCTCGAAATTTTTTATATGTGGAAGGGCTGAAACATAATATCCCGAGTGTTAGTCAAATATGTGGTCAATGGTATGATCTCACGTTATATGCGAAAGAATGTGAATTATAAATGCAAATTCGGGAAAACTTGTAGCAGAGGCTAAATTAACTTTAAGCAATGTGTAAATTTGTGATGGAGAAAAGGGAGAAAATGTTGTATGGGAAATATAGAAGAGAGTTAGTTTTGGTACAAAGGGATGAGACACATCAAATTCGACAATATGATAAAAATTAACAAAACAAAAAATGTGAAACACATTCCAAATATATGAAAACCAGATAATTCCCTCTGTAAGGCATTCCAACATGGAAAACAAGCTAGGGTATTATTTAAAACAAAATAATACTATACATCTAAGCTATTAGAAACCATCCATACAGATATTTGTGGATCAACCAAGATAGAAACACTGAAAGGTGAAAGGTATTTTATGTTTTTTATTGATCATTATACAAGAATGACATGGGTTACTTTCATTATAAAAAATTATGAGGCTTTTGTGAGATTCAAGGCTTTGAAGGTTTTAGTTGAAATGAAACTGATTTAAAACCATTCTAGATCCATCTAAACCCTGGATCTATCAAGCACTGAGAGGGATCAAATCTCTCAAGGTGCAAACCTCTTTTTTTAGTGCAAAAATTGAGGAAAGGTTTGTGCCTTGAGGGATTTGATTCCTCTCGGATCTTGATAGATCCATGGTTAAGATGGATCTAGGATGGTTTCAGTTGTGTATAGTCATACAAAATTTATTCAACATCTAATTATTTTGACAATTTTAAGTATTCTAAATATGTCTACGATTAATTTGGTCAATTTAATTTTAAATTTTCTTAGTTACCTCATTTTTTTGAGATGAGAGAGTTTGTTAGATACTTAATGATGAAAAATGATGAAATACAAATTTTGAGTGAAAAATGACAATGTGAAAATATTGAATGATATAAAATGTGAATAATCAAAATATAGTCAATTACAAAGAATCTTCATTATGATCAATCTGAAACTATTTTCTTCTATTTTTCTTATTGTCCCACCTATTATTTTTTCCATTTTCTCATATAAATCATAGATTGAGGGGGAATAAATGTGCTTACACTGAAATCAATGGGATATAGATATATATATGGAGGGGAAAGAGATGTGCTTACACTAAAATCAATGCATATAGTGCAAACAATCAAATAGGATTGGAAATCAACATCTACACTAAAATCAATGCATCTAGTGCAAGCAATAAAATATGATTATAAATCAATATATACATCAAAATCAATACATCTAGTGCAAGCAATCATATAGGATTAGATATCAATATCAATATATACACTAAAACCAATACATCTAGTGAAAGCAATCAAATAGGAGTAGAAATCAACATCTAAACTGAAATCAATGCATCTAGTGTAAGGTATTAAATAGGATTAGAAATCGACATCTACACTAAAATGAATGCATCTAGTGCAAGTGATCAAATAGGATTAGAAACCAATATATACACTAAAACCAATGCATCGAGTGCAAGAAATCAAATAGGAGTAGAAATTAACGTCTACACTGAAATCAATGCATCTAATGTAAGGTATTAAATAGGATTAGAAGTAAACATCTACATTGAAATCAATGTATCTAATGCAAGAGATTAGTAGTATTAGAAATCAACAAATACAATGAAATCAATACATCTATTTTAGTGAAAAACCAAAATATTCATGAATTTCTAGATCTAACTTCTATGTCTATATTTGTCTATGTATGTCTCTTTATTCTCCCATCTCTCTCCACCTTCCATCCCGTGTCTATCTTCATCCCTCTATCCTTCTCTCTCTCCCCCTCCTTTTCTCCCCTGTCTCTCTCTCTCTCTGCCTCTCCTTCCCTTTCTCTATCTTTCTCCTCTTCCATCTCTTCCCTTGTCATCTATATCTATGGGCACCCCTCCATATCTCCTTATTTTTATCTCTATCTAAACCCCCTAAACACTTCACTCTCTCTATCTCTCTCATCCTCCATCCATCTCTACGTCTCTCTCTTATTCCCTCTCACCCCCTCCTATATCTCTATCTCCATCTGTCTCTCCTTTATCTCTCTATATCAGCCCGGAAACATACACACACTCTCTCTCCATATCTATATATCTATCTATCTCTCCCTATTCCTATCCCTCTCTATATATTCCCCTTCTCTCTCTCTCTCTCTCTCTCTCTCTCTCTCTCTAACCCCTCCATGTATATCTCTATCTCCCATTGTCTCTCAATCTCAATCCCCAAACATACACTCATCTCTCTCCATATATATATATATATATATATATATATATTCCCTCCCATCTCTTTTCCTCTCTCTTCTTCCCTCTCTGCCCCTTGCATGTTTATCTATATCTCCCATTGTCTCTCCTTCTCACCCCCAAAACATACACACTCTCTCTTCATATCTATCTATCTATCTCTCCCCCCCTACCTCTTTCTCTCCCTCCCTCTCTTCCACTTCTCTCTCTTTATCTCCCCCTTATCTCCCTCTCTCTATCTCTCAATGTATTTTTTCTTCCCTCCCTCTCTTTCCCCCTCCAAATCCATCTATCTCTCCTTCCCCATCTCTTCCTCTCTCCTCTCTCATCCTCTCTCCTCCCTCATTTCTCTCCTTTCCTCTCCCACCTTTATGTCTCTCCCCCCCCCACTTTATTCCCCATCCATCTCACTCTATCTCTTAAATATTATCCCATTGTATTGTATTTAAGAAAGTATCTAAATTTTAAAAAACATAATTGGTTGTAAAATATTAAACCTATATTTTGGATCAACCATGTTAAATAAAATACAATAATAAAAAACTTACAAGAATCATGCACTATCTTTCCTCTATCATTGTCTTGGTTCTTTATAATATTATTTATATAATATAAATTTCACATCTGTATATATAAAAGTTTTCTCACTTTTAATTTAGTAAAACCTCGATTTAATCTCTATGGGAATATTTTTAGTAGTACCGAGGAGGGAGGGTTTAGATATACCTCAAAAGTAATTATAACCTTTTTCTTTTAGATTTAATTAAAAAATGTTATAAAATTAAATTAAAATAAAGTATTTGTAAAATATTTTAATTTTGAAATAAGTTATGGTTTTTGGGCATTTGGTATTGACAAGCCATGGTATTGGCCCACTGTATTGTAACATAATAATTAAAAGCCTATATCCATAACATAATAATCAAAAGCCTAGATAGCTCATGGTTTGATAAACTATGGTATTAGCCCATGGAATTATGATTTTCTTCCCTCCTCTCCCTCTCTCTGTTCCTCTCTCTATATTTATCTTGGTATTGGCCCATGGTATTGTAAAAAAGCCTATTTAGAAGCTAATAATATCCATGGTAATTATTCATGATTAAAAATCTTGTTATATTGTAAATTTTATTTCTCTCTCTATGTTCCTCTCTCTACATTTATCTTGGTATTGGCCCATAGTATTGTAAAAAAGCCTATTTAGAAGTTAATAATATCCATGGTAATTATTCATTTTAAAGAATAAATAATATGGATATTAATAAGAATAATAATATGGATATTTTTTGAATTAATAAAAATCTTGTTATATTGTAAATTTTATTTTTTTATCCGCTTATTAAATAAATTTAAAAATGGTTGTGGAATCATTATTTTAATTTATATAGTAAAATGGATGTTAATTTATAAGTAATATTTATATGTTATATATTTTAATGTGATATGTATATTATATTTTATTTTCTCTAAAAATTTGTTCCCAATTTTATTAATAAAACACAAAATTACAATATAAAAAATTTCTCACTACTCACATCTCACATCTAACATGTCACATCACACATTTAACATCTCACATCTAACATCTCATGCCTACACATCTATCTATACACATCTAACATCTAATGCTCACACATCCACCCTATATTGGGTTGTAGAGCACCTCTCGGTGCAATTAAATGCCTAAGATATGACACAGGAGGTAAGTTTAATTCTAATGATTTTTTTTTTTTTTTTTGTGAGAATCATGGGATTAAAAGACAACTATATTTTGCTAGAACACCAAAACAAAATGCAATTCCTCAAAGAAAGAATAGAGCACCTCTTGACCCAATTAAATGACTAAGATATGACAAAGGAGGTAAGTTTAATTCTAATGATTTTTTTTTTGTGAGAATCATGGGATTAAAAGACAACTATATTTTACTAGAACACCCCAACAAAATGCAATTCCTCAAAGAAAGAATAGAACACTGTAAGAGATGGCAAGAGAAATGCTTAATGAAGGCCAAATACCAGACAAATTTTGGGGAGAATTAGTTTGCATAGTTGTATACATCTTGAAAAATGAAACAATGAGAATAAACAACATTAAAATACCTTATGAACTCTTGAAAGGAAGATCAAATAAAATTAAACATTGCAAAGTGTTTGGAAGAAAATTCTACATAAGATAAACAAAGACAATTTAGGGAAGTGTGACTCCAGAATGGATGAAGCAATTTTCCTTGGATATGCATATAGAAGCAAGGGCTAAAGATGCTATTACAAAGGGACGCAGAAGGTAGTTGAAATTATTGATGTAAGAATAGACGGAATTTTGTCTCAAACCCAACCACAGTTAAATCAAGATCAAGAAGAATAGGAAAAGGAAAATAAAAAAAAGATCATGAAGAGAAAGAATATGAAAAGGGGAAGAAGCTAAGCCACTAAATTCAAAAACTCCATTCATGTATGTCCAAAAGAATAAGCAAGATATCCAAATTCTTGGAGATAAATAATCAAGAGTTCATACTACAATGAATCTTATTAATACATCAAGCCATGCAAACTTAGGTTTTTTTATCCCTAATGGAACCCCAAAATTTTTCTCAAGCTAGTCAAGATGAAAATTGGCTCAGGGTTATGAATGAAGAACTATACCAAATTGAGAAGAATGGGACATGGGAGTATGTACCAAGACCATAGGACAAGAATTTGATTGGAATTAAGTGGGTTTACATGAATAATTTGAATGAATATGGACAAGAAGTCAGGAACAAATCCAGACTTGTATGTAAAGGTTATGCACAAGTAAGAGGCAATGACTTTGAAGAAGTATTTTCTCTAGTAGCTAGACTTTAGGCAATAAGAATGCTATTATATTCAACTATATTTAAAGGGTTTAAAGTTTATTAGATGGATGTAAAATCAACATTTCTAAATGGAGAACTATAAGAAGGAGTTTGAAATGTCTATGATGGGGGAATTGTCATTTTTTTTTGGTTTGAAGGTTAATTAATTGGAAAGAGGCATCTTTATTTCTCCAACCAAATATATTAAAGGAACATTGAAGAAGTTTGGTATGGAAAACTGTACACCTGTGAGCACACCCATAATAATAAGATGTAAACTGAATAAGGATGTTGAATCTCTAGAGGTAAATCAAACCTATACAAGTCCATGATTGACAACTTTCTTGATTTAACAAGTTCAATACCAGATACCATATATGAATTGGGACAAGTGGAAAGATTTCAATCAAGTCTAGAAGAGATTTACTCATGTGAATATACTAAAAACAATATTTAAATACCCACAAAGCACCATAAATTTTATATTGTGGTATCCAAGGGGAACATATATAACCCAAACAGTGGCAGAGCCTTCTTTTTGGGAAATTGTTTGGTCTCTTGGCTCAACTAGAAACAAATTTCAATTTATTTATCCATAGGTAAGGAAAAATATATTGTAGTAAAAATGTGTTGGAATTAAGTCCCATGGATGAAGAAAAATATGAAGTATCTTCACAAAAATGGTGATAAACCCGTGTCCATTGTGTGACATCACTAGTGCTATCAATATCTATAAAAACCTTGTTATGCACTCCAAAATAAAGAACATTCCTATCAAATACCATTTTCTTAGAGAATAAGTTGCTGATCAAAGTGTCAGGTTAGAATACATTCCAAAAAAAGACAAAATTGTAGATGTATTTACCATACCCCTGCCTAGAGAAGCTTTTGAAAAACTTAGAAAAAAATGGGTGTAGTCTGTTATTCATAAGAGGGAGTGGTCCATTGATTATAAAGTATGTTTGTTATGGGGGAGTTCATGGAAACACTATTGATCAACACAAGGGGAGTACATTTGCTTTTCCATTGATGTCAAAGGGGGAGAATATGCAGATATCCAGAGCATAACAATATGGAAATAGATAGGGGGATTTCTTAACTTAAATACATCAATGAGTAAATGATGTTTGGTGGTGTTGCCATCAATGAAAAAGGGGGAGATTATTGAGCACGTGTTGTCATTGATATCAATGGAAGTATTGAGTATGCTGAAAGGAAGAACATGAATTCCATATTTGTAGTGTCCAAATAAGTGCATAAATAAGCATGGTGGAGTCAAACACGAATCATGCAATAATAAAGGCCAAGAAGACCAAGAAGGTTGATCTAGTTAACCCTTGGTCATTGCTCTTAGTCATAGAGAGCCAACATGATAAAATATAGGGGTTAAGAGCCTATCAAATCTAAAAAGTATTGAAATTATTCGCAGGCACCAAGACTCTTCAACTTCCTGATACATAATATCTTGAGGTGACGTGGAGTACTAGGTGGTGGAGATCACTGACATGGAAATAACAAAAAATGACATGCGGTGGGAAGAAATGAAATTTTTAGACACCCAATTGAATGATTGAGATATGACACATGGTAGGCATATGTTAGCACCTAGATATGTGGCACACTCAGATTTGTTGCAAAAAATGATCTAACAAATGACATGGAAAATGACGTGGACACTATGGGTCCTATATCGGGCCATGGGCTATCGGGACACCGTAGTGTTAGAGTGGAATGGAAGTAGAATGATCCAAGATTCAATGTCTCAATGTAATGGGTGGAACTAGGAAATGGAAAGGTGGCAGTATGATGTGGATGACAATATGCAGATGATTAATGCGTAGAAGCAATATGTGAAAAATGAGAATGTGAAATGAGAAGCAATATGTGTGGAAGGAGAGTCTGGAGATATGTGTGTCTAATTTCTTCGTACATTGGCAAATAAACTAAGTGTTGAATATAGAGTGTAGAGGTAAAGCTTGCATAGAGGAAATTCCTATGTGGAGGTAAGGGTATGTTCCACCGCTCTAGACAAGGTGGGGATAAAAAAAAAAAAATATCGAAATAAATAATTGTTTAAGTATGAAGTCTCGTCACAAGGTCATGTGGTTTAATAGTCAAGTCCATATATTTATAAATAGTGTTGAGTAATTTGGATAAGCAAGTCATCTAGATGTATGTATATCTATTATAGAAAAGTGGACCCAAATCCCATATCTATTGGAATAACTCGTCCAAAACACAATCGTGACTTGTGGTCTCATTTTTTCAAAGGTTAAGACCCCAAGGGGACCAAGGAACCATGGAAATACAATATGTTTGATTCATCCATACTGGGTTTTCATCCATAAAAATATAAAAGCAATCAAAGTCATTCGCATTAGATCATAATGGCATGTCAGCCTTGACCAGGTTTATGTTGGCATAATGCTATATAAATAACTTAAGTTGGAGGGGTTTGAGGAGCGAGTGGAGGGTGATAATGCATGGCAATAAAGAATATAAAAGAAGAACTAGGATATTTGAGTTATATGAGACTGAATGCGAAAGAAGATTGAGAATGAAGTCTAACGAAGACGTGTGACCTAGACAGGGAAGTAGTAAAATCTGAGTGCGTATAAACGCTGTAAAATATGTAAGTGTGATGTTGGTTGCAATGTGCAAGATTTCTATCTGAATTTTGAAAACATGTTTGTAATGAACAAGAACAAAGTGAAGTGTGCAAGAGATCAAAGTTAGTACCTTGTGCAAGTTTGTGCAGTACAAAAACATATAATTGTGTCATTTCAAGGGATTGATGTCTCCTTATAGTTGGTACTAATAAATCATTTTAGGGGACTAGTTCCTCCTTCTGATTGGTGTCAATAAATCAACGTAATAGTAGGTTGCTGCCTACAAGATTATTTATAATAAAATATTTTTCATACATATCTGGTGTATTCTTATGTTGCTGATATGATTGGAAATGTATATGCATTGAAATGTTTTGACTGGTTTGAATTGGACATTATATTGATTCACCCCACTCTTAGTATAATCATAATTATAACATTGAATGGCTTGAAAATTCCCTTAGACACTTTGAATATGTAGACTACACAATTTAAACTTGCAATTCAAACAAATCTTTGCTAGACTTCTAAAAAAAATTGGCTAAAAAATATGCATTAAAATGAGTAATTTTTGTTTTACAATTTCTATATATATATATATATGGGGTCCATTAATTAAATATTTCAGTGCCCATGTGAAATAAAATATTTCAATCTAGCAACCTTCAACTAGCAACCTTTGGTTTTTCATCCCATCAGAGCATCACACTTTTTCAAGCTCTTGTAATAGATCTCAGGCACCTTTGTTTCTCCTCTTGATCGCTTCACTTTATGATGCAGGCCATGAAGTGCCGACACCGATGACACATGTTGTTCAATATTCTCCTCTCAGATGTTCCCACTGTATAAAAACTCCAACAAAATTCACAACTCTTCATGGATCATTTATGGAATGGGGATTCAACCAGTATGTGTTCCCTTGTATTCATCAACTTCAAACATGATTTTGAAAGCCGAATTTTTTTTCACCTACACACAATAACATATTTCAATAGAAAAAATCCAAATTTCTACTATGCAGTCAAAATTTTATTGTTGTTCAATCTTCTCCTCTGAGATGCTCCAACTGTTTAAAAACTTCTGCAAACTTCAAAACTTGTCATGGATCATTTATGGAATGGGGATTCAACTAGTATGTGTGCCATTGTATTCATCAGCTTCAAACATGCTTTTGAAAGCTGACAACTTTGTCACCTGCACACAATAACTTATATCAGTAGAAGAAATCCAAATTGCTGCTCTGTAGTCAAAATTCTATTGGAATCTCCAATCAAAATGAAAAAACGGAGCCCCTAAATAAATTAGCGAATAACTCATACGTGATACAACCATCATTTGATCAAATTTAGTATTTCTACTGAGACAATAGGAATGGTAACAGATCATTAGGTGCAAGCCCCGGGGATAATAGTTATCCCTTAGAATTGGAATTTAAGCTAAAGAAATCCTACTCTTCGTGGCCCAACCTTGAAGAATGAGTTTCTTGAAGTACCTTCCAAAAAATGGCAGCAATGACGGCATGCGAGCGAGAAATTTGGTTAAGATTATATCTGATAAAAAAGAAATTTTCTTTAAAAAAATTGATTTTTTTTCCAAAAAAGAGGTCCAAATCCTACACGCAATAACATGTAAAAAAATCCAAATCATTGCTGTGCAGCCAAAATTTTGGAATCTCCAATCAAAATGAAAAAAAAAACAATTTGCAGCCAAAATTTTGGAATCTTCAATCGAAATTTAAAAAAAAGACCCTACCTAAATTAGGGAATAACTCATGACTGATACAACCATCGTTTGATATAATTTAGTATTGCTACTAGGACAGTAGGAATGTTAACAGTTCTTTGGGTGAAAGCCACAGGGATTTCGACACAATAGTTATCCCCTAGGCTTGGCATTTAAGCTAAAGAAAGCCTACTCTTAGTGGTGCAACCTTAAAGGACAAGTTTCTTGAAGTATTTTCCAAAAACTGGCAGCAGTGACGTAAAAAATATGTGTGAGAGAAAATTGGTTCAGACCATATTTGATAAATAGGAATTTTTCTGTAAATAATTTTTTTTTTTTTTCAAAAAAACAGGCCCAAAGTTTTCCCATAAAGGGTGTAAAGTTAAACTTTGTACTAAATTGATAGTACGAAGCTTTTTAAAAAAAAATCCATTTTCTTTCAATTTCTTACATTGATCACTATAATACCTCTGGTCTCATCACATCAATTATAATTACAGTCAATTTGAAAGAATAGAAAATGCAACTCTTCTTTACCTTGCAAACCAATTTGTAGGCATTTTGAAAGGAAATTTTCAGAGCACCAATCTGGCTTCTCCATTGTTATTAAAAAAAACTTTTCAATTCGGTGGATTATTCTAATACCCTGCAATGCATACCACAGTTAGTGAACTTATAATTTTTTGTCACCACAATACAAACAACTCACTACATCAATATAAAACCTTGAAGGAATTGATAGTAATTATAACTTGATCTGTTAAAATTCACATGGAATGATGAGTATCAAGGAGCAGAGTGTGTGTGTGTGAGGTAGATTGTAACTCGAGCTTTCCAAGAGTGAACAAGAGATGAGAGGTGAGGTAGATTGTAACTCGAGCTTTCTAAAAGTGAACAAGAGAGGAGAGGTGAGGCAATGCAGGGATAAATCGACATATATTGGTAATGTGGAAATCTCTTTGACCCACATTGCACACTTGCAATGATGACTATGTATTTACCGATGTGAAGAAAAAATAATACAATTATAAAATATATTGTGATTTTTATTATTATTAAAAAATATTGTCTTTAACATTAGTTTTTTACATTTCTTTAACCCTTTCAATTTCAAAAGTGATTTTTTACAATGTTTTATTCTCTTTAATGTCAAAGGTGATTTTTTCTTTCCTTTTGACAATGATTTAATCTCTTTATTACACCTTTTTTTCTCCTTTTGACAATGATTTAATCTCTTTATTACCTCCCATCTCTCTGATTTGTGTTGTGTTTTGACTTGTTTTTTTTTTCATCTCTTTGCTTTGTGTTTTCTTTGTGTTATGTTTTGATTTGTTTTTTTTAATTCTTATATTTTTTTGGGAGAAGAAAAAACGGAAATTTGCAATGTTTTAAAATCTTTTTGATTTGTGTTGTAATTGTTGTGTGTTTGCTTTGATGATTTGAGAAAGATTTGTGTTGTGTTTTGATTAGTTTGGATTCTAAAGTCAAGATTAATTATATATATATGAAGACATTCACCTATTTGAAAAAAAGAAATTAATTTGAAAAATGTCTTTAAAAATAGTTTGACTTTTCGACACCAAAGTTAAAATTTTCTAATTTCTTATTTGTTTTTGACACTAAAATAAAATGAATTTATACATATTAAAAATTCAACTTTTTGAAGAAAATAAAACATTTGAAAAATGGTTTTAACAAATTTTACTATTAGATATAATGTGACATATAATACATAGAAACTGCATTTGATATAATGTGCCATGTCAATATGTAGTAACTAAAAAAGTGAAGTACATAAGAACTGCATTTGATATAATGTGACATGTCAATACACAAACTACAAATATTAGTTAGCATAATTAAAAAATGTGTATGTAATTTATGCTACAATCTACAATTTGATGTTTCTACACAATTTGATATTTCAAGTTGTTAATATAATGCACAATTTGAAATTGATTTTTTTTTTTTGGTAAGCTTAGGTGGTACCTTCGATTTTCTATTAATAAGAGACGGGCAAAAGAAATTGATTTGTTCTCATGAAATTTGTCATAATAGATTATTTGAAGTTTATTTTTTTGAACACATTAATAAAGTTAAAAACATGTCATATTCATACATAGGAACTATAAATGTGAGGTATTATAACATGTAAAAAGTGTGCATGCAATTCGTGTCACATTGTATAATTTGATGTTATTGTAAGATACCAATGTTATTGACCTGAGTTATTTAAAATATAAGTGTTTTACCTTGTTTTATATTAAGGATACAAATAATTTTAATATTGTTGCTTTAAAAACCTATATAAAAAAATGACATTGAATAGCTCTAGTATAAGTAGATTATATTTAGAGGTTCACTTCATGTGAAGAATAATTTTGTATCCACTACTACCATTTATGTTGCATTGGCAGGGTAAAATTGATAAAAATGTACCTATTTTGAAGACCCATAATATATTTACGTAAATGTTTTTAAAATATATATTAACATTTTATGTTATTGGTAGCTTCTATTCTAGTTATTGCTAAAGGTTTTTTTTGCTACCATAAATAAAAATGATGTATAGTCCATTTTTCAAGTAACAACGAAATTTTGTTCATTTATTTAATTTCCTCTCTTGGTATAAATACTTTTGATTATGCAATGTAATCCTTGGGTGTCTTCTTGTACACCTAAATGGTATTAGAGAAAATCCACATGCCCCCTCTATTCCTTCGGTGTATCTTTGCACATTTAGGGGCAATTTCTAGTTTATTTATGGTTGAGAGTGAGAGTGAAATATTTTTTCCACATCTTCTTCATCCTTAGTTGTAATATAAACCAACCTAGATCCATATTAACTCCATATCTATTAAGCGCCGAGAGGGATCAAATATCTCATGGCCCAAACCTCTTTTTTGAGTGCAAAAATTGAGGAAATGTTTGCACCTCAAGAGATTTGATCCCTCTCGATGCTTAATAGGTTCAGAGTTAAGACTAGGTTAAAACTAATGGTTGAGTGCAGTCTAAACTGAGCAACTCCAATAAATTTTAATGTAGACAAAAAAATATAAACAAAATTTAGGACTTCATGTACCATATTTTATATTTTTTGTTCTCACTTATCTCTTCACACTCCAAACTAAAATTACCAGCCTAGATCCATCTTAACTCCGGATCTATCAAGCGCCGAGAGGGATCAAATCTCTAGAGGTGAAAACCTCTTTTTTGAGTGTAAAACTTGAGGAAAGGTTTGCACCTCGAGAGATTTGATCCCTCTCGACGCTAAGATGGATCTAGGCTGGTTTCAGTTGTGTGTGGCCAAGGAAAATCTATCGATAATATGAGGAATATATGATTAATTTTATCAATAATATCAAAATACATCTAATATTAATATAACCATTTTAAATATGCCAAATATGTGTGATATTTATCGATTCATTTTAATTTTAAATTCACTTAGTTACCTCAACTTGTTGAGATGATAAATATTGTAAAATAACTCTAATGATGAAAAATGATAAAATAAAATTTTTGAATGCAAAGTGACAATGTAATAATATTGAATGATAAAAAATGTGAATAATAAGAATGTAGTAAATTACAAATAGCCTTCATTGTGATCAATCTAAAACTATTTACTTCTACTATTCTTATTGTCACCCTTGTTAGTTTTTTCATCTTTTCATATCGATTATATGAAAAAGACAGTTGAAATCATAAACCATTTAAATATTTAGCTTGATCTGTTGTAGTAAACATCATACCTTGTCTCTCTTGCTCTCCAATATTACTAGGTTTAATTACTATAACACAAAAACAAAATCTACATTGTCAATAATTTTTGTGCTTACACTGAAATCAATGCACACTATTAATCCAATGACTTTAAAATTAATGTCCCATCATAGATCCAATTACATCAAATATACAATAAAATCAATGCATCTAACACAAAAAATCAAATATGATTAGAAAACATCTACATCAATGCATCTAATGCAAGTAATCAAATAGGATTAGAAATCACCATCTACACTCATATCAATGCATCTAGTGCAAGAAATTAAATATGATTATAAACCACCAATTGCACTGAAATCAATGCATTTAGTGCAAGAAATCAAATAGGATTAGAAATCACATATATTAAAATTTAATGCATCTAGTATAAGGAATCAAATATAATTAGAAATCAACATCTACATTGATACTAATGCATCTAGTGCAAGCAATCAAATAAGATTAGAAATCACCATCTACACTGAAATCAATGCATTTAGTGCAATCAATCAAATAGGATTAGAAATCATCTACATTGAGATAAATGCAGCTAGTGCAAGTAATCAAATATCATTAGAAATCAAAATCTACACTAAAATCAATGCATCTAGTTCAAGAAATCAAATTGGATTAGAAATCACCATTTACACTAAAATTAATGCATATATTGCAATAAATATTCTTCCCTCTCTCCCCCTCCATATATATCTATATGTTCCTCCATATCTCCTTCTTTGTCTCTCTATCTCACCCCCACAAACATACACACTCTCTCACTCCATATTTATCAATCTCTTTGTCCCTCCCTCCCTGTCTCCATCTATCCCTTATTTCTCTTCACCTTCCATCTGTATATATTTCTCCCTTTGTCTCTCTATATCAACCCCAAAACATACACTCTCTTTCTCCAATCTATCTATCTATCACTCCCTCCTCCTCTCCCTCCCTCTCTCTCTCTTCCCCTTCCCTCCCTCTCCCATACTTCTATCTCTCTTCCCTCCTCCTATCCTCTCTCCCTCTCTATCCATCTTCCTTATCACTCCCTCTCTCTCTCTCTTTGTATTTCACTCTCTATGTATTTATTTTTACCTCCCTCTCTCTCCCCCTCCATCTCCATCTCTCTCCACTCTCTCTCTTTGTTTCTCTCCCACCTCTCTCTCTCTCTCTATCTTCACCTTCCAAATTTGTTAATGTATGCCCCTCTCTCTCTCTCTATCTTCACCTTCCAAATTTGTTAATGTATGCCTCTCTCTCTTCTTATCTCCTCCCTTCTTTTCATCTCTCCTTATTTGTCTCTTTATCTCACCCCCAGACATACACACACACACACTCTCTCTCCATATCTCCCTTTTCACTCCCCCTCTCTCTCTGCTTGTCACTCTCTATGCATTTCTTCTTCCCTCCATCTCTCCTCCTCTCTCTCAAGCTGCCTCTCTTTCCTTCCTCTCTCTCCCTTTCTCTCATACCTCCCTCTCTCTCCCCATCACTCACACACACTCTCTCTCTCGTTCCCATACAATCCTCTCACTTCCCCCTCACTCTCTTCCTCTCTCTTGTACTTCATCTCTCTCCATTTCTTGCCTACCTCCCTTTATCTTCACCCCCCCTCTGTGTGTGTGTGTGTGTGTTTCCCTCCCTCTCTTTTACATTAAATCATCTCTCTCTCTCTCTCTCTCTCTCTCTCTCTTCCCCCATCACTCTATCTCTCTCTCCAACTATGTTACTACATCCCTCCCTTTCTTCTTCTCTCTCCTTCTCTCCCCATTTTTCTTTGTCACTCTTTCTATGTATATTTATCTCACCCCTAAACATACATACTCTCTCTCCATCTCTCCTTGTCACTCCCTCTCTATCCACTTCTCACTCTCTATGTATTCTCCTTCTCTCCCTCTCCCTCTCTCTCCCTCCCCCCCCTCTCTCTCTTTCTCACCTCCATATTTATGTCTCCCTCTCCCTCTCTTACACTTCTCTACCTCTCTCACTCCTCTCCCTCTCTCTCTCTTCATTCCCCCTCTCCCCTCTTCTTTAGTTTATCTCCATCTCTCCTTTGTCACTCCTGCTATTTCTCCACCTCTATCATATGTCTTTGTTCTTCCCTCCCATATATATCTAGAGTTAATATATATATATATAACAAATTTAATATTACATTAATATAAGTTTATTAAATTTAATAATATTAATACTATAATATATTAATATGAATATTAGATTTAATAATAATATTAATGTTAGGGTTAATAATGTTTTTTTGCATGTTATTATTATTAATTTGGTCCATAGCCTTCATATATAATTAGATGTTGATTTCTAGTCCTATTTGATATATGTTTATTCATTTACCTCACCTTTTTATATCTCTTATAAATATAGTATTTGGCCCATGGTATTTGGCCATAGGATTCACCTAAATTTTTTGAGTTTTTGTAAATATAAAGAGGTTTATGGAGTAATTATAAAAAGAGGTTTTATTTATTTACCATACCTCTAGTTATTTATATATTTATTTATTTACCATACCTCTAGTTATTTATATTTTTATTTATTTACCATACCTCCCGAGTAAGTAGAAAAAGAGGTTTTATTTATTTACCATATTTTTTTTGAGTGTTCTTAAAAATCTTCATATTTTAAATTTATATTGTTAAAATTTATTTTTAATTGTTTATTTATATGGTTGTGTAAGTTATTCTTTAAGCCGATATTATTTAGATTTTATTTTTAATTTGTGTTTTGTTTTTTATTTTGGCTTCCGATAAAACTACACATCGAGGTCATACTGGGTTGTAGAATGCGCCTCTAGGCTTAATAAACATATAAAATAAAATTAATAACATACACAACAACCTAGAAAAATTTAATATTTGAAGGCTATGTAACAAAGTGAGAACGAATTTTTTTCCCGAGTTTTACATGGAAGACATGCATCCATAGAGCTATAAAGTCTTCGTGTAGTGTGCCTTTATTGAGTGGTTTCCTTTCCCAAATTGGATATGATAATTGCTTAGGGTTATGATATTTGTTGTGGAACTTATGATTTACTGTTTACTGCAATGAATGTCAATACCTTTAGATAGTATACAGTAAGGAAGAATACCACAATAAAAACCATGATTTGATAAAACCTGGGCTCCAAAAACCTCCATCCATAAATTTACTATTTTATTTGTATTTTATTTTAATTATTAACTATTATTATTATTGTTATTTTTTAATTTTAAAATTTTTAATGTAATGGGTTGTGAAAATATGTATCCCTAAAATACTCCATCCATAAATTTACTATTTTATCTCAATTTTATTAAAATGATTAATTATTATTATTTTTTAAATTATATTTTAATTTTTTTGTTTATTTTTATGTAATTTTGCCTTTAGAGAAGAATACCATGGGAAAAACCATGGGTTTCAAAAACCTAGAGCCCAAAAACCTCACTTAAATTTACTATTTTATCTCAATTTTATTTTAATTATTAATTTTTTTTGTTTTTTTGTTTTATTTTATATTTAATTTGAGAAATTAAAAATGTTACATAACATAATATAACATAACCTATGTATACTTATGATCCTGAAATTTAAAAAATATTCACATATTTAACTCCTACACATTTCACATCTAACACCTAGGCATCCAACACTTATACATATGACATCTAACATCTAATGCAAACACATATACCCCATACTGGATGTAGAGCACATTTAAAAAATATTCACATATTTAACTCTTACACATTTCACATCTAACACGTACACATCTAACACCTACACATATAAGATCTAACATCTAATGCCAACACATCTACCCCATACTGGATGTAGAGAGCCTCTAGATGCCGACATTATTTTTTTAGAGAATATTTTGATTTTATTTTAAAAAGAGCAATGTCAACTCTAGATTGAGCACATAAGTAATTAAAAATCTTCCTCATGCTAAATACGCTTATTGGAACAATAATACTATTTATATTTATATAAATTTCATATCCTTATATATAGAAATATTCTTATTTTTAATTTTATTAAGTAATTAAAAATCTTCCTCATACCAAATATGCTTCTTGGAACAGCCCACGGGGCTTTGGTTCGATGGTGAAGGGTGCTCTGTTAAGGCACTCCATGCGATAGGTCATCGTTTCCAATCCCAGTGGATGCTGACTTACAAAAAAAAAATGCTTCTTTGAACAATAGTACTATTTATATTTATATAAATTTCATATCCTTATATATAGAAATATTCATATTTTTAATTTTATTAAAATCATCTCTCTATATATGTGGAATTTATCTTCGAAATATTTTATAATTTTTATAATTTAATTTTTTAATGTAATATGTATGACATACATACATACATATATATATATATATATATATATATATATATATATATAACCTTTTTTTTTTTAAATTGTAAATATTGATTTTTTACATTATGTTAATTAAATTTAAATATAAATTTATAAAGTCAAGGCACACTAGCACAATAGGTTCAGAATGGGCCTCGCTAGCAAGGCAACCCAAGATAAAATCTCACAGGGGTGGTTGTGCCTGTGCTAGGGGGAGGAGACATGCTAAAAATTCCAGTCAGCTTAGGGCTGGTATGGCCCAAGTCAGGTGCGATCCTTGGGTGACTTTGACAGATTAAATGCACTTAGGGATGGTGTGGCTCAGGTCAAGTGCGATCCTCGGGTGACTTTGACAGATTAAATGCTCTTAGGGCTGGTGTGGCCTGGGTCAAGTGTGATCCGTGACTTTGACAGATTAAATGCCTCTAGGTGGTGGTTGCAAACTATGACTTTGATAGATTAAATGCCTCTAGGTCATGGTTTCTCAAGGAACAAGTCAAACCTGAAGGATCAAAGACAACTTGACAAATAAAAAAAATATAAAATTTTGAAATATAATAGTTATGAATATAAATTAGTATTTTAATTTATATTGTTAAATGGATATATATTTAGTATATCTCTATATTGTGTTGGTAAGTTTTTCGATAAATGTAGTGTGCAGGTTTTATGATGTCCTACTTAGATTTGTCTAACCCCACATTATTATTTAAATTTATATTTAATATGATATGAACTTTATGTTTTTTTTTTAAAGATTCTTTGTAATTTTATTAATAAAAGAAAATAAAAGAAAAGAAATTGAATTGAATTGATTTATTATTTTATTTTACTTTTTAATTTTTTTTGTTATTATTTTAATTGAGTTGATATTATCTTTTATTATTTTACTTTTTGGTTTAATGCTTCATTTTAGGGACAATAATTCTCTCTCACATTGAGACCACATTTAAATGTTTACATTTATTTACAGACACTACAACATTTATTATCTCCCCATCTCTCTCATATTGAGACAATATTTAAATGTTTACAGTAATTTATGAACACTACAAAAACTCCCCCATACCGGGTTGTAGAGCACCTATTGGTATAGAAAAGACCAATATTTTCCATTATATTATTAAAAGCATCCATATCCTTTTAAATCCAACAATTATAGAACAATTATTCTTAAATAATCATGATTAGTTGCTCTATTCTTTCATGAATTTGCAAGCATTACTGTTTTAAGATACACTTGTTGCATTCTCATTTGATAGAAAAAATCGCCTTTCTTAAACAACAACTTATACTTATATCATCTTCATCCCCTTTGGAAATAGGGCCTACACAAATGTAGCAATTTTTTTCTGATCAATCTCAACCTCTAGTTTCTCTAGTTGCACCGAGAGGTGCAACCTACAACCCAGTATGACCACAATGTGTAAGTATGTCATGTCCTCAAAAAACAATAAATTTTATTTTTTCTAATGTCGGCCAAAGCATTAACCTAATCTTGAATTTTATATAACTTGAATATTTAGATTGTATATAACTTTTTTTAACTTATTAATGGGCTGAGGTTAATTATTAAAATACAAATATGTATTATTTATATAATTTGAATGGATAGTAAATCATCTCACCCATTTAATAATTTCTTTATTATATAACTGAATTTGAATGGATCATAAATTTACCTTTAACAAAAAAATTTAGCACATTGAATTTTCAAATTAAGTAAAATTTTAAGGGTCTTTACTCTTTACTAAAGTCAATACCATTTCCTAAATCAAAGGAAAAGAGTTAATTCAACACAAACAATCAAAATCTAAAATCTTTTAATATTTCTTTTAATTAAATATTTGTAAAATGAATATTTAAAAGAAAACTCATATTCTATGGATAAATTAAAATCTTTAAAGACATAAATATTTCCCCATCAAAATTGCAATATTTCAAAATTTAAATAAATAAAAATATACATAAACGGGAGGTATGGTAAATAAATAAAACCCATTTTTATACTTACTCCATAGCTATGGTAAATAAATAAAAAAATATATAAACTAGATGTTTTGTAAATAAATAAAATTTCTTTTTATATTTACTCCATAAACCATTTTATATTTAAAAAAACTCAAAGAAGAGGTTTTATTTAGATGAAGCTTATGGGACAAATACCATGGGACAAATTAATATTGATACCATGAGATAAATACCATATTTATAAAAGAAGTATGGTAAATAAATAAATATAAAAGAGGTATAAAGAGGTATGATAAATAAATAAATATAAAATAGGTATAAAGATGTATGGTAAATAAATATATATAAAAGAGGTATAAAGAGGTAAGGTAAATAAATAAAAATATATCAAATAGGATTTTGAATAAAAATCTAATTATATAACAAGCCTATGGGAAAAATACCATAGTAAATAAAAGAGGTATGGTAAATAAATAAAAATATAAATAAACTAGAGGTATGGTAAGTAAATAAAACCTCTTTTCATATTTACTCCATAATTTGCTTTATATTTACGAACACTCAAAAAATAGGTTTTATTTAGGTGAAGCCCATGGTCCAAATACCATGGGCTAAATTATTATTAATACCATGCAAAAAAACACAGTATTAACCCTAATATAATATATTATTATTATTATTATTATTAAATATAATACTCATATTAATATATTATAATATTAATATTATTAAATTTAATAACTTGCGATTAATAAAATATTAAATTTGTTAGATCTAAGACTTTTGTGATCCATAATGTAGATAAATGTCTTTTGGATTAATCACATCATTAGGATGAGGTCCTAATCCTAATGATGTGATTAATCTGAAAGACATTTATCTATACTATTAAATTTATTATATTATAATATATATAAATATATCATGATATATATTAACTCTAGATATATATGGGAGGGAGGAACGAAGACATAGAGTGATATAGGTGGAGATATAGGTGGATTGACAAGGGAGAGATGGAGATAAACTAAAGGAAAAGGGAGAGGAGGAATGAAGAGCAAGAGAGGGAGACACAAATATGGAGAGGGGAGAGAGAGAAGGAGAGGGGGAGGGAGATAGTGATAGGATTAGAGGAGAGAGATATGGTGGAAGAGAGAGGGGGGTGAGAGAGAAAGGGAGAGAGATATGGTGGAAGAGAGAGGGAGGTAAGAGAGAAAGGGAGAGATAGGAAGGACCAAAGAGAGGAATTGAGAGAGGTAGGGATAAAGAGATGGAGTTGGAGGGGGAGAGAGGGAGGGAAAAAGAAATACATAGAGAAGAAGTGGAGAGAGGGAGGGAGTGATAAGGGAGAGATGGAGAGAGAGTGTGTATGTTTAGGGACAAGATAAAGAGACAAAGTAGGATGTCTGGAGAGAAGGGGGGAGAGAAGGAGAGAGGGAGGGATATAATAACATAGTTGGAGAGAGAGAGGGGTGGATAGAGAGAGAGAGAGAGAGAGAGAGAGAGAGAGAGAGAGAGAGAGAGAGAGAGATGGGGGAAGAGAGAGGGAGGTAGGAGAGAAAGGGAGAGAGAGGAAGGATGGGACAGAGGACTTGAGAAGGAGGAGGAGAGTGATGGGGGAAGAGAGAGTAGCAGAGAGAGAGAGAGATAGAGAGATGGGGGAAGAGAGAGGGAGGTAGGAGAGAAAGGGAGAGAGAGGAAGGATGGGACAGAGGACTTGAGAAGGAGGAGGAGAGTGATGGGGGAAGAGAGAGTATCAGAGAGAGAGAGAGAGAGAGAGAGAGAGAGAGAGAGAGAGAGAGAGATCAGGGAAGAGAGGGAGGTAGGAGAGAAAGGGAGAGAGAGGAAGGATGAGAGAGAGGAATTGGGAGAGAGGAGGAGAGAGGGATCGATAGAGAGATGGAGTTGGAGGAGGATAGAGGTAAGAAATAAAAAATATAGAGTGAGAAGTGGAGAGAGAGTAGGAGTGACAAGGGAGAGACAGAGAGAGAGCGTGTATGTTTGGGGGTGAGATAAAGAGACAAAGAAGGAGAGATGGAGATAAGGAGGGAGAGAACAAGAGATAAGGAGAGAGGGAGGGATACAGTAACATAGTTGGCGGGTGAAGAGAAAGAGAGAGAGAGAGAGAGAGAGAGAGAGAGAGAGAGAGAGAGAGAGATGGGAGAGAAATGGAAAGAGAGGAAGGAAGAGAGAGGATGTGAGAGAGTGGAGAGAGGGAGGGAAGGAGACATGGAATTGGAGGGGGAGAGAGAGGGAGGTAAGAAGAAAGAGATAGAGAGAGAAAGGTGGAGAGAGAGAGAGAGTGAGTGATAAGGAAGATGTATAGAGAGGGAGAGAGGAAAGAAGGAGGGAAGAGAGATATTAATGGGGGAGATGGAGAGAAGGGGAAGATAGAGATAAAGATGGAAGGTGAAGAGAGGGAAGAAGAGAGATATGGGGAGAGGGAGGGAGTGACAAAGAGATTGATAGATATGTAGTGCGAGAGAGTGTGTGTTTAGGGGGGGTGAGATGGATAGACAAAAAATAAGAGATGGAGGGGGATATAGATATGGATGGAGGGTGGAGAGAGGGAAGAATATTTATTGCACTAGATGAATTGATTTAAGTGGAGATAGTGATTTCTAATCCTATTTGATTATTTTTCACTATATGCATTTATTTTAGTGTAGATATTTATTTCTAATGATATTTGATTACTTTCACTAGATGCATTGATTTCAGTGTAGGTGGTTGTAGAAATTATATACAAGATGCATGTATATATCCAAATTCTCCTGATCTAACAATATTTATCTTCTTGCTAAATACAGAATCCTTCCACTGTTAATATTTTGCGGAAATTAAAAACAATTGCAAACACATGAAGCAACAAAAACAATCGCAAATAACACAGTTGTTTAACGGGAAAGCCTAAAGCTGAAAACCCCAACTATTTCTTGCCACTTGATAGCCTGCCTCCACTGCGCGATCCTTGGTGAAGAAGACCCCTGAATGAATTCGAATTGGCCTTTCTTGCACTTGGAAATCCTCATTGGCAACTCCAATGTGTTTGTGGTGCAATAAATGTATCACTATAGTCACAACAGATAGTACATCTTGCCCTTTAACCTATCTCTCCACTGGGTCTCCACTGGAACTGACATGCACTGTAGTTAACTATTGTTTTTGTTCAGTTGTTAGTGAGTTATTAGTTGTGAACTAATTAACTAATTAATTCACTCCACTCTCCCTAGTGTATCATTCAGTTATACTAGATACAACTAGCTCAGCTAAGTTTAACTCCATTAACTGAGTTAAACTGAATAACAACTCCTGTAACTACTCTTCCAACTCTATCATAAATTTGCCACTTCATTTATAACTGAGTCCTCCATGCATGAACCACCTGTAAACCCTAGGAATTGTGTAATTCCTTTAGCCCACCGATTTTCCAAATATGTACACTGAAATAAAGTGCTTCAAGATAATAAGTTGATGTTTATTATCAGATTATTATTAAGAGCTAATAATAATAGACATTCATGTATTTTTAGATCGAAATTCTATAAATAAACTTCGCCCAATATTATAAAAATATAATTTCATCTATTTTTCCAACTTGACCAACCATCCACAAATGGCATCCTGCAACTTCTGAAATATGTTCATCATGTCTAAAAATAGACATAGTCTAAAAATAGACTTGAACCTAAAAATAGCTTGTGAACCCACTTAGTGAAGGCGACTCATTTTCACTAAGCTTCATCATCTTTTTGAATCTCAACACTCCATGTCAACAAGATAGGGATTATCCTTCACCCCGATCCTGTCTCTATGGTATTCGAATTTTCTTCTGCCGAGTGCCTTCGTCAGAATATTTGCATCTTGATCCTCTGTAAGAATGTACTGAAGCAACATGATCTTCTGCTGCACATAATATCTGATATGATGATACTGGATATCAATATGTTTAGATCTATCATGAAACATAGGATTAATCAAGAGTTTAATGCAACTCTGATTATCATAATGTATCACTGTAGGATCTAAATATGAACTGAAAAAACTGACCAGGATCTTACTCATCCAGATAGCCTCACATGCAGCTTGAATTGTTGCCATGTATTTTGCTTCCATTGAACTGAGTGCCACGAATATTTATTTCCTGCTGTACCAAGAAACTGTTGTAGATCCGATACTGAAAACCCCTCTTGATGTGTTGTTTCTGTTTGTTGGGCTACCTGCCCAATCTGCATCCGTGAAGCCATGCAACATCACTTCATCTGTCTGTCTGTACCATAAACCATACTCATTTGTGCCCCTGAGATACCTCAGAACATGCTTTCTTGCTTTCCAAAAGAGCTTGGTAGGCTTAAACATCGCTTGTGAAAGCTAGTTCACCGCATAACATATGTCCGGTCTTGTATTAACTAAATACATGAGCGAACCCACCAGCTATCGATAAACATTGTCATCCACTACCTCTGCCGATGTAGCATCCTCTTTCCTCAAATTTCTTGGAAGAGGAGTGTCGATAGGCTTGTAGCCTTGCATGTGAAACTTCTCTAGTATCTTCCAGACATACTTGCCTTGAGACACAAACAGTTCACCTTCCTGCTGCCATATTTCCAATCCAAGGAAATAATGAAGGAGGTCCAAATCCTTCATCTCGAACTCCTTTGCAATATTTGCCTTGCATGAGTGTATCAACTTCTCATCACCCGCTAGTATTAAATCATCAACATAAAGAACAATGATTAAAAGCTTACCCTCCACCACAATTTGGTACAGGTTTGCATCCGCCTCACTCTTCGTGAAGCCAAGTCCAAAGAAATAGATGTTGACCCATGTGTACCAGCACATGGTGCTTGCTTTAGCCCATACAATGCTCTTTTAAGTCTGCACACATGTGACTCATTGCTGAAGATCTCAAATCCTTCAGGCTGCTCAATGTACACCTCTTCCTCAATGATCCCATTAAGGAACACAGTCTTCACATCCATCTGATGAATGTGCCAACCCATCTGCGCTAAGAGAGTAAGGATGGTCCTTATGGAAGAATACCATGTGACAGGTGCAAAGGTTTCTTCATAATCAGTCCCCTCAGTCTGTGAGAAGCCCCGGGCAACAAATCTTGCCTTATACTTCTCGACGCTCCCATAAACTGCTTTCTTTACCTTGTAGATCCATTTCGAATCTACCACTGATTTACCCACTGGCCTTGGAACAATATCCCAAGCACTGTTTTTGACAATGGAGTCATACTCCTCCACCATGGCATCTACCCATGTGGGCTCCTGTGCTGCTTCTTCAAAATAATATGGCTTTGTCACGATACACTTGCTCATCAGAGCCATGTATCCAGTAAATCAGTTAGGTGACTGTCTCTATCTGCGCTGTGATGTAGGGACTCCTACATTCTATTTTGCATCAAGCTTCAGTCTCTTAGCTTCTATGGTACGCTTTATGCCTTGTGTGATGTTTGGTTCTTCATGAGTGGACTCCTCCACTCCATGAACTTCCTCCTGTGGTTGATCCACATCTGGAGGCTCATCTTTCGGAACTGGCAATTCCTCCTTTGCATGCAAGTCTAGCTCCCTCTTAATCATAGCTTGTGCAGCACCCACGATCATTCTGTTCTTCCTCTCCGCGACCCCATTCTTCTGTGGGTTATGAGGCGCTATAAGTTCTCTTCAAATTCCTTCTTTTCTACAAAAGTCTTTGAATTTTCCCGAGATATATTCACCACCATTATCGCTCCGTAGAGCTTTCACTCGCTTCCCCGAATCCTTCTCCACCAATTATTTAAACTCACAGAACTTTGAGAATGTTTCTCTCTTCTTCTGCATGAAGAATATCCAACATCTATGAGAACATTCATCAACAAATATAACATAATACCTGTGTTTTTCTATTGAAGCAACCGAGAAAGGTCCACAAACATCTGTGTGAATTCTATCCAGGATCACTGAAGCACGGTTCTCCTTCTCATGAAAGATGGTATTCACAAACTTACCCATAGTACATCTCTTTAATTGATCTGACTGCACAAGAGTACCCTTGGGAAGTCCAGTAGAAATCTGCTGCAAAATTTTCAAAGCACCATGGTGAAGATGGCCCAATCTCCTATGCCATAATTCGCCCTCATCTCATCTCACCACTTCTTCTGCTTTGCCCATCATTGCAGCGCAACCATCTACCTCCAACTTGTAGAGATTATTAACTCAAATCCCTATCCTCTTGGTTTGACCCATTTTTTTATGTCGCAGGAAAGCTTTTCCATCGCTAAAAACAACGTCATAACCTCTGTCTTCCAACATTGCGACCGAGACCAAGTTCTTCTTTCTACTTGGAACATGCATAACATATTTTAACAGAAATGGATTACCCGACTCCCTCTGAAAGGTAATGGTCCCAATGTCGGTTGCACTATATCCACCATCGTCACCCATCTCTATATGCATTTGGAGATCCTTCTCCTCCAAGTCACTAAACAACTCTTTGTCTCCCGTCATATGGAAAGACGTACCACTATCAAGATACCACACCGATCCCATAGAGCTTGAAACCAAGCATGTAATCAAAGAGAAATCACGTTCAAATTTTGAGGCTAAGGCCTTTCCAGCTACAGCTCCAATAACCTTCTTGTTCTTCTTCTTATGTGGGCAGTTAGTGGCAAAATGCCCATGTTCGTGACAGTGAAAACACTTCACCTTGGACAAATATTGCTTCTTGCCTTTAGCTTCGGATTTTGAAGGAAATTTCTTCCCCTTCCCTTTCCTTACTTTGGCAGCCAAAGTGAAATTATCTTCATATTCATTCTTTGATGAAGAGCCATCCCTGGTACCTCGCCTTATCTCCTCCTACACAAGATCCAACCAAAGTTGCTCCCATCCCAGTAGTTTCTCCCATCCATTGATAGAGTCTTCGTAGCTATGCCAACTCTTCAGAAGCCCAAGGAGAGCCAACCTCACCAAGTATTCATCATCAACAACAATCCCCACACTTCCCAATTCATCCCTACAGTGGACAAACTTCGTGAGATATTTTGGAATATTGTCGCCCTTCTCCATTTTTATTTTTCTGAGCTTATCTTTCAGCGCCAACTTTCTTTGGTCACTGCTACTTTGGAACAAATATGTCAAAGCCTTCCACATTGCAAATGGAGTGGCTTTCCCGTGAAGGCTGGAAACAATATGGTCCTTCACACCTTTCAACAAAATTCTTCTTGTCTTTGCTATCTTCTTTTGCCATGTGTCAAGTAATGCATCATCGCTAGATCCCGACTTAGGAACATCGCTATCAATGAACTCCTTCAGTCCATTATCATCTAGCACCGCCTCCATCCCATCCTTCCAGGCTATGTAATTTGAGCTTCCTTCAAGGGCATACCCCAATCACAACCCATTGAAAGACATTTCAATGAATACTCAACTGTCGCACCAAGAAATTTCTGCAGCAAATTCGAATTGTCCACCAACACAAACTCATCAATTCTTCATAATTGCAATCTTCAAGATTTAACACTGCTTCGATACCATGTATAAACTATATACAAGATGCATGTATATATCCAGATTCTCCCGATCTAACAATATTTATCTTCTTTCTAAATACAAAATCCTTCCACTATTAATCTTTTGCGGAAACGGGAAAGCCTGAAGCTAAAAACCCCAACTATCATATATTATGTATCATGGAGATCATGTAACAATCTCATACAAAGCTTAGTACATCAAGCTCTCAGTACAAATACAATCGTCACACGCTAATCAGAAAAAATCTGCAAATCCATGCACTGATTTCTTGCCACCTGATAGCCTGCCTCCACTATGCAATCCCTACTAAAGAAGACCCATGAATGAATTCGAATTGGCCTTGCTTGCACTGCACAATCCTCATTGGCAACTCCAATGTGTGTGTGGTGCAATCAATGCATCACTATAGTCACAACGAATAGTCCATCTCTCCCTTTCGCCTATCTCTCCACTGGGTCTCCACTGGAATTGACATACACTGTAGTTAACTATTGTTTCTGTTCATTTTTTAGTGAGTTATTAGTTGTGAATTAATTAACTAATTAATTCACTCCACTCTCACTAGTGTATCATTCAGTTAGAATAGATACAACTAGCTCAACTGATTTTAACTCCATTAACTGAGTTAAACTGAATAACAACTCTTGTAATTACTCTTCCAACTTTGTCATAGCTTTTCCACTTCAATTCTAACTGAGTCCTCCATGCATGAACCACTATCAAACCCTAGGAATTGCGTAATTCCTTCAGCCCACTAATTTTCCAAATCTGTACACTGAAATAAAGTGCTTCAAGAGAATAAGTTGATGTTTATTGTCGGATTATTATTAAGAGCTAATAATAATCTACATGCATCTAATTTTAGATCGATGATCTATAAATAGACTTCACCTAATATTCTAAAAATATAATTTCATCTATTTTTCCAACTTGACCAACCATCCACAAATGGCATCCTGCAACTTCTGAAATATGATCATCATGTCTAAAAATAGACATAGTCTAGAAATAGACTTGCACCTAAAAATAGCCTGTGGGCCCACTTAATGAAGGCGACTCATTTTCACTAAGCTTCATCATCTTGTTGAATCTCAACAGTGGTGATTTCTAATACTATTTTATTGCTTGCACTGGATGTGTTGATTTCAATGTAGATGTTGATTTATAATTATATTTGATTGCTTGCACTAGATGCATTGATTTCAATGTAGATGATTTCTAATCCTATTTGATTGTTTGCACTAAATGCATTTATTTCAGTGTAGATGGAGATTTCTAACCCTATTTGATTGCTTTGAGTAAATGCATTGATTTCAATGTAAATGTTGGTTTCTAATATTATTTGATTGCTTGCATTACGTGCATAGATTTAAGTGTAGAAGTTATTTTCTAATCTTATTTTATTTCTTGCATTAAATGCATTGATTTCAATGCAGATGTTGATTTCTGATTTGATGTAATTGGATATATGATGGTACATTAATTTTAAAGTGATTGGATTAACAATATGCATTGATTTTAGTGTAAGAAGAAAAATGTATTGACAATGTACATTGATTTTTTTGTTATAGTACTTTAAAATATTAATCTTGGAGAGCAAGAGAGACAATGTATCATGTTTACAACAACCACTCGAGCTAAAGTTTTAAATGTTTTACGATTTAAATTTTCTTTTTCATATAATTGATATGAAAAGATGACAAAACTAATAAGGGTGACAATAAGAATAGTAGAAGAAAATAGTTTGGATTGATCACAATGAAGACTATTTGTAACATGAGTACATTCTTATTCTTCACATTTTCTATCTTTCAACACTATTATTGTCACTTTGCATTCAAAAAAAATATTTCATCATTTTTCATCAGTAGAGTTATTAACAATATTTATCATATCAACAAACTAAGGTAACTAAGAAAATTTAAAATTAAAATGGCCAAGTTAATCTCAGAAATATTTATCATATTTAAAAATATTATATTAATATTTGATATATTTACATATTATTGATAAAATTAATCATATCTTCGATAGATTTTCCTTGGCAAAAAACGTCTGAAACCAGCCTAGATTCATATTAACTCCGGATCTATCAAGCACCGAGAGGGATCAAATCTCTCAAGGTGCAAACCTTTCCTCAAGTTTTGCACTCAAAAGAGAGGTTTTCACCTCGAGAGATTTGATCCCTCTCGGCGCTTGATAGATTCATAGTTAAGATGGATCTAGGCTGGTGCAGTAACAATTGAATTGTCTTACTTTGAAAAAATATTGAATTGTGTTGACTTTCCATTACAAGTTTCTCCAAGGTTTTTCTACTATTGTATAACAAATAGGGAAATGATTAGTTTTCTCGCTTTACTTTTGAATACTTCCTAAAGTTTACTTCCTCAAATAATGAAATGTGTTGGGAGTTTGTTGATTGTTTGGCACCTAACCCACAAGAAACTTCAAACACCCTAGGGACATGTTCATCAATGATTTTTTTTAAACCTATGCCATTATTGAACGCATAAAAACATACTATGATTCCTTTCATATTTTACTTTTAACATAGTATTGGAGTTCTTGATGGTCTAAGAATTATTCATTGAATGTGAGATACTACCATGGGAAGGCGTAATATATATATATATATATATATATATATTAAAAACATTATGAAGTTTGGGAAATATTACTTTGTGCATTATTGAAAAGGAAACATGGGAGCTATCCATAGGTACAACTTTGATGTCTTGAGGTTGGTCCATGGTCATTTTTCAATATTGCCACATCCAAATTTTCACCCTCCACTCAAATTTATTTTTGTGTGTTTCATTTTTATAACCAATTAAGATATTATGATGGATATGAAATGCCACATATAGTATTATACATTTGGGAGCATAATTTAACAAGATTAATAACTGCAATGCAACATAGTCACTTCCTTTACTGCTCATTAATTAATTAATTCTCTAATTAAAGCTCTTTGTACATGCATTTTTTCTCTGCACACACTTCCTCCGAAAATCCACCTCCGCACAACTTCCTCTGGTAGGAAGCATTCCTTGAAAAATATTTTCCTAAATAATAATTAAAAAAAGATTTGTATATTTATAATTTTAATAAACCTTGCATAATATTTCGACACAATGAAATCTCCACTCACATGCATTTGTTATCCACACACACTTCCTTTGAACAATCACCTCTGCATATGCGCAACCACCTCTGCACAACTAATTTCATACTTAATAACACATTTTGGTCAGTCATTGACATTCAAAATTATTATTTATTGATGTGGGTCCCAGATGTCATGGGGAGGAAGCATTCCTCATGAAATGCATTCCTAAATAATAATTAAAAAAAGGATTTGTATATTTATTATTTTAATAAAATACATGTTATATATAACACTCATCAATTTTAACATTTTTAAATAATCATTTTTACAATTGGGTCGGAGGTTGGTTCTCTTGCTTGGAATGATGAAATAATGATTTCAAATATGTGCAGAAGGATGGTGTGTGGAACAAGGAACATAAACCTGTGTACTCACATACCTCCACATTCCGACGTGGCATGATCGCTAAGACATATCCATATTGCGAATATCACTATTTATATGATATTATTGGTAGTATTTTAATAATAAATAATGCATATGTCCATAGTTCAAATATCGCTAGTCAACCGAGTAAATGTTATGCAGAGTGCAGACAAAGATGTGTGTAATTGATGGATGCATACAATATTATTATGCAGAGTGCGGAGAAAACTATGTACCAGCCTAGAGCCATCATAACTCCAGATCTATCAAGCGCTGAGAGGGATCAAATCTCTCGAGGTGAAAACCTCTCTTTTGAGTGAAAAACTTGAGGAAAGGTTTGCACCTCGAGAGATTTGATCCCTCTCGGCGCTTGATAGACCCGAAGTTAAGATGGATCTAGGCTAGTTTCAGTCGTGTGCTGCCAAGGAAAATCTATTGAAGATATGATTAATTTTATCAATAATATGTAAATATATCAAATATTAATATAATATTTTTAAATATGCTAAATATTTCTGAGATTAACTTGGTCATTTTAATTTTAAATTTTCTTAGTTACCTTAGTTCGTTGATATGATAAATATTGTCAATAACTTTAATGATGAAAAATGATGAAATATTTTTTTTGAATGCAAAGTGACAATAATAGTGTTGAAAGATTGAAAATGTGAATAATAAGAATGTACTCATGTTACAAATAGTCTTCATTGTGATCAATCTCAAACTATTTTCTTCTACTATTCTTATTTTCACCCTTGTTAGTTTTGTCATCTTTTCATATCGATTATATGAAAAATAAAATTTAAATCGTAAATCATTTAAATCTTTAGCTCGAGTGGTTGTAGTAAACATGATACCTTGTCTCTCTTGCTCTCCAATATTAATAGGTTAAATTAATATAACAAAAAAATCAATGTACATTGTCAATAAATTTTTCGACTTACACTAAAATCAATGCATATTATTAATCCAATCACTCTAAAATTAATGTACAATCATATATCCAATTACATCAAATCAAAAATCAAAATATACATTGAAATCAATGCATTTAATGCAAGCAATCATATAAGATTAGAAAATAACTTATACACTGAAATCAATGCATGTAATGCAAGCAATCAAATAAGATTAGAAACCATCATCTACACTGAAATCAATGCATTTACTTAAAGAAATCAAATAGGATTAGAAATCTCCATCTACACTGAAATAAATGCATTTAGTGCAAACAATCAAATAGGATTAGAAATCATCTACATTGAAATGAATGCATCTAGTGCAAGCAATGAAATATAATTATAAATCAACATCTACATTGAAATCAGCACATCCAGTGCAAGCAATCAAATAGTATTAGAAATCACCACCTACACTGAAATCAATGCATCTAGTGAAAGTAATCAAACATCATTAGAGATAAATATCTACACTAAAATAGATGCATCTAGTGAAAATAATCAAATAGGATTAGAAATCACCATCTCCACTTAAATCAATCCATCTAGTGCAAGAAATATTCTTCCCTCTCTCCACCCTCCATCCATATCTATATCCCCTTCCATCTCTTCTTTTTTGTCTCTCCATTTCACCCGCCTAGACACACATGTTCTCGCACTCCATATGTATAAATATCTTTGTCACTCCCTCCCTCTCCCCATATCTCTCTTCTTCCCTCTCTTCACCTTCCATCTATATCTCTATCTTCCCCTTCTCTCCCTCTCCCCCACTAATATCTCTCTTTCCTCCTTCTGTCCTATCTCCCTCTCTCTCTATATTCCTTATCACTCTCTCTCTCTCTCTCTCTCTCTCTCTCTCTCACCTTTATCTCTCTATCTCTTTATTCTTACCTCCCTCTCTCTCCCCCTCCAATTCCATCTCCCTCTCTTGACTCTCTCACATCCTCTCTCTTCCTTCCTCTCTTCGCATTTCTCTCTCTCTCTCTCTCTCTCTCTCTCTCTCTCTCTCTCTCTATATATATATATATATATATATATATATATATATATATATATATATATATATATATATATATCTATGTATATATATTCACCCACTAACTATGTTACTATATCCCTCCCTCTCTCCTTATGTCTCCTTCTCTCCCCCATTATCTCCATCTCTCCTTCTTTATCTCTTTATCTCACCCCCAAACATACACGCTCTCTCTCTGTCTCTCCCTTGTCACTCTTACTCTCTCTCCAATTATCACTTTCTATATTTCTGATTTCCTACCTCTCTCCTCCTCCAACTCCATCTCTCTATCTATCTCTCTCTCCTAATCTCTCTCAAGTACTCTCTCTCATCCTTCCTCTCTCTCCCTTTCTCTCCTACCTCCCTCTCTCTTCCCTGATCTCTCTCTCTCTCTCTCTCTCTCATTTCCCTCCAATACTCTCTCTCTCTCTTTCCACCCCTCTCCCTCTCCAACTACATTAATATATCCCTCCCTCTCTCCTTCTCTCCCACTTCTCTCCAAACATCTTACTTTGTCTCTTTATCTCATCCCTAAACATACACACTCTCTCTCCATCTCTCCCTTGCCACTCCCTCCCTCTCTCCACTTCTCTCTCTATGTATTTCTTCGTCCCTCCCTCTCTCCCCCTCCAACTCCATCTCTCTATCCCTACCTCTCTCAAGTCCTCTCTCTAGTCCTTCCTATCTGTCACTTTCTCTCTTACCTCCCTCTCTCTTCCACCATATCTCTCTCCCTTTCTCTCTTACCCCCCTCTCTCTTCCATCATCTCTCTCTCCTCTAATCCTATCACTATCTCCCTCCCCCTCTCCTTCTCTCTCTTCCCCCTCCATATTTATGTCTCCCTCTCTTTCTCTTCATTACTCCTCTCCTTTTTCCTTTAGTTTATCTCCATCTCTCCCTTGTCAATCCCCCTATATCTCCACCTATATCACTCTATATCTTCATTCTTCCCTCCCATATATATCTAGAGTTAATATATATCACGATATATTTATATATATTATAATATAATAAATTTAATATTATAGATAAATGTGTTTCGGATTAATCACATCATTAGGATTAGGACCTAATCCTAATGATGTGATTAATCCAAAGACATTTATCACAAATGTCTTAGATCTAACAAATTTAATATTGTATTAATAGAAAGTTATTAAATTTAATAATATTAATATTATAATATATTAATATGAGTATTATATTTAATAATAATAATAATAATAATATATTATATTAGGGTTAATAATGTGTTTTTTTTCATGGTATTAATAATAATTTAGCCCATGGTATTTGTTTTTTGAGTGTTCATAAATATAAAGCAGATTATGGAGTAAATATGAAAAGAGGAGGTTTTATTTACTTACCATGCCTCTAGTTTATTTATATTTTTATTTATTTACCTTACCTCTGTATACCTCTTTTATATTTATTTATTTACCATACCTCTTTATACCTATTATATATTTATTTATTTATAATACCTTTTTATACCTCTTTTATATTTACTTATTTACCATACTTCTTTTATAAATATGGTATTTGGCCCATGGTATTTATCCCATGGTATCAATATTAATTTTTCCCATGGTATTTGTCCCATAGGCTTCATCTAAATAAAACTTCTTCTTTGATTTTTTTTAAAAATAAAAAGGATTATGGAGTAAATATAAAAAGGAATTTTATTTATTTACCATACGTCTAATTTATATATATTTTTGTTTATTTACCATAGCTATGGAGTAATTATAAAAATAGGTTTTATTTATTTACCATACCTATCGTTTATTTATATTTTTATCTATTTAAATTTTGAAATATTGCAAAGTTGATGGGGAAATATTTATATCTTTAAAGATTTTAATTTATCCATAGAATATGTGTTTTATTTTTAAAGATTAATTTTACAAATATTTAATTAAAATAAATATTAAAAGATTTTGGATTTTGATTGTTTGTGTTGAACTAAATCTTTTCCTTTGATTTAGGAAATGGTATTGACTTTAGTAAAGAGTAAAGACGCTTAAAATTTTACTTAATTTGGAAATTAAATGTGGTAACTTTTTTTTGTTAAAGGTAAATTTATGATCCATTCAAATTCACGTATATAATAAAGAAATTATTAGATGGGTGAGATGATTTACTATCCATTCAATTATATAAATATTACATAGTTTTATTTTAATAATTAATCTCAGCCCATTAATAAGTTAAAAAAAGTTATATATAATTAAATATTCAAGTTATATAAAATTCAAGATTAGGTTAATTCTTTGGCCGACATTAGCAAAAATATATATATATATATATTTTTGATGATGTGACATACTTACACATCGGGGTCATACTAGGTTGTAGATTGCACCTCTCGGTGCAACAATGAAATCTCTTAGCACAATGAAATTTCTCGGAAAAATACTTTCAGCATAAGCATAAATTTCAATGTACACCTCTCAAAGACAAAGTGATTTTTTCGAAGCAGAGAAATCTCCTCATAAGAACAAATGTTAGTGAACATCTCTCAAAGACCAAGTGATTTTTCCATAGTGTAGCAGAGCCAAGTTCTTCTATGCAGGAAAATGTGCTAATTGTTAGTCAATTAATGGCAAAGACAAAGGTTTAAAATCAAGGAAAGTTAGATGATCATATATTTGGATTGCTGGAGTGAGTTTGCAAACAAAAAGTCAGGGATTAGAGCCATAATTCACCTCATATTATATTAAACTATCTCCAAAATAATTTTTTAATAACTATGTGCAATTAAAATTGCATAGATTTGCGGATACAAATTATTATTAAATAAAATTGATTTTGTTATAAAGTTAATTTAATTTAATTTATATTTATTATTTTTAGGTTTATAATTTTTTAAGTGGAGCATTCCTTGTGTAGAGCTTTCTCTGTGTGGAAAAAACTTGTTCTACACAATTGTAATAGTCTCATTAAGATTAACTAGTAGGTACTAGTTAAAAGACAATTATTATTTACTTTTGGTAAAAGACTTGAGACATTGTGTTGGATGAAAACAAGGAATTAATTATGTTAAATGAAACTTATTAAAATAGAAGGTTAGCAAATAAAAAGGAAATATTTAAAAGTTGTTGTAAAAGTTTTCTAAGAATAGGAGGTGGTTGGGGACAGTTGGGAGATACAGTTACCCACCCCTTGAGGATAAAAAGAGAATCCTGGAAAGGGGTGGGGGTTCTGTAAAATTTTTGGAAAAAGAGGGGAGAGCATTTTTCTTGAGCTAGAAAGGTCCAGTGGAAATTTGCTTCCTGAATTCCCTTAAGTGACCAGATTTCCTGTTGGTGACTATATTGGCCATCTAGTGGTCACAGCAGAGGCATCTCCACTGTTAACCCGTGGCACCGTCCAGATTCTGGAGCTAGGGGGCAAGTGGAGGACGTAATAGCCTCCCTTGAAGGTTGGGAGGACATCAGCTAAAAAAGAAGATTACCTAAGACTCAGATAAGTATACACTGAGTGATAATGTTAGCCAGGTTTATATAAGTTTCTGTGTGTTACTGTTAACTGGATATATGATTCAGAGTGTTATGGCTAACCATTTAAACATCTTTGAATGATTGCTATTTAGTCAGATGAATATTTTTCAAGTGTTTTGTGCAAGCTTGTAAGTGACTCTAATATTAACTAAAGAAATGTACCTGGTTTTACCGTTAAGTTTTCAGGAAAAAAAAATAAAGGAGAAAAATACTTAGAATAGCTCTAGCAGTGGAGATAAATGAATTAAGAAGCATTTGTCTTAGCATTTCTTTACTCCGAAGTTTCTAAAATGATGAAAGAAGTAGATTTCTTGTCATGAAGTTTTTCAGTACATCTAGTATATGTAATAGCAGTAGAGAAATTTCTGTTTACAACAAGAAAATAAGAAAAGTAAGGATAAACACTTCAGTAAACTGAGGAAATACACAATAATCCCCCTTAATGGCGGATAGTGATAGCCGTAAAGGCGGGAAAAACAAATAGAGAACAGAACAACCAGTTTCCATGATTTAACCCTAAACACTGGAGGAATTTAATTACTTCTGTAGCAATTAAGAAAGAAACGAAGTAATTATGAGCAAATCACAAAGCTTATTCAGGACCGACGCCCGACAATACTGTCTCATTATACGTTTGTTTCGCAGAGAAGAATCGAAACAGGATTGTATATATATATTTATGTATAAAATAGAATAGAACATAAATAGAACAACTCTTGACATAAACTGAGATGTATGAAAGTAAAAACTCTGAACAGAGATTGCATGCAGGACGACCACCTCCAGAATTTGTTACAATCTGTCTAAAAGCACGAAGCATATGCATATTTAACATAAATAGACACAGTTTATCGTGTGCGGGTCTGGTCCCTATTATACAACCTCGGGCCGGGACTTATCCTCGGACCCAATACTAAACTGTTGAGCAACAGTACATATCTATAGTAAATACAGAATTCCATCTTGGGTAAAAACCCCAATCGCTGCTGGAAAGCATAGGAAAGCTATGAATTTGCCAGCTAGTTAACATAAAGAGAGAACCGATTAACACTAGCTCCAAACGGCTCGAAAACCGTGGCCACAATCCATTGCAGCCGAATCCAAGAAAACTGTAACCCTCAACAGGGCAAGCAGAAGAAGTGAAGCTCCCTTGGAAAGGTTAAATACCTGTACAGGGAGACCATTGACTTAGCCATGACCTCGCTGGGGTGAAGCAGCAAATACAATGCGACGGGAGGGTTGTGAACCCGCTTACCTGTCATGGGAAAAACAACCGGGTCAGTAAAACTTCCATAGGAAGGAAGCGAGCATCGAATATAAAACAAAACTTTAACACTTGTTAATAAGGTGGAAGTTACCTGGCGAAGGAGTTGAATCCTACAGCATTCTCCTACGGAAATTAGTGAAGAAGTGTTGTTTAAATACTGCCCGGATAATAAAAGAAAAAGAGGGAAGGTTATGCAGGAGTTTGAGCTAGAAGAGACCCAATTCAATGAAGGAGGAATAGAAAACGCTTACCTCAGTCCTGAGGAAATGGGTAGTCGGACGGAGGACTACTAAAATCGGCGGAAGCTGCAGCAGCAAGCCTTTGAGGAAACCCTGCATGAGAAACTCATTAGAGTTGGACGACAACCAAGTATTTGTAATCAGAAGTTAGGACATAAAAGTTGAAAACAAAGCAACAGAGATAAACTCTGTGCTAGATTTACACAATACTTGGTAGGTTAAACCTGTTATATGCATCTAGGCAGATACTGCTATGTCTGTCTCCGAATCACAGAAAGAAACAAAGAAAATCTTAATGTCGTGAGCTCCGAGCAGTAATCAAGGAGCCTAATGCCATCGAGCTCTCTGATAGTGAACAGAACGAATGAAGAAGAGCAAGTGAATCCAAGGGTTAGCACACCAAACTTGGCGGGAAACCATAGACTGCCGAGAGTGAATAATGCTGCCATCCGGATGGGTGGATTGAATAACCTTCCAGGTGGTACAATACAAATCCCCAAGCGAACTAAAATCAAGGTTAGAATTAAATGGTGCACACCAAGCCCATGGTGTTACCAGGCTTACTCTCATGCGTGAACCTTAGTGAAAAATCCTCCATGGAGATTCGACCTTACACATGTTAAACCAGACCAATATTTTATTTCGGAATTAGTGTTGGAAAGGGGGTACGTGGCACGCCTTGTGAGTATACAATTTATATTGTCCAAAACTATATAAACATGAACATAACCTTCTTAGCTGTGAAATATGCTCGAAACAAATAGTAATGCTATACTATATTAAGCCTTGCACTGTTAGCAAAGTAAGTGCTCCTTACATTAAATGCTGATTGTGAGTTTAGCCTGGTAAGTGGTGAAGGAAAATAAAATGCGTAGATGTACCCCTTTAAGCATGGTAAAAGAAATTTTTGTTGTTATTGTGGTATTGCATGTGTGACAAGTGGTATCAAAGCCAGGTTGCTACACTGGAAACCTTAAGTGTCTACTAACAGTGAAGCTGTGTATGTGAATAGTGCATTAAGGGGAAGCAAGAGAATATGAGAGAAGATGCAGCAATGCAGTCACAACTAGAGGAAACCCCAGTTTCTACAGTTATGAATCCAGAAATGTGGGTTCAATTAACTGTAGAACAACATCAGAAAACGAGTCGACTGTTGGAGGAACAGCAGCAGCAAACTGCATTCCTGCTGAGTACAGTACAACATTTGCAAGAAGAAATGTTAAGAGTCCGGAGGGACAGTGAGAGGTTGTTACAGGATCAAGAAAAGATCCTGAAAAGTTTATCTGACTCAGCAAAACCAGGATATGGGAAATCCCAGTGCAGAAAAAGAACCATCCATAGAACAGGAAGAACAGAAAACCGAAAATGATACGACTGGAAAGAATGGAAAGAGTCCCTCTCAAAAGAGTAAAAACAGAAATTATAATGAGGCAGAATCAGGCAATCTGTCCGATCAGCAAGATCATAAAAGGCAGAAAGTGGAACTGAAAGGGGAATTTCGTAAAATTAAGCCACCAACCTTTGACGGTGAGGTGGAAGAGGTGGCCGAAGCTTGGTTAATCAACATAAACAAGTACTTTCAGGTATATGAATATAGCAACAATTTGAATGCCAGATTGGCTATTTATCAGCTGCGGGAGAAAGCCACTCTCTGGTGGGAGGAGGTGAAAAATGTACGCAGCCTAGATGAGCGAGATATCACATGGGAACAGTTTTAACAATACTTTAAGGATAAGTATTTAACGGAGAGATTTTATGATGACAAAGCGAAGGAGTTTCATGACCTTCGGCTGGGGCAGATGACCATGGATGAATATGTTACAAAGTTCACCTCCCTGTTACGTTACGTTCCTTACCTTCGAGAGGAAAAAGCCAAGGTGCAGAGGTTTTTAAGCAGTTTACCTGCCCCAATGAGGGAGCGAATAGAATTTTTCAACCCACAAACCATGGATGAGGTAATTCGTAAAGCACAAATGTGCTACCAGCAGAATAAGGCCAAGGGGGATGGTGGGAAAAGCTGGCAGCCAAGGAAACACCAGAAAAGTAATTCTACTTTTAAAAATAGTAAAAGCAGTAACATAAAAGGCTCAGCACAGAATGCTGTTGGCAAGCAGTTTGGTAAAAACCATCAAAGGATCAAGTGGCCAGTGGAGGAGAAACCCACTGAATCTTCCAGCAAGCCGGAGCAAGGACAGAATTCAAAACCTCCTTTACAGTGCTGGGGCTGTGGGGAGGCTCATTATTACAAAAACTGTCCCCAACGACACAAAAATGAAGCTATAGCAAATTTGCAGGAGGCATCTACAGTGGGTGACGTGGCGCGAAATATACCTCGCATTAATGCAGCCTTGGAAGATCGACAGACTAATTTTCAGCGCACCATGATTGAACTGGAAGGTACTATACTAACTAAACCTATTTCGATTTTAATAGACCCTGGAGCAAGTTTAAGTTATGTAAGTCCTAAAATAGTGGAATTATGCAAACTAAAAGAACATAAATTTAAGAACTCATGGTTAGTTCAATTAGCTACTGGGGAAAAACGTAAAGTCACTGCAAAAATTCCTAATTGTATGCTGGAAGTGGCAAAACAACAGATACAGGCAGATTTGAATATATTACCATTAGGGTCGTATGATGTGTTATTGGGGATGGACTGGTTGGAGAGACATTGGACAATTGTGGACTGCAAAGAAAAGAAAATTTACTATAGAATGCAAGATGGCACACGTAAAGAAATCAAAGGAGTTAAAAATCCTGTACAATTATGCCCCATAACAGCATCTCAAATGGGCAAATGTATTAGAAAAGGGTGTCAGTTGTATGCAATTCAAGTAGGATATGCAGACTCCAAGGACAAGGCTTCAATTATAGAAGATATTCCTGTAGTACAGGAATTTTTGGATGTATTTCCAGAAAATATTCCAGGTTTTCCACCCAAAAGGGATATTGACTTCACCATTGAATTGCTGCCTGGAGCCTCTCCGGTGTCAAGAGCACCTTATAGAATGAGTGTACCAGAACTAACTGAGTTAAAGATACAACTGCAAGAATTGTTGGATAAAGGGTATATTCGCCCAAGCGTGTCTCCTTGGGGAGCGCCAGTTCTTTTTGTTAGGAAAAAGGATGGAACCTTACGCATGTGTATGAACTACCGGCAACTGAACAAGCTGACTGTTAAGAATAAATACCCTCTACCCAGAATTGATGATTTATTCGATCAGGTAAGAGGTGCTAAGGTGTTTTCTAAAATAGATTTGAGGTCTTGATATCATCATATTCGAATCAAGGATGAGGATATTTGCAAAACAACATTCCGCACCAGATATGGGCATTATGAGTTTGTAGCATTTCCTTTCGGATTGACAAATGCGCCAACAACCTTTATGAGGTTGATGAATGGAATTTTTCATCAGTTTCTAGATCACTTTGTACTGATCTTCATAGATGACATATTGATTTACTCAAAGAGTGAGGAAGAACATAAGGAACATCTGAGAATAGTATTGGAAATGCTGAGGAAGCATTAGCTTTATGCTAAATTCAATAAGTGCGATTTCTTTAAATCAAAAATCCAATACTTGGGTCATGTTGTGACAACTGAAGGAATAGCTGTGGATCCTGAAAAGATTAAAACTATCATGGAATGGAAAGTACCACAGAATGTGGCAGACATTAGATCATTTATGGGTCTGGCGGGATATTACAGGCGGTTCATCGAAGGGTTTTCTAAGATTTCCTATCCTATTACGTCCTTGCAAAAGAAAGGAAAGCCTTTCAAATGGACGAAGGAATGTCAGGATAGCTTTGAAAAGCTGAAACAACTTCTAACCACAACACCAGTTTTGAGGGTGGTTGACCCCAATAAAGACTATGTGGTGTGTACTGACGCCAGCAAGGAAGGAGTTGGTGTAGTATTAACTCAAGAAGGAAAGGTAATAGCATATGATTCTAGGAAGCTAAAAGAGTATGAAAAAATATATTCTGCCTATGATTTAGAGCTTACCGCAGTAGTTCATGCCCTCCGGGTGTGGAGACATTATCTGCTGGGTAAAAGGTTTGTAATTAAAACCGATCATAGCAGCTTGACCAATTATTTCAAGCAAGCAGATTTAAACTCTCGACAGGCTAGATGGAATGCCTTCTTGAGTGAATTTGACACGGATATACAACACGTTAAAGGAAAAGAAAATCGTGTTGCGGATGCACTGAGCAGAAAATTGCATGGAATTTATGCAATGTATTTCAGTCAATCAGAAATCCGACTGTTAGATCAGTTAAAAGAAGAAGCCTAGAAGCCTGAATACGAATTCCTATGGCAACAAATGGAGGATGATAGGAAGCAAGGAAAATCATCAGAATGGGGAAGAAATGAAAATCAAGTGATGACCTTTCGCAGAAGAATCTATGTGCCAAATTGTGTAAATCTTAAGGAGTTAATTCTTAATGAATTCCATCGCAGTAATTACGCTGGTCATCCGGGATATCAAAAGATGCTCACTGCAATAAGAAAGGTATATTATTGGCCAGGCATGCATAAGAATATTGCAAAGTATCTAAGCAAATGTTTGGAATGCCAGCAGGTTAAGGTGGAGCATCAGCACCCTGCAGGGCTATTACAGCCCATACCTATTCTTGAGTGGAAATGGGAGGTCATCTCCCTAGATTTCATCACAGGTCTACCCTGGACCAAGAGGAAAAATGATTCGATTATGGTAGTGGTGGACAGGTTAAGTAAATCTGCCCATTTCATACCTGTGCAGTCCACTTACAAAACTGTACAGATAAAAAATATATTTATGAAGGAGATTTTTAGACTGCATGGCATACCCAAGACGGTGATATCAGATCGAGATGTCAAGTTTACATCTGCATTTTGGAAGACCTTGTTCTCTGGATTGGGAACACAGATACACTTTAGCACAGCATATCACCCTCAAACGGATGGACAAACAGAACGGGTAAACCAAGTTCTAGAGGATATGTTGCGCACGTATGTAATGCAGCAGCCAGTTAAATGGGAAGATTATCTGCATCTTGTGGAATTCACGTATAATAACGGATACCAAGAATCGCTGAAAATGAGCCCCTTCGAAGCGTTATATGGAAGGCAGTGTCATACACCTATAAAATGGAGTAGTCCCGAGACAAAATTGTTGTTAGGACCAAAGATGTTGGCTGAAATGGAAGCTGAAGTAAAAAGGATAAGGCAGAATTTGAAGGTTACACAGGATAGACAAAAGACTTATGCAGATAAAAAAAGGTCTTACCATGAGTTCAGGGTAGGAGACCATGTTTACGTAAGGATTAAGCCGAAAAGAAGCACTTTGAGGTGGACCTCTTGTGCCAAATTGGCTCCCCGATATTGCGGCCCTTTCCAAATAATGGAAAGAGTGGAACCGGTAGCCTATAGATTGGCCTTTCCCAGCCATATACAAGTAAACAATGTGTTCCATGTATCCTTGTTAAAGTGATATGTACATGATGAGAAACATGTAATTCATTGGCAGAATGTTCAGGTAGAATCGGACGGAGAGTTTCTGGTTGAGCCGCTATGCATACTTGTTCGAAGAGAGATAGAACTCCGCAAAAGAGTAGTTGTCCAGGTGAAAGTGCAGTGGAAGCACTTTGGACCGGATGAGGCTACTTGGGAGGATGAAAGATTCATGCAAGAGGCTTACCCGGAGCTTTTCGCAGAGATAAGCTGAAACACCGAGGACGATGTTACTCTCAGGGGGGGGAGATGTAATAGTCTCATTAAGATTAACTAGTAGGTACTAGCTAAAAGAAAATTATTATTTACTTTTGGTAAAAGACTTGAGACATTGTGTTGGATGAAAACAAGGAATTAATTATGTTAAATGAAACTTATTAAAATAGAAGGTTAGCAAATAAAAAGGAAATCTTTAAAAGCTGTTGTAAAAGTTTTCTAAGAATAGGAGGTGGTTGGGGACAGTTGGGAGATACAGTTACCCACCCCTTGAGGATAAAAAGAAAATCATAGAAATGGATGGGGGTTCTGTAAAATTTTTGGAAAAAGAGGGGAGAGCATTTTTCTTGAGCTGGAAAGGTCTAGTGGAAATTTGCTTCCTGAATTCCCTTGAGTGACCAGATTTCCTGTTGGTGACTGGATTGGCCATCCAGTGGTCACAACAGAGGCATATCCACTGTTAACCCGTGGCACCATCCAGATTCTGGAGCTAGGGGGCAAGTGGAGGACGTAATAGCCTCCCTTGAAGGTTGGGAGGACATCAGCTAAAAAAGAAGATTACCTAAGACTCATATATGTATACACTGAGTGATAATGTTAGCCAGGTTTATATAAGTTTCTGTGTGTTATTGTTAACTGGATATATGATTCAGAGTGTTATGGCTAACCGTTTAAACATCTTTGAATGATTGCTATTTAGTCAGATGAATATTTTTCAAGTGTTTTGTGCAAGCTTGTAAGTGACTTTAATATTAACTAGAGAAATGTACCTAGTTTTACCGTTAAGTTTTCAGGGAAAAAAAATAAAGGAGATAAATACTGAGAATAGCTCTGGCAGTGGAGATAAATGAATTAAGAAGCATTTGTCTTAGCATTTCTTTACTCCGAAGTTTCTAAAATGATGAAAGAAGTAGATTTCTTGTCATGAAGTTTTTCAGTACATCTAGTATATGTAATAGCAGTAGAGAAATTTCTGTTTACAACAAGCAAATAAGGAAAGTAAGGATAAACACTTCAGTAAACTGAGGAAATACACAATAATCCCCCTTAATGGCGGATAGTGATAGTCGTAAAGGCGGGAAAAACAAATAAAGAATAGAACAATCAGTTTCCATGATTTAACCCTAAACACTGGAGGAAGTTAATTACTTCTGTAGAAATTAAGAAAGAAATGAATTAATTATGAGCAAATCACAAAGCTTATTCAGGAACGACGCCCAGAAATACTATCTCATTATACGTTTGTTTCGCAGAGAAGAATCGAAACAGGATTGTATATATATATATATTTATGTATAAAATAGAACATAACATAAATAGAACAACTGTTGACATAAAATGAGATGTATGAAAGTAAAAACTATGAATAGAGATTGCATGCAGGACGGCCACCTCCAGAATTCGTTACAATGTGTCTAAAAGCACGAAGCGTATGCATATTTAACATAAATAGACACAGTTTATCGTGTGCAGGTCTGGTCCCTATTATACAACCTCGGGCCGGGACTTATCCTCAGACCCAATACTAAACTGTTGAGCAACAATACATATCTATAGTAAATACAGAATTCCATCTTGGGTAAAAACCCCAATCACTGCTGGAAAGCATAGGAAAGATATGAATTTTCCAGCTAGTTAACATAAAGAGAGAACCGATTAACACTAGCCCCAAACAGCTCGAAAACCGTGGCCACAATCCATTGCAGCCGAATCCAAGAAAACTGTAACCCTCGACAGGGCAAGCAGAAGAAGTGAAGCTCCCTTGGAAAGGTTAAATACATGTACAGGGAGACCATTGACTTATCCATGACCTCGCTGGGGTGAAGCAGCCAATAAAATGCGATGAGAGGGTTGTGAACCCACTTACCTGTCATGGGCAAAACAACCGGGTCAGTAAAACTTCCATAGGAAGGAAGCGAGCATCGAATATAAAACAAAACTTTAACACTTGTTAATAAGGTGGAAGTTACCTAGCGAAGGAGTTGAATCCTGCAGCATTCTCCTGTGGAAATTAGTGAAGAAGCGTTGTTTAAATACTGCCCAGATAATCAAAGAAAAAGAGGGAAGGTTATGCAGGAGTTTGAGCTAGAAGAGACCCAATTCAATGAAGGAGGAATAGAAAACTCTTACCTCAGTCCTGAGGAAATGGGTAGTCAAACGGAGGACTACTAAAATCGGCGGAAGCTGCAGCAGCAAGCCTTTGAGGAAACCCTGCATGAGAAACTCATTAGAGTTGGACGAAAACCAAGTATTCGTAATCAGAAGTTAGGACATAAAAGTCGAAAACAAAGAAACAGAGATAAACTCTGTGCTATATTGACACAATACCTGGTAGGTTAAACCTATTATATGCATCTGGGCGAAGACTGCTATGTTTGTCTCCGAATCACAGAAAGAAACAAAGAAAATCTTAATGCCGTGAGCTCCGAGCGGTAATCAAGGAGACTAATGCCATCGAGCTCTCTGATAGTGAACAGAACGAATGACGAAGAGCAAGTGAATCCAAGGGTTAGCACACCAAACCTGGCGGGAAACCATAGACTGCCGAGAGTGAATAACGCTGCCATCCGGATGGGTGGATTGAATAACCTGCCAGGTGGTACAATACAAATCCCCAAGCGAACTAAAATCAAGGTCAGAATTAAATGGTGCGCCCCAAGCCCGTGGTGTTACCAGGCTTACTCTCATGCGTGAACCTTAGTGAAAAATCCTCCATGGAGATTCGACCTTACACATGTTAAACTAGACCAAAATTTTATTTCGGAATTAGTGCTGGAAAGGGGGTACGTGGCATGCCTTGTGAGTATACAATTTATATTGGCCAAAACTATATAAACATGAACATAACCTTCTTAGCTGTGAAATATGCTCGAAACAAATAGTATTGCTATACTATATTAAGCCTTGCACTGTTAGCAAAGTAAGTGCTCCTTACATTAAATGCTGATTGTGAGTTTAGCCTAGTAAGTGGTGAAGGAAAATAAAATGCGTAGATGTACCCCTTTAAGCATGGTAAAATAATTTCTTTTTGTTGTTGTGGTATTGCATGTGTGACAACAATGAAAAATTTCATTGTAAGCTCCACATAATGCCAACTCTGTACAAGGAAGCTTCAAATAATGATCCCTGCCGAATAAAGTTCGTTCTTATGCAACCTCGTTCTCCTGCACATAACCCATGCTACGCACAGTAAAAAATTCCGCACGATGAAACCTACTAATATTAATTCAAAATTTGTAGAAAAATATTTGCATAAGCATAAATGTTAGTGAACACTTCTCGTAGTGGAGTAGAACCAAGTTCTTCTGTGCTCAAGACTTTGCTAATCAATTGTTTAAAAAATTAGGAATATGTGCAATGATGTATTATTGGTAATATTTTAATAATAAATAATGCATATCTTTGTATTCCAAATATAGCTACTCAATTGAGTAATGGTTGTGTAGAGTGCAGATTAAACTGTGTACCAGCTTTACACACAATGAAAATTCTTGGTAGAAAACTCTTTGCATAAGCACAAATGTCAATGTACACTTCTTAGAGATTGAGTGATTTTTCTGCATCATAAACCTCTCCACATAAGCACAAATGTCAGTGAACATATCCCAGAGAATGGTTTTTTTGCTGTTCAATAGAGCCAAGTTATTCTGTGTAGGAATATGTGCTGATAAATAATCCATATCTCCATATTCTGAATATCGTTAGTCAATTAATGGAAAATATAAAGGCTTAAAATCAAGGAAAGTTAGATTGCTCCTATATTAGGATTGCTGGAGAAACTTTGCAACCACTAAGTCAAGGATTAGAGCCATAATTCGCTAATTTTATTAGCAAGTGTGGCAAAAGATGAAGTTTATGCAACACAAAAAAAACTCATATTATATTAAATTCTCTCCACGAGAATTTGTCAATACCTGTGCGAAATTGTAGTTGCATAGAGCTGTGAATAAAATTTATTATTAATTAAATTTTATTTGGTTATAAATTTAATTTAATTAAATTTATATCTATGATTTTTAGGTTTATAGTTTCTTATTGGGGCATTCCTTGTGCGGAGCTTTCACTGTGCAGAAGAAGATTCCTCTACACAATGAAATGTTTCATTGTAAGCTCCACACAATTAAACAAATTCACAAGGAAGCTATGCACAATGATCCATGTTGAATAAATTTCTTATGCACCCACGTTCCCCTGTGCATACCCCGTTCTCCGCACAATAAAATATCCACATAATATAACATAATAATATTAATTCGAAAGTTGTAGAAAACTCTCTCCATAAGCATAAATGTCATTGAACACTTATTGTAGTGTAGCAAAACCAATTTTTTCTGTCCTCAAGGCTTTGCGAATCAATTGATTAAAAAATAGGCATATGTGCAAGGGTTGTGTAGGAATTCCATTATGCAGAGAAATCTTTCAAGGCGGAATGAAGGATGCGCAGAGGGACATTTTAATTGTATTGCATTTTAAATATTTTGAAGTTAGTACATGTGCAATCTGATATTAGTATATTGTGTAGAGCTTGAACGTCCACACAATGAAATCTTGAAAGCTTCGTTCACACTTCAGGACAAGACCAATGGTTATTTTATTATTAATAGATTGTGCAGAGTGTGGAGGTTCACACAATGAAAACTTGAGAGCTTCTTCCATATATATGAATTTGTGTTATTTTGAAAGTATCACTACAAGGAAAAGACCCTCTAGTGGAGGTTATAAAGGAGATTTTTAGTGTTATAAAACTGGCCAAAATTGTCAAAAAAACATTTGTTACAACATCCGTCTATGGTTACGGAGGTTTTGGCGGAGCTTTAAATTGAAATTCAACACAACTAAAAAAACTGGGCAGCCAGAGGATATTACAGATGTTTTTTTCATCGGTGCGCTTCTAAGATTTCAACACACCGGTGCATGTCATCTAGAAGGTGGCCCGGGGAGGTCGACAGTGCATGCACTGGGCCGTCAAAGTATAAAATCACACCGGGCGTAGTGTCGGTGATACAATGCACGGGGCCATTCTAATTGGCCTTGGGATTTGTGTGATGCCCATAGGTCGTCTCAACGAACTGGTATGTAGACTTATATAAATGCACCGGTCTGTCGTATCAGAAAAACACACTGAGATTTATAATTGGCATTGGTATTTGTGCGGTGCCCATAGGTCATATAAATGCACCGGTGCTTAGTCTCACATAAATGCACCGGTGCGTAGTATTGCACAAATGCACTGGTGCATAGTATTGCACAAATCCATCGAGATTTTTAATTGGTTTTGGTATTTTTGTGGTGCCCATAGGTCGTAGAAATGCACCAGTGCACTGCAACATACAAACGCACCGGTGTGCAGTAACTGACACGCACCGGTGTTCATTTTATATTTTTTAGAAACATCGATCCATGACAATGCAATTATTGTGATTTTTTAAATATTTTTTATTCATCAAAAGTCGACACATCTTATAACAATATTCATATTAAATAAATTTTTATTAATGCATTTTTATGTGATGTTTGGTTTAATTTGTTATATCATATCATAATTATTGTGATTTTTTAAAATTCATTATTCATTAAAAGTCAACACATATATATCTTATAACATTATTCATATGAATTAAATTTTTATTAGTGCATTTGAATGTGATGTTTGGATTAATTTGTTATATCATATCATCAAATTTCACATCTCTTCATTATAATATTTAATCATCCATAAATTTAATCATTGGTGTTACATTTCACAGTGACAATGGATAACGCAATAGAATAAATTAAAATATATTTTATTATATATATATATATATATATATATAAAAGACAGTCTTTGTCATACAAAATGGGACAGTTATTGGTATCCCTTTCTCTTTCAATTGGGACACTATGTCCATTACATTAAACAAAATGTATGATTTCATAGACAGATATTTCAAAAATTACAATGTCTTTCTTTGATACCCAAACATAATGATCATCATTCTTCGCTTGAACTGTTGTCACTACTAGAGCTACTTCCATGACTTGGGTTATTTTTAGGAATGTTTTGTTCACGGTGGTGATTGTTTTCTTCTTCTTCACCTTTCATCTACAAACATAAAAATAAACTGTAATGAGTGTATATACATTGGTGTGAATATTGAAAATTGAAATATTAAATAATATACATCAATGTAAATCGAAAATAAATGACGTACCATAGCAAAAATTGACTCATAAACTATACACGTTCTTTCAAAACCAAGTACCATGTCATACTTCAAGATTTCATCTACTGGTGCAGTTCCATACTTTGTTTCCTACAAGTTTTATACCACATAACAAATCATATATTTAATATATTATTTTTTTTTGTTCTATTAATTATAGATTGAGCTAAGTAAAACAAGATCGATAGATGCTTACAAATTCCACAATTAATTTATGATATGCTAACATATACGCACAACCTATATTTAACCCAATTTCAATCAATTCGTATGATGGTTCTTCTTTGTATGTTAGCACCTATTTGAAGACATTCAATGATGATTTTTGTAAAAAAAAATTAAAAAATACAAAAATGCAATCTAATTAAGTTATTATAAGGAAGTAAAAATTACTCACAAACTTAGATATCAACCCCTTTCTTCCTTGTCGTCTTGTTTTATGTGATGAATGAGTTCCATCTTTTTTTCTTTTCTGAAAGAAAATACTTGAAAATTAATATTTAATGCTAAATTATTTTTTTATTGTACCTAATAATCAAAAAATTCAATGATTACATATTGCATTTGAAGCACATTGTTGTTGAGATGGCTCCCCCTGTGATGCAATTTCTTCCATTTCTTTGACCATCTCCTTGTACACCTTTTTGGACATTCCTACTGGCATATTTATGATATCAGCTCGTTCATCTTTTGAGATTTTCATAATCTTCCTGAAAATGTAACATGACAATAAACTATTTAATTTTTATATTAATATATGAAAAGTAAAGATAACAAAAGTGATATTTATAAATAATTCTAGACAAACATTTAAATGAATATTCCTTTTTCATTTCTTCTTGTTTATTGTTGTACATTTTTGCTATTAAAAGTCTCACATGTCTCATTGACCAATTCTCTGGAAACTCTTCCTGTAGTTTAGATAAAATTTGGTTCTTGGAATCATTGGATTGATTTTTGTATTGCAAGTGGAAATAATGTTTATAAATTCGTTCAAATAGATCCTTCAAACTTTTGAAATTTTTTTCCCCCTTTCATTAACCTCCATTACCACTCCAGATGAGCTAAGTAGCAATTCATTTTCATTTGCATGTTCTATTTTTTTCTTTACTTAGAACAAAATTCCTTTTCTGAGTTGTTGGTCCCTGTAGAACATTAAACATATGTGAATTAATAGATTGTTTGACACATGTTATCTAATAATTTTAAGTATATTATTAATGAAAATTAAAAAAAGAAACTCATATTGGATCGATAGTATTTTTTCATTCAACTGATTCATCCTTTTGAAAATTTTCCATTAAGATTTTACGCTCTTATGGTCCTAGGTCAAAAATAATCTTATTGAGCTTCGTCATTTTGTGGCTTTTCATGATACACAGTAAATAATACATATTAGTTAAACTTACATATTGTTCAAAAATAATATTTTTTGTAAAGAATTTACAAAGAACTTGCATTTTTTACTTTTCTTGATGTGTTATCAGTATTTTTGTTACTTAATCTCTTGTCAGTCAGTTCTTTATAAATTTGAAACCTGTACCATATCATTCATTAATATATTTATAAATAAATTATCAACTTTTCAGGTAAAAAAATAAATCTCAAGAAACCGGTGCACCATTCATGGTGTACGCACCGACGTCGGTGTGTGGGGGTCTTATAAACGTACTGCACAAACAATATAATAGACCGTACAGTGCTATATGTCAACAAGGAGCACCAATGCATTACATGTTAACCACCACACCGATTAACACAGAGAAAATAATAAAAATCGTCCAGTGTTATTTTTTGTAGCATAAACACCCCGTGCAAACAAGGGACCACCATACGCTGCTCTTTGTCAACTAGGAGACCCAGTGTGATGCGTTATATGTTACATGGTGCACCGATTAACACAATAAAATAATTTTTTGTGAAACAACACGTTCCCAGTGCACCATAATGAAATAGTGCATCAGTGCCCTATTTTACATATCGCGCATTGATTTAAAAAAATTGTTTTAATTTTTTTTATTACACAGTACTTTCACAGTGCAATGAGACAATACAGCACACCGGTGCGCTAGGTTATGCAGGGTGCACTGATAAAAAAAAACTTTTTTTCAAAAATTCATGCAAGGGCCGACATGGATTGGGATCCGACTATGCAAGTCGTCCCGTGGGTTGGATGTCATAGGCCTATATATAGCAATAAAAACCCTATAAATCTAAAATAAAAAGCCCTAATTTCGAAATCACAGAAACAGGGAGAAGAAAGGGAAGAAACAAAAAGAATGAAGGGTTTAGGGTAAAAATGGATTTTTTTTTTTTTTTTTTTTTAATTTTATGAAAATGAAAAACAATTTGAAATTTTTTTCTTACTTCGTAAAAATACTGCAGAAAAAGTAAAAAAAATAATCAAATTTAATCACGAGATCGTTTGAAACTCTATGCTACAGGGTTTGAATCACCAGAGGTTTGGAATTCTGATTGTATGAATACTTCTGTTCAAATGTATTACGCTACTCCACAGTGATCTCATGCTCTCTTGCTCTAGGTATATCTCCTGCAAATCCCTGCCTGAAATTTTTTATAAAAATAGTGAAATAATGAAAAGTGTTTAGTATTTAAAGATTTTTTTTTTTTATGAAATTAGATTTTCGAAAATATTTTGGCGCCCATTTTTCAATTTACCGTATTTTTTTCACTTAAAGAAAATAGAGTTGCGTTTTTTTTATTTGCGGTTGTTCGTCATGGATGTGTCACTTAATAGCACCACACTGGTGTGTCCATTGGTAACATGACACTGGTGCGCAGTAAATAAAACGCACCGATGCAATTATACGTACATTAGCACCGATTACAAGAAGTCCATTTTTAAGGCACCAAAATTACTTTTAGGTGTGTACACCAAAATTTAGTGAAATCCAACCATAGAAATTGAGAATTAGAATTTTGTTTATTCTTGATGGAAATATGCAATTAGAATTAGAATTGTGTTTATTCTTGAGAATTAGAATTGGATAAATTCTTGATGGAAATAACTATTCTTCTAATGCATTTTGTTTATTACAGGAGGTATCCACTGATTATGTGGAGAGAATGCAATGTGGGGCGTGTGAAGATGCAATACTAAATGGCCCAAGTGGGAAATTGTGGCATGTGAACCTGTGCTATGCTAAGACGTGGGTAGTTTTCACAAATGGTTGGGAAAGTTTTGTTTCTAAGCAGTTTATTGAAGTTGGAGATATTTTAGTTTTTAGACATGTTGGAAATGTAAATTTTGCTGTGAAAATATTTGGGCCATTTCTTTTCAAAACTACACCTCTTCTTCTTTAGGAAAAATAAACTTGAACCTTTCCACAACCTGCAACAAGAAAAGGTGCCAATAGGAGCTTCTGACATGCATATCTATTTCTTCTATTGAGGTCTCGAAGGAATTGATTATGGCCAGTCTAATTTGCTGAGGAATATGCCTGAATTTTCTTTGGTTCTACTGAAGGGTGCAGTTACTAACAAATACATGATTGTAAGCTCCCTCCAATGCTCATTAAATTGCAGAATATGGATAAAACTCCATAGAAATGCCTATCATTTGTGTAAAATGCCTCGAAACACAGAATGAAGTGTTTTATTTTTTGAAAGTTGTGTGTTATTATTGTGAAAGAAATAATTCTTTCTATTATGTGCTAATACGGTGAAGAAATGGAATAGTGCTCAAGAATATGACAACAGTCTTCAATCATATTCTCAAAATATATGGGTTCTTTGTTAAATGCATAGCTACAAGATTCAGTCATATCGCTGCTAGGAAAAATTCAACTGAAATAACAATACGGCAAGGTCAGTATTGTCTACTGTCCCATGAACCCATAAACACCACAAAAATCTCAAAAACCTTTTAATAAAATGCAAAATAGTCCAAAAAAGTTTTTTTTTTTTTTTGGTCTATTGCATTCTTGACACTCGAATTCTTCTAAAATTTGTTTATGGAATTAGCATCCATAAGAGGCAACACAATGGTAATATACTCGAATTCTTCTAAAATATGTTCAATGGAATTAGTACATGTGAAATGGTACATGTGTTATTTCATCAATATTTATACTTTTTAAGATGGGTTTTTATAAAGAAGATGACTTAATTACCTTATACCATATAAGACTCTTTTTTTCGAAACACTATAATATGTATTTTGAATTAATGTTAAAATCAATATTTCACTTGATAATTTGCAATTATGTTGATCTCAATAAAAATGACATATTGTATAAAGCTCTTTTTTTTGGTATGTAAGATCATAGTAAAATAATGATAAAGCTAAAGTACGTGAATGCATTTGCAATATATTCTAAACTTTTTTATGTTTCAAAAATTCATATTATTCTAGATTTATTATTTTACAATTATTTACAATTTTACAATTTTACAAATTTTAATAAAATCATTTCACATTAATACAATTAAAATTTTACAAATATTTTATATACAATTACAATTAGAAATAGAATTACAATTACAATTTTACAATTTCACATACAATTACAATTTTAGAATTTTACATACAATTACAATCACAATTAAAATTTTCAAAATATTTTACATACAAAATTAGAATTAGAATTACAAATAGAATTACAATTACAATTATAATTTTAGGATTGCAGGTACAATTACAATTACAATTACAATTACAATTTTAGAATTTTACATACAATTACAATTAGAAATCTAGAATTTTACATAAAATTTACAATTACAATTACAATTTTACAAATTTACATATATACCATTACAATTACAATTTTAGAATTTTACATACAATTACAATTACAATTACAATTTTACAATTTTACATATATACAATTACAATTAAAATTACAATTACAATCATTTCACAATAAATTAAATATTACAATTACAACTAAAATTTTACAAATATTTTACATACAATTACAATTAAAATCTTACGAATATTTTACATACAATTGCAATTACAAATACAATTACAATTTTAGAATTTTACATACAATTAGAATTACAATTTTATAATTTGTCATATATAGAATTACAATTAAAATTACAATTACAATCATTTCACAATAAATTAAATATTACAATTACAATTAAAATTTTACAAATATTTTACATACAATTACAGTTAAAATTACAATTACAAATTTACATACAATTAAAATTAAAATTTCAATTACAATCACGAAATAATATTTATTAAATATCAAGGTCATTTAATATTAAATTAATTAATAAACGTCACGATCATGATAACCATCGTACAAACATCATATTCGACTAAAGAACACATTCAAATTTGCTAACATCATCGTGATCATGATCATTTAACAAAACACAATTAGCATTGTATAACATCATCACAACACAAACATCAAATATATATATCATGTCAAATAACTGCTATCACATACACATCTATCTGCAAGCTGCGCATTAAATGAACATATCTAACATGACCTAACAATATACACATCATGATGATCACCAACATGTAAATTAATTACAATTGCAACATGAACATAAATTACATGGACCATATATATATATATATATATATAATTGAATAATGTCAAAAATATACAACTGTAATATAAATGTCATATATCAGCTCGTGGTACATCATCAATAGTAGTACTAGTCGAGGTCTGCTCAGTCAATGGTGCAGCCTTGACAAGCTCAGATACATGCTGATCTCGTATTGGTGCCTCGGGCTGATCAGGATCAACTATCGGCTTCTCATCATGATGAATCAACATGGTCGATGGTCCAGCCTGCTCATGATCATGAGTACTTCTGGATGTTGCAGGCTGCTGACTCGACGTGGTCGATGGTCTAGCCTGCTCTCCATGATGACTCTTGCTCGATGCTAGTGGAGGCTTCTCATTTGGTGTGGTGCGAGGTGAACGATGATCACTCCCATGATCGTGATCATCAGATGATGCCTCGGCGCTGCTCGCAGACTGTAGATCATGTGCTGCATCTTGACTGTGCCTATAACGTGCAAGGGTCCTCCTTAGCTGCATAACTAAGGTCGTAGCTCCTATTATCACCAAAATCGTACCTGATTGGCTGTTGATCATACAAATTCAGTGTAACTATTTCAAACCAATTTTGTGATTGAGGCTTAGCCTCCTCATTTTGAGAGGACTCTCTCAAGGGTTAATGATATTGAATAAATATGTAGATAGACGACTAACTCTATGAATTATGTCTTGGTTTTGTATGTTTTTAGGTTGAAAAGATGAAGACTTGCTACCATTGGGATATGGAATCAGTGACAGGGATAAATTTGATAAAGGCTCTCCTTGTGGAAGCTGAGGCTTGTATATATTTCAATGAAAGAATAACACATTCAGGAAAATCCCAATAACGTGAGGTTCAAAGGAAGTCAGAGCATGTGACACACAAATTCTGAGTAATGAGACATCAAGGTATTGAAAGAAAAATACTCAAATAGATTTCACCATAGCTTAATACTTAAATGAATTCAGAGCACAAAAATCATGAATTCTGAGTAATAAGCATTAATACATTGAAGAAAACCTTTCAATAGATAAGACAAAAAACTCATTTGACCATAGCTTAATACTTAAAGGAAGTCAGATCATGAAAAATCATGAATTTTGAGTAATAAGCATTAAGACTTTGGAAGAAAAACATTTCAAAATATAGGACATAAACTTATTGAAATATAATAAGAATCCTAGGTGAAGAAAAGTTGTATTGTTACTGTATATATTAGAAACTCCAAAGCTTTACAATAAAATAGTCTTATGAGATAACATATTCCAACCATTCATACATCGAAGTAATCACTACTTATAGGCATCTAGCCTTTACATCCAATCTGCCAAGTGGCTAGATCATTAAACTTTATTACTCACACCAAATCTAACCATTAACTAGATATTTAAAACTAGAACTGACACTTTTTGAATTAGGAGTTAGAGTCCTACTATGACTCAAACACCTACTTATTACATTTAATCTAAAAATGATCCAAATATTCCTCAAAAGGAATCGTGTCTTTCAACCATAATGGCCACAAACAAAACATTAATACTCTGACTGTCTTCATGAAGCTACTCTGCCTACTATTAAGGAGCTGTCAGTTTGATGATATGGCAACATAGTGAGCTGGTATCTTCGAACTGTATCCATAAAAAAATAGCAATATCCTGATATGATACTCTTTATCATTGCCCTGATAATCTTTGTCATTCCTCATGGATAACATATTTGAAATAGTCATTTACCCTTCACCTTCTTCCAAAAATTGGCTTGGCTATCAAAACATAGTTTTGAGCTACTTTCGTAACAAAGCTAAAAAAAAAGGTCATCTATGATAATATTCTGCTATTCTTGACCATTGGAGGGTGTTAAGTGATAAAAAAAAATTAAACACAACCCTCACAACTCTTTAAACATGTCATTTTAAGTGGTTTAAAACCAAAATAATTCTTCAGAAATTTTGCAGCAAAAACTAGGCTTCAAGCCTAGCATACACTGTGGAATTGCCTAATTTTTCAGAGACTTGAAAAAAATTAGGATTTGGGCTCTAAAATGACCCATGAATATACCTGCATGTAAAGTATGATAATATAAGACAAAAAAGGTCTATAATCCATTGTTACCTTCTTATTTACCAGTAGTTTCTTCATGAGAAACTTCAATAGTTTTTTCCATAGCTCCTCTTTCCAAATATTTATTCTCTAATTTTGTCTTCATCATCTCCATATTTTCTTTCAAATCTTTGACTTGTCTCTGAAGACTTTTCCTCTCTACCTGTAACCATAAATTCCTCTACCTTGTGTGTGTCATCATGATGCGTAAAGGTTGTGATTTCTTCAACAACTTTCTGGCCTTTCCAATAGATTTTTCAAAATGAGTAACCTGATCATTCACTTTCTTTTCCACCTCATATATCATTTTTTTATCTTGCTTGTATCTTTATAGCTCTCTCTTTGTTTCAAAAAACTCTTCCCTAGATTCTTTTAACTGTTCTTCAAGAAACTCTTTTTCAGTTTTCTCTATGACTTTTTCCTTTCCCTTTCTTTGTTTGACGATTTCTTCCTTATCTTTAGATCCTTCTAACTCAGTTTCTTTCACTACATGGGTTTTTGCAATGTCTATAGCTTGTAATATGTCTTCAAGCCTACCTTTACCTCCAATAGTTTCCTTTGTGCTTCTTTTAGACATTTTTGCTGCAAGTTTAGTCTTGCTAATTATGTCATGCTTTTTAGCATGCTTACTAGTTGCTGGATGTGGTGTTTCCTCTTGGATGAAATTAGCTTCTACTTCTACATCTTTAGTTGTAGCTTTTAAACCTTCTTGTTGATTCCCTTATACTTTTGCAGTAGTATTCAGCTCTTGCCTAGAAGAAGTAGTTTTGAGTTTAGAGGCTTTCCTTGGAGATCAAACATCCATTTCATACCCATTCATAAACAAGAAAGATGCCCAATCTCTGTCTAGTTTATTTAATTCTTCCAGTACTAGTAATTTCATCAATCCATGGTGAAATATGGAAGTTTCGCTTCTTTCAGGTCTACCTTGCACTTTGTCTGCCATTTTTCTAAGGTTTCTAAAAAGTTAAAAAGGAATATCTATCAGATTTTTCCCTGTAAAACGAAGAAACAACTTGAAGTGATACATGTATATTGTATGGAATCTGCCTTCACATGTAAAGTATTTCTGTATGACTACCAATAATTTAGAGTAGTTATCTCTAAGGTAAGTTCTGGGAATCCCTACAGTCATATTTATCCCTACATGTTTAGGCTTTAGATAATCATCACAACTCTTTAAATCAAACTTTGTAGCTTTAAACCATTCTTCTCCGGTCCTAGGAATCCCAGTTTCTTGAGAAATACTATCAGGGGAAATTGGCACATGAAGAAAACCAACCTTTGTAGACGTTCCTTTGAAATTGAGTACAAATTCTTGTGATACCTATTTGTGATGACCTTGCAACCTTTGACAGAACTGAATGTATCCTGCTCTTGTAAAAATTTCCACGAAATATGGATCTTCCATGATTAATCTTGGACTTGTAGGCTCGTACCTGAATGGCATGCCTCCATTATTTACTTTCTTTGGTGTAGTCATTTCTTGTTGTTTTGTAGCAGTGGCCTTCTTTGGATATTTACACCTGTTCGATAAAAGCATTTGATGATAACGAGCTGTTATGGTAAAAGAGGACTGACATGACAGAGGATTTCTATGGGAGATGCAAATGACAGTAAGCTACTTTGGTAGCAGCTTACAAGTGCATAAAATAAAGCATGAGGAATGAGGTATGGATTTGAAAAAATGAGATGAGACTTATTAAGAAAATGGTAGTTGATGCCAAAACGTGCCTAAGACTTTCAATGATGACCCTAATCTGACAGCATGACATCGAAACCCTCAAAGTTTAACAACTCATCATTATGTAGAAAACCATTATAGGATGACACGCTTTCGTAGCGCATTTAGCTTTACAAGTGCCAGTTTCGCTACGGAACTATTAGGTGTTTCCATAGAAAAATATGTTTATTTAGTACTAAAATCATTGCGGACTTCGAAAAATTCTGACAGGCGGCCAGATTTGAGACTTTAAGTCTTTTTAAAGTATCTATTCAAGATTAATTCCTTTGATATGACTTGAGATCATCCCTAACAACTTATAACAATATTTGAAGCTTATGCTAATCATAAAATTTATCATTTCATGATGCTATGCAATCTAACCAATATAAATACAAACTTGACACATTTCAAGTTATGATTTTGAAAATTTAGGATGTGATAACAACTCCTACGGCATGCTGCACCAACCTGTACATGTAACGCGGCATGCCTCTCCATATATGTACCAGTCTACAATCAGCCTGTATGTATCTCATACTACCAGGCCTGACTCTAAACTCAACAATCAATGCACAGAGTTGGTCGCCTAATGCCATCCTGAATCTGCCCTCAAGCCTACCGCACCTAGAAAAAGGCGGTACCGGTGCACCAGCAGGAGAAGGTCTCTCTACACCGGCCTCTTGATGATCCTTGGCATCTGGCATATCCTAATCGTCATCAGGATCCACACCTGGATCATGTGGTGGTGTTGGCATGTCCTTGCCATCAAAAGACCCAATGTCTGCAAAATATATACAAGTACACAACAACAATAAGACAATTTCATTACAAAATTTAATAAAAAAAAGTTAAAGAACATGTTAGAATAAATTCAAATAAAATAGTAATATTACCTCTATCATCCGGCAGATCATCATCTCTGAAGAGGATGTTGGCACACCCTCACCAATCCAAACTAGAATAAGGAAAAGGGACCATAACAAAGGGATGCTCGTCGACACTGCCTAGCAACTCCAGCGCATCATGCGATATCCTCGCGGAAAACTCAGTCTTGCCCCTGTTGGGCATCATTTGTCCTCACATGTGCATCCATGCCTCCAACATCGGCCTACGAGGCTGCCAAACAAAAGTAGGCCTCCTCTCTAGAAACCTCTCAAAAAATAAACAAAAAAGCTCTGAAGTAAAAGGGAAGTTGATCCTCTCTTATGCATGAGCACGACATCTATCTAAGGTTGTACAAAACTACCACAAAAAAATGGTAGACCACCTGACAAGTCATGACTTCTGTACTAAAGAATCAACATAATATAGAAGCGGGAAACTAATGTGTTTCCCGTCGCTGGTGTTGTGTGACATGGTCGAAATCAGAAGTGAGAGGCACCTCACCTTCTCACTACCAAATGAGGCAATACGTAACTGACCTCCAGAGACTTGAAAATCTGAAGGAGACAATATATATGCGCTAATGTATCTTTGGGATTACACCAAATGACCCCCTGCTGCATAGCCAACTGAAACATCTAGGAACGAGGGAAAATCCACCCCTCTCCTCAATAGCCCTGTAATGAAATATATGTCCTCCTCAGTGGGCGTGTACTACTAGTTGGGACCAACCTGGAAAGCTTGTAGCTGCGCATTCCACCTGTAGATAAGATGGGCCTTTAGGGACGTAGCCTCCTCATATAACTTGAGGAGGCCTACTTGCCTTAGGAGCCCCTGGGTAGCTATTGTAATAGGCCGAGGGCACACATCTCTCTCCCTCTCTCGTGCCTCCCACAGGTGAGCCATGTTATACTGGTCTGCCTGTTGTTGCTATTGTTCCCTCTCTTCTCTCCTTTCTCCTCTATGAATGATTGACATATTAAATACATTTTTTTTATTAAATGAGAAATATATTTAGGAATATACATATATAAATTTTTTTGGGAAAAAAACAGTCGGTGCGCCAAAAAAAACAAGCATGCACCAGTACCGGTGAGTCTTTTTTTTCACACACCGGCGACGATACACTTGAAAATTTTCAGCACACCACCCTCCTGGAATTCTTCTTAAGTCAACGGTGCGATGGTATAACAGACCGCACCGTTGAATATGGACCAAGTTGGGAGGTCAGTGCATTGACCAAACTATAAGCTTCGAGGCATATAGTTTGGTCAATGCACTGACCTCTTGACATCCTTACATAGTCAACGGTGCGGATTTTTTCTAGGCCGCACCGTTGACCAGGTCAAAATACCAGAATGTTGTGTGCTAATAAAAATACCCGCCCCAGGGCAGATATTTAGGTCAATGCAACACATTGCGGCTATTCCACATGGTCAACAGTGCGGCCAGGTAACCGACCGCACCACACTTTTTTTAAATTTTAAAATAGCATGGTGCATCTTTCGATACTGCCCTGGAACTGGTGCTGATACCATCAGCACCAGTTGCGGTGCGGCCTATAAATTTACAGGAAGCACCACTAACCGATGTGAGCTGAATGGCTAGAGCATACTGCGTGACAATTTTTTTTAAATGGTTGATTTTAAGCTAATTTGAAATTCTAATTCGCTAAAAGTCTTAATTATGGAAAAAAAAGAAAAATACCTGTACATTTGGCTGTCTAGGAGGCATACTGGCTGTAAAATTTTCAAAAGTAAATTTTCCCATTGTTTTGCAAAATTCAAGATGGAGATTGGTGGGCATTGCACAACAGCAATGCGTGCAATGGGTGCAATGGGAGCACCGATGTCAAGGTGGCTCAGACAAGGATAAATTGCACAGGTGCTTGAGAGCTCTGGAGCATTGAGAAAAGTGAAAAATGTGGTTTTTTTGCTGTAATTTTTTTTTTTATTGAACCCTGTTCCGGTGCATGGGGTTTTATAGGTGCACCGATGCGGTTTCTTAAGATTACACCGAGCAGTTTTTGTTATGGCACGATGTTTTAGGACGCACCGGTGCAGAATATTTATAAAGCACCGATGTGCTACAATAATAATACGCACTGGGTGGGTTTGTACGAAGCGCACGGTGTCTGGTGTGCTAATGTTTTGTGTGCACCAGTGCTTTCTCTTGTTAAATGCACTGGTACGGTTTAGGTTGATAAGAGCACCAGATGAAAAACATCCGCAAAAACCTCTGCCCACCAACCTCCTCAAGTGACCTCCACTAGAAATGGATGTCTGGGGTATTTTTATAAGGGGTTCCTCAAAAACATCTGCTAGAGGGTCTTTTCCTTGTAGTGTATAAGTTAGTATTAATATTTTAATGCTTTGATGTTTCTATATTTGATATCTTGAGAGTTTCGTTTGAACTCCGGTACAATATCAATGGTTATTTCATTATTAATAGATTGTGTGGAGTGTGGAGGTTTGTACAATAAAAGCTTAAGAGCTTCTTCTGCGCAATGGATTTTCTCTGTTGTCCAACACATATGCATTTGTGTGGGCCATCATAGTATAGGGATTGCTTATGAGTTTGTCGATGTTGGTGGGATGGTTAACAGGATATATGTATATCTAACTTCTTAACACCCTCACTTTTCATAATATTCCCCACTACGAACAAACCTACATGGATAGAATAGTATTTATTAACAGTCCCCTTGAAAGGATATTGAATAGAACGTCCCGATCAATAATGGATATCGAGCCTTTGCGAGTGGTATATAGAGGTGTTATCCTCGCCACCAAAATCCTAAAAATATAATATTTGTCCTGTAGACTATATAAATTAAAGAAAAGATGCAGGATAAACTCTAGGTCCAACAACAGTAAGTGATTCATTTGCATCTTCTTTAGAGACACCAACCAAAGCTACTAGTAGGGTAGATGCATAACCTGTTGATCGAGCTACAAATTCAGTAGTTGAATCAGTCATTGATCCCCCAACATCAAATCTAACATAATTAGAGTTAATCAAGTAAAGGTTGTACCAAGTGTGGAAAAAAATATACAATGAAAGCTCTTCGCACAATGAAATGTATAAATAGTATAAGCTTTGTTTATGGTTATTTTATAAATAGTATAAGCCTTGTTTATGGTTATTTTTGTGAAGCTAGATATATTTATGGGAGTGTGGAGGAATTCAAAAGTGAGAAGAGTGATTTAAAGCTTTCATTTTGTGGACATCTGCACTTCGTAATAAATAATTAGCTAATTAAATGATTACAACTTTTAAATAACACATAATTAACCAACAAAGCTAAATAATTGATTAAAACTTGTAATTACACAATCAAATATGAACTCATGTGGCATTGTATGATTTACAAGTATTTCGAGAAATAAAATGCATGAATAAATTTCTTGGTTAGTAAAAATTTCAAAAATCATTTGTGCAGAGGAAGCTAATTTGAAGATTTCATTGTGTGGGTGTAAAGGGATGTGCAGAAAGAAATCTGTACAGTCGAAAATTTTTCATTATTTTTTACACTTTCATATATGTTACTCATCTACACACATTAATGTTCTAGACAAAAAATTATTGAATATTAAAAACTTATATATTAAAGCATCACATAGAATATTTCTTAATCACCATATTAGCCTATTGAGTCAAATTTTTTGTGTGCGTGTTTCACATAGAGCTAAGTTCACATCTATGCACCCCCCATTCTCTGGCACATACCCTGTCCTTTGAAGGTTGATAACTTTTCCAAAGCGCTTAATGATTGTATGGATTTTTAATACACTTGAACACAATAAAAGCTTTATCCATCCTTATGTATTCTACAGAACAAAATTTGTTCAAATCTAAAGAGTTTCAATTAGCAATTATATTCTTAAGAGTTCTATGCCTCTGATCCAAAACTATTGTCAAATGTTGATTTCCATTTTAATCAATAACACAAGCTCATAAATAAAACAAAGTCTCAAAGAATATGTTATAAAACAACTAAAATACTTTATCAGAAAATTGATAGAGTCAGATAGTTTTAAATGGAAAGCAATTACTGTAGTTCAATCTGTAAATAATGAATAATTCAAAGCCCATTTATTTCACACTCAAATAATACAGATTCAATGCAATAAAACATATTCAAGAATTAGGTATTAAAAAGAAACTTGCATTAACTGTAATATCGAGAGTTATTTCATTGTTGTTTGAACTTAATTAATTAATTAACTCTTAACTTGAAATAACTTGCATTAACTGTAATATCGAGAGTTATTTAATTGTTGTTTGACCCTGGTTGTTTGAACTATCTGTGTTTTGTCTGGAAATTATATGCAAAGATACTCTTCATCATCCCTACAACTTGAAATCTCACCATGAACTATTTTTCTAGTACCAAGAGTTATTCTCTTTCCTAGACTAGAGGATGAGGTTACACCAATACTTGGTGTGGAAGTTGGAGATTGTTGTGTAAGATTTAGGGATTTTTCCTCTACTTTGAATTAGACAAATATTTAGGCTGACTATTTTCTTTCACATTATGAGATGAATTGCTTTGGTTCTTTTCTCATATGCAATTTAGGTTATTATGGAAAATCAAATGCAAATAATAGAGGGAAAAGAGAAACCAATAATGACTTGATAAAATGGAATGTGTGTTTCATGTGATTGATCTTATAAGATGTAATGAATATTGCGTGCACTAAAACATATGCTCGAGTTATTTTTTTCATAAGATGCGAAAATATCAAATATAAATCTATAGATAATTGTGCGAAAAAAGAAATACGTTGGAGAGAAAGATGCGAAATAACTTGAGAAATTGAAACAATGAATTGTTGAATAACGCTGGCTCTACCTGGTTGTGAGCCCAGGAAATTATTCTCTGCTACAAATGTCTTTATTTATTTCCTCTTCCATTTGAAGATTCAAATACTATCTGGTTGATTGTATAAGTGAAAATAACTTGTTTCGTTTATCTGATACTTATTTTCGCTTCCAATCTTGCCTAAATTCACAATTTTCTGCTCCAGTCCTAATTAGCACTTGTTTCTATTTCTTGTGTGGAAACTACTACATATGACAGTCTCAATAAATGACAATTAAAGTTATTATCAATATTTATCGTCTCAACAAACTGAGGTAACTAAGAAAATTTAAAATTAAAATAACCAAGTTAATCTCATAAATATTTGTCATATTTAAAAAGATTATATTAATATTTGATATATTTACATATTATTGATAAACTTAATCATATCTTTGATAGATTTTCCTTGGAAACACATGAATGAAACCAACCTAGATCCATATTAAATTCGGATCTATCAAGCGCTGAGAGGGATCAAATCTCTCGAGGTGCAAACCTCTCTTTTGAGTGAAAAACTTGAGGAAAGGTTTGCACCTCGAGAGATTTGATCGCTCTCAGCGCTTGATAGATCCTGAGTTAATATGGATCTAGGTTAGTTTCAGTCGTGTGTTGTCAAGGAAAATCTATCGAAGATATGACTAATTTTATCAATAATATGTAAATATATCAAATATTAATATAATCCTTTTTAATATGCTAAATATTTCTGAGATTAAATTGGTCATTTTAATTTAAATTTTCTTAGTTACCTCAGTTTGTTGAGATGATAAATATTTGTAATTACTTTAATGATGAAAAATGATGAAATATTTTTTTTGAATGCAAAGTGACAATAATAGTGTTGAAAGATAGAAAATGTGAATAATAAGAATGTACTCATGTTACAAATAGTCTTCATTGTGATCAATCTCAAACTATCTTCTTCTACTATTCTTATTGTCACCCTTGTTAGTTTTCTCATCTTTTCATATCGATTATATGAAAAAGAAAATTTAAATCGTAAACCATTTAAATATTTAGCTCGAGCGGTTGTAGTAAACATGATACCTTGTCTCTCTTGCTCTCCAATATTAATAGGTTAAATTACTATAACAAAAAAATCAATGTACATTGTCAATAACTTTTTCTGCTTACACTAGAATCAATGCATATTGTTAATCCAATCACTTTAAAATTAATGTACCATCATATATCCAATTACATCAAATCAGAAATCAACATCTACATTGAAATCAATGCATTTAATGCAAGAAATCAAATAAGATTAGAAAATAACTTCTACACTAAAATCAAGGCATGTAATTCAAGAAATCAACTAAGATTAGAAACCAACATCTACATTGAAATCAATGCATTTACTCAAAGAAATCAAATAGGATTAGAAATCTCCATCTACACTGAAATAAATGCATTTAGTGCAAAAAATCAAATAGGAATATAAATCATCTACATTGAAATCAATGCATCTAGTGCAAGAAATCAAATATAATTATAAATCAAAATCTACATTGAAATGAACACATCCAGTGCAAGCAATCAAATAGTATTAGAAATCACCACCTACACTGAAATCAATGAATCTAGTGCAAGTAATCAAAAATCATTAGAAATAAATATCTACACTAAAATAGATGCATCTAGTGAAAATAATAAAATAGGATTATAAATCACCATCTCCACTTAAATCAATCCATCTAGTGCAAGAAATATTTTTCCCTCACTCCACCGTCCATCCATATCTATATCCCCCTCCATCTCTTCTTTTTTGTCTCTCCATCTCACCCCCCTAAACACACACGCTCTCGCACTCCATATCTATCAATCTATTTGTCACTCCCTCCTTCTCCCCATATCTCTCTTCTTCCCTTTCTTCACTTTCCATCTATATCTTTATCTTCCCCTTCTCTCCCTCTCCCCCACTAATATCTCTCTTTCCTCCTTCTGTCCTCTCTCCCTCTCTCTTTATCTTCCTTATCACTCACTCTCACTCTCTCTATCTCCACCTTTCTCTCTCTATGTCTTTCCTCTTACCTCCCTATCTTTCCCCCTCCATTTCCATCTCTCTTTCCCTCCCTCTCTCCACTCTCACATCCTCTCTTTCTGTTACACCATTTTTTGGTCATCTAACTCATTATCATTAGATGAACCCAAGTACACCATGTAAGACCAATTTTACCCTAAGTAAAATTTCTTTCACCATGTCAAATAACATTTGTCCATATTTCCTGGTCTTGTTTAACCCAAAACAAGGAAGTTAATTAAATAAATCATTATTTATTTAATTATTTCCCAGGAATAAGTTATTTAAATCATTATTTAATAATATTCCTAGTTAAATTTGACTAAATCATTTTTAAATAATTAAATAAATCATTATTTATTTAATCATATCCCCATCATCTCCCTAAAATAATAAATAAATCATTTATTTATTTATTGTTTATAAATAAAGGAATTGACCAAAGTCAAAAGACCTTTTCCCTCCAACAAATATAATAAAATATTCCTAAAGGGTGGTTCTAGAATTTGATTAATAATATTTTATTCATGCAACAAGTTCTAGACAACCCCAATATTTTGTTATAAATAGGAGGGTTTTCCCCATTCATTAGTCACCTTCATTGCATTAGATCACACTAGATCTACTCTTGGTCACCATTTTCCATTTTTGCCTTGTGAGCTCCCATTGAGTTCTATGTTTGTCTGGGTTTTCTACCACAATAAGAGAGAGGAATTTTAGATCTGAAACACTGAGGACTTTCAAGAACCCATCCCATCGAGGAGAACCGGAAAACACCTTTCTTGTTTTCCTCTCAGGTGCCCCATTCTTTAATATAATAGAAAATTCTTTTAAATACATTGTTCTTGTCTTGTCTATTGGATGCATGGAGCCATATTATATTTTATCTGCTTAATGTATTTTGTGCTTAGATCTGGATTTGTGCAGCAGACTTAAAGATATTTTGCAGCCATAATCAATGTTAGGGCTATTTGTTATGCGTAGCTAAAGTGATCTTTTACGACGAAAGATTCATACTAACAATTGGCGACTCCACATGGGTTTTCTTTTGCAACTGCTGTCGTTTTATATATTCTTGCATATCCAGCTGTTTCAGACTAGGTTTTCTCTTCCATTTTCTGTTTTTCCTATTTTTATGGTGCTTTCCACCTCTAAAACCCTCAAACAGTCAAATTTTTAACTTCTGTGTGTTTCTGGCCTTATTGCGCAGGTGACAGACATCAGCCGCAGCTGAGACGACAAATTTTTTCTGAAATCTGCCGCCGAGAGAGCTGGATCTGTAGGTCACACTTACCGGCCCAAAAAGTGCGACCTGGCCTTGAGGGCGCACTTTGCTGCCCAAAATCTGCGACCTGGACTGAAAACAAGTCAGAACCTGTGACCTACACTTTTTTCTGCAATTTTCTAGCACTTTTTCTGGGTTTGTCTGAAGCTTCTGTCAGGGTTTTCCAGCCTCTGTCTCCGCCCGTTCAGACCTGTTTCTGATCTGTTTCACTCAAATAAGTGGGAATCTTGCCCCTTAGGGCTCTAGTACCCTCCACTTTTTGTGGGATATTTTTTGTTGTTTCAGAAGTCTGAATTTCCAGGGTTTCAACCTTTTTTGCTTCCAGATCTGATACCTCACTTTCAGATCCCTTTAGATCAGCTCTTCCCCCTTTCAAATCACCTCATATAGTGTTGTTTGGGTTCATTTCTAAGGCCGCCTCCTTTCCCCTTCTCCATTTAGCTGATCTCCTCCTTTTTAGCAGCAACCTTGCCTCTGCCTCTTTGTTGTTCTCTGCACCTCTTTTTAGCAGATTTCTCCTTTAGATCCTTGTCCCTCCCGACCTTAGATCTATTGGCCTCTTTTTAGCGTGCTTTTCTTAGTTTTCCCCCTTATAGACTAGTTTTGAGAGACCCACCTTTTTGGGTTAGATTGATGCATTGGTAGCTGCTAATTTTCTATTCTTTTAGTCTTATTTACTGCAGATTTATTTTCAGTTACACAACACACTTTTTATTTTTCTCTCAAAACGTCTGGGTTTAAACAATTAAAATTAACGCACGCCACACATTGACCCTAAGTGAAGAAGCGCCTAGTTAACACCGCCTGGCAAAGACTTTAAAATCAATTTTCATTGCACTTATCTGCCCTTGACCTCACTTGATTTTGTCCCTCCCTGCCTTTGTCGGTTTTTCTTCTTCCCGTCATCATTGCGCCCCCAAGGCGCCTCTCTCGGAGACTTCTTGGCCTTCACCCTTAGTTTCCGGTTGGTCGACTTCCTCCTTCCCATCATCATCGAGTAAGTCCTCCCCCGATTCCGCACTCCGACTCTTCCTCTGATTGTTTGGGTTCTCCCCCTACTCCTAGTTCTCCCCCTGTCATTTTCACCATGTCTACTTCAGGGCCTACCACCAGTAGCAACCCTAGTACTACTGCTGGGTCTTTTTCCAGTGGAACCACCTCGGGACCTACTTCGACTGCCCCATTACTCCCTTATATGGCCGGCCTTACTCTCCCCGATTTCAATCAGCTGTTTAATGACCCTATCTACCACGATGTTAGTTGGCCTGCTATGCCAACCAAGCTCCCCTCCGACACTCCCAAGTTCGAAGGCCTTGCTAGTGAAGATCCCTCCAACCATATCAGATCTTTTCACATGTGGTGTTCCTCCAATTCCATTACTGATGACTCCATTCTTCTTCGATTGTTCCAACGCACGCTCACCGGTGAAGCTTCCAAATGGTGTGTTGATCAAGCCACCTCTTCCCATACCACCTTTGCGATCATTTCCCAAGCGTTTTTATCTTATTTCTAGCTCCCTCTCTGATACGACACTGGTACTGAACTCTTAACCTCTTTCCATCAATCCTCTTCGATCCGCCTTTCCACTCATGTCCAGTAATGGCGACGAAGACGAAGCTTGTGTCGCACTCCCCCCTTTGAAGATCGGGTTTACATGGACTAGTTCCTTCGCTCTCTCTTACCTCCCATTGGCAAAGATGTCGCATCCCATTTTCCCCAAACCGAAGAAGCTGCCCTCCAAATAGCCTTCAAATATGACCTTATCTATGCCCAATCTGGTTATGTTTATACCGTCCTTCCTGACCTGCCCAAGCCCGGGGGCTCTAATTCCTCGGGGGCATCTCACTCTACTGATGGTATTGTTGGAACCCTCTCACATACCTCTACCCAACCTCTTCCGGGCTATGGTTTCACTCCAGGAGGGGCCAGCCCCTCAGGCACTTTTTCCCCTCCAGGTAGCATGTATCCAGGATACGGCATGCCTCCTCCTTTTGCCCACCCTCCTGCTTACCTCAATGCTGCCCATCCTACCCCTTATCCGTATCCACAACCTGGTGCCCCAGCTCCTCCAGCATTCACACCTCCCACTCCTTTGCATTCTCCACCCCCGCAATCGCACTTACTACCCCCTCCAGGGCAAGTATTTGCACAACAGGGGGCAACCACTTTTCTTCCTTCTCAAAGAAAGAGAAAAGGCAATCAATCCGCTTCTGGTAATCGTGGATCCAATCCTTCCAGTATTGACTCTACCACCGGAAACCAGCCACAGGGCTCTTAGCCCAAGCTAGACAGGTCGCTTCACACCAATAAGCCTTGTTCGTGTTGTGGTGTTTATGGTCACTACACTCACGATTGTTCTTTATTACCAAAAATGTGGCAAATTTTGGATTTGCAGGCCACCGTGCGGGGACAAAACTCTTCCCCTACTGTCCCTCCCACCCCAGTTGCTTCTCAACCCGCCGTGTTTACCGATCCTTTCCCTCAACAAGGATTCGTGGCTACTCACCCACCTCATGCCCCAGTAACCACCCAACCTTCCCCTTCTGGTTCCTCTGATTACCAGATTCTCATGATGGCCTCTGACCCACCTCTTACCGTCGACCTCAACCTTCAAACTGGGTCCCGTCAGTATTCCACACCTCCCGTTCCATCTATCTCCGAGTCTCCATCTTTAGGTCCTACAGAGCCTCTGTTGACACCCAATGGTCCCTTGCAAATCCCTCCGCCCAAAGCCGAGGTTCATCCCAAGACTCCTAAGGGCCCATTACGCCGAAATGCTGCCTATGGTCGGGCTACCCATTCATACAGTATAGTAGATGATCTGGCACAATCTCCTGCTGCCATTTCGACATTGGAACTCCTCCAGTCGTGTCCTTCTCAAAAGAAGGCTCTACTATCTGCCGTGGGTGCTGTATATCTTGTTGATGACCAATTGATTATTTTCAATGCTTGTCAGTCAGACCATCCCCCTCTTCCTCCTTCGGTTTCTTTCCAAATCCCAGTCAAAATCCGCAATGCCAATGTCGCTCGGTGTATTATTGATAAGGGGGCATCCACCTGTGTAATGTCCGCTTCGGTTTGGATAGAACTCGGATCCCCTGAGCTAGCCCCTTCCATAATCACCCTTCATGCATGGGATGGCCATGCCTCCCAGCCCATTGGCCTCTTCCGTAATTGTCCTATCACCCTTGCAAGAAATATTGTTTGTGTCGATGTTGAAGTTATCGACGACCCTCTTGACTACAACATTCTTTTGGGTCGTAGTTACACCTATGCCATGTCTGCCATCCCATCCGCAGTCCACCACAAGATGTTCTTCCCTCATAATGGCAATATTGTCACCATTGACCAGTTGACCTTCCATGAATCCAAATCTCAGACCTCCCTTGAGTCCACCATCTCTACGGTCACCAATAAACCAATTGTTGATTATTTTACTAGTGTTTCCCCTGGCGTTTACAAAGACTCCTCTTTGCTTGGAACTTTTACTGGTCCTCCCCCTCCTCCTGCCTCTGACCCCAGTTTAGCGAATGTTTGCATGATGCAATCGTCTCAGGATGGCCTTCCGCAACCTGCTCTGGCTAGTCAGCAACTTCCATCTCGCCCACTGCAACCTGCTCCTAGCTCTTCACTTAAGTCGACCGAACATTTTTCGCCTAGTCCCTCCCATCCACCTCCCACTCAGGAACCTCCCTTCCCTCCTGAGTCGGTTCCCTTAGGTCCCCACCATATGGGAGCCATCCCTCCTGGTCATTACCCCGCCGGTCAGATACCTTTCCTTGGTCCTCCCCCCGGCGTTTATTCGGTCCCCGTCATGGCCACCCTTTCCCTACCTAATTTAACCTTGGGAATACCAGTATGGTATCTTACTCCTCCAACCGAGACCCCACCAGGCCACCCCAAACCATACATTGCTGTGACACCGGTGCAACCGATTCCCTTCGATCCTTCCACTACTACAGTGCCCCTAGCCCCCCGGTAGGACCCTCCCCATGCTGCAACCCCTCCAGGCAAGAAACAAAAAACTCGAAAGGGGGCATCCAAAGACAAGGCCACCACACTCGACCCTACCCCTCCCCCTCCCCCACCCGCCAAGCCTTGTGCCTTGTGTGATGGTATCGGTCACCCCACCCATACTTTTCCTGAGTTGCCCCGTATCCAACCCATGGTTAAAGTCGCGTTCCCTAAATCGACGATCCCTGAAACCTCTGTTTCTTCCTCATCCGCAGCCAAGACCTCAAAGACTCTTCACACCAACAAACCCTGTGCTCTATGTGGTGTCCATGGCCATTACTCTCACCATTTTCCTCACCTCATGCATTACCGAGCCTCTTTAGAGGTAATTCGCGAGTACGAAATTGAACAAAATCAATCCACCTCTCCCATCCTTACTCAATATGCGTCAGGTCTACTCGAGGATCCTCCTGCTACCATTGACATTCCTCCCCCTGATGTTGAAATGTCAGAATCTGCTGATCCCCTCCTATACCTCTCATCATCCACGCAACCATCGGAGAACAGTCCCTCTGAATCCACTCCATCTATTCTGCTTGATCCTCCTTCAGACACATTCTCAGGCTCTTCATGTTTTGACCATCTTTTTTCCTGTTCTCCTGTCATTCCCCGTGATGACCCGTATCTGCACCTCTCTTCCCATACTGTTGATTTAGGTAGCTTTGTAGCATCATATGGTCCCCTTGACCCTTCCATCCATCCCATAATCATGATCATACCATCCGTATCTTCGATGTTCTTCGCAGCTTGAGTTCCCGCTCTTCATCCCATAGTTCTCATTCATCTCCCTCTCATCGATCTATGAGTCCTAGACTTCCTACCCAGATTGCTGCCTCCCATAGCTGTCAGTGGATGTCTATCCTCTACTCACGTTGCCATCCTTTTTCTCATCCCTCCCATTTGTTGTCCCGCAACACTATTACATCAACCCTCTCCTCCACCCATTATCTTGGCTATGCCGATGGGGCAAGTCTCTCTTCCTGGAATCTCGCTTCGGCAGCATGGGCCATATTTACCCCCTTGCATACCCTGGTTCTTGCAAATGGGCTCTGCATTGGTAATGCCACCAATAATCAGGTTGAATATGATGCAGTACGTGGCCTCTTAGCCGATGCCCTCTCTCATCACATCCTCCATCTACATGTTCATTTAGATTCCCTGCTTCTTGTCTTACAACTTAATGGTGTCTATCGTGTGCATAACCCTATCCTGTTTAGACAATATCTACGGGTGCAACTTTTGATACGTGAATTTAGATTCATTACTTTCACCCATATCCCTTGACATCAAAATCACTACGTAGATCAAATCGCAAATCATGTTCTAGACTGGCATTTATCACACACAAGACAATAACATTTCACATCATCAACAACATGTACATAAATCATATATATATATATATTATATAACATGTGTTTTTAGAGTCCATCTGCTCTGAAACATACAACATGCCCATAGCATGGTACAAAAAACAAAACTACAAAATGGGGGGCACCACTTGCCCTAAATCTAATCACTCTCTGGAAGATCCAGAGCCAACGACTCTGCTCCCGCAGCTCGTCGATCACGCACAGTTTGACCGGCCATCACCATGCGTCGCATGACACCTCGCCATTCCGAGGGTAGCCAAATACATAACTCTATGTACTGGTCGTCTAAATCTTGCCAACCACGCTCCGACACACCGGTCAGTAGCCCCTCACATATACGACGGATTTCCTCCAATAGAGCGGCCATATCCTCATTCTGTGTTGTCCTTGATCCATTGGTACCTGTAGCTCTTGCTGCTGTAGGTCGTCCCATATATCCGGCCGGTTTTACCGGAGCTATATCTGCAGTCCCAAAAATATAAATATTAGTACCATGATTACTAGTCACCAACTCTAAAATGCACATAACAGATTAGCAGCTTGTCACTTACCATCGGGCCCCCACACTCAACCAGGCGGAAGCAGCAAGTCTGGATCTCCCCAATAACTCATCCCACTATAGGGATAGTCATCTATGTATAGTGGCATCTGATCCCAATGGGCAAAGAACTCTGGTCGGAACACCCGCCCAACTGCCCCTCCTCCTCCTCTACATAGTAATCGTCCGCACTGATGCATCCAGGGCTCCCTTGGACCTCCATCAGGTAACTGTATACGAGGTCGCAAGGTCAGGATCTTCTCAAAGAAGAAAGAGCACAAAACCGTCCCATAGGCACAATCATGATTCACCTGCCGCTTGCATAGCGACAACTGTCGTTTCTCCGACAACAACATCATCTGGGCCCACCCATAGTAGGTCCCCCCCAACACACTCTCTACAATCATCATCTGCCCTCCAATGATGTGATGGAATGCCTGGCTGCCAAAGATCCGCAATAATGCTGCGACCACTGCCCAGGTCTCCAATCTCTCTAGGTCCCCAATGGATATCGGAGTCCCTTTGACTCAGACACCTGGTCAACAATGTCGATCAACAAACTCCATAATGTTACACCCTCGTGGTAACACTGGCTGCGTATTCCCCACCATCCCTAATGGTGGGAGACCAGTCAAGAAATATAGATCCTGGACCGTCAGCTCGATCCTGTGCCCCTGCACTATAAACGCCTCATGATCTGGATCCCAATAACTGATAATCTGGGCTAACAAGGGCTCTCCAGCCCTCATCAAAGAGTTCTCCAAAAATTTCAGAACCCCATACCTAGCCAGTGCACGACAGCCACCCTGATCCACTTAGATTTTTGTCCGTAATGTACCTAAATCTCTCTCTCTCCACTTGATCCGTATATCTACCATATCTGCACAAAACCATCATTTTTGTCAGTCTACAGATCAGCAAAAATACATTAACTCACATAAAAACTGAATCTCAGCCCATAACAGCATTGAAACTTCCCACCTCTTATAGGTCGCACTTTTTGGGCAAATCCTGGGCCAAGTCGCACTTTTCAGGCCAAAACCTGTGTCCCAGGTCACAGCTTTTGCCCCAAAAAGTGCGACCCGACCGTAATGAATAAGTAGGGGCAGTTACTGAGATTTAAATCCCTAATCTGCAATTTGAAACCATAAAAAACAAAGAGTAAGATGAGGCCTCTTACCTGCAACTGACGGATCACGATTCCAACAGTCGGTTTGTCCGCTACGATCGCCACAAGATTTAGGGCCTTCTCTCCTCTTCACATTCACCATAGCTACACAAGCAAATGAATGATTTTGGAGGGAAAACACCTTATTAGAAGAAAACAAATGTTTTTTCTTTCGCCCGCTACAACCAAACCGTAGCCCCGTTTGCCACATCGTCTGCACCATTGGAAAGCTCTCACCGAGCACTCAAACGGGTATCTGTCAGTTTTCCATGTTTTGATACTTCACTAGGACACATTTTGTCCATGAAGGATCTATTTACCTCTTCTCAAAATCAAAATTCTTCACTGACGACTCTTGTACTTGGGGCACCACTTTGCCTCCTTACTCATTTTCGTTCGTGTTGATTTTCGTCATGAGCTACCCTATTGTACTCATGATTTTATGGTCCCCCATTGGACCCTTACTATGCGGCAGCACCATTGAGTCGCCCTTGTTTAGAGCATCCGAGTCGAGTCATCATCGCCTTTCGAGAGTCCATTCTGCATACCTTTGTACCCCGCTATAGTCCTCCATCTTTTCTTGCTTGGTCCCTCTCTCGTGTCGCACATTATGGCCTTCAGTACCCTTGTCCCCTATCCCTCCTGATATTGCGTCAGTCACTGCCAAGCCATTCCCGCCCATTATGCTCTAACAAGGGAAGTCGTCCAACCGCTCCTCTATATCCCTCATTCCATCATCATTATTAGTATCTCCTTGTTCGTCGCTCTACTATTTTCCCTCGTGCCTTAGTTGGGGTTCCCTTATTGCCTCACCTATGGCGGACCTACTTCTGTCGACATCAGCTCATTTACTCCAGAAGCTAGGTTTAGGGGGCAGTGTACCTTGGTTCCAGCTCTTCTCAGCATGATCGTGATCTATACACTTGATGGTCCAGTGATGCAGCAGCAGCTATTGGTGATTCCCGGGCGTGTGTGAGATGTATCAACCCTCATGAGGGGGTGGCCCTGCAGGTAGCCCCCCACATGCCCGGATGACTTCTTCATTTCCGCCCTTGATGCAGCTCCTCTCATTTGATGATATCGGCCTCAACCGCTTGCAGCGCCTCTTCAATTTACATGTACCAGTCAGATGTTGTGAGCCCTTCCCCGTGTGTAGGGGACATTTGGGTGTATTTGTATCTCATGTACTAAAATCTACTTGTATAAGTCCTAAAGGTTATTCCAGGAATCGCATGTATGTGGGATTCCTCATTTTATTTATCTAGCTCATGTTTAGGCCAACACATGCTTCATTATTGCATTCTGTGGTTTTCCGGGCACCTTATTCTTTGTACTATTGTCTCGGTAGGCATAGGTATGCCTCCCCCGCCGCCTTTAACACTGGTCCCACTTCATCACCTAGAGACTTGTTGCACCTGTAAGTCTCGTCTCCTCCGGGTCTAGTCCTTTAGCACATTAGACTACCTCATATTTCTCTCTCTCACTTCCCTCTTAATGCCTAGTGATTGAGTTCTTACAACATACTTCGGTCATACAATTTTCTCCTAACACTCGTACGTTGAGGGGAAATCTGTTACACCATTTTTTGGTCATCTACCTCATTATCATTAGATGAACCCAAGTACACCATGTAAGACCAATTTTACCCTAAGTAAAATTGCTTTCACCATGTCAAATAACATTTGTCCATATTTCCTAGTCTTATTTAACCCAAAACAAGGAAGTTAATTAAATAAATCATTATTTATTTAATTATTTCCCAGGAATAAGTTATTTAAATCATTATTTAATAATATTCCTAGTTAAATTTGACTAAATCATTTTTAAATAATTAAATAAATAATTATTTATTTAATCATACCCCCATCATCTCCCTAAAATAATAAATAAATCATTTATTTATTGTTGTTTATAAATAAAGGAACGACCAAAGCTGCAAGACCTTTTCCCAACAAATATAATAAAATATTCTCAAAGGGTGGTTCTAGAATCCTGATTAATAATATTTATTCATGTAACAAGTTCTAGGACAACCTCAATATTTTGTTATAAATAGGAGGGGTTTTCCCATTCATTAGTCACCTTCATTGCAGTAGATCACACTTCAGATCTATTAGATCTACTCTTGGTCACCATTTTCCATTTTTGCCTTGTGAGCTCCCATTGAGTTCTATGTTTGTCTGGGTTTTCTACCACAATAAGAGAGAGGAATTTTAGATCTGAAACACTGAGGACTTTCAAGAACCCATCCCATCGAGGAGAATCGGAAAACACCTTTTTTGTTTTCCTCTCAGGTGCCCCATTCTTTAATATAATAGAAATTTCTTTTAAATACATTGTTCTTGTCTTGTATATTGGATGCATGGAGCCATATTATATTTTATCTACTTAATGTCTTTTGTGCTTAGATCTGGATTTGTGCAGCAGACTTAAAGATATTTTGCAGCCATAATCGATGTTAGGGCTATTTGTTATGCGTAGCTAAAGTGATCTTTTACGACGAAAGATTCATACTAACACTTTCCATTTCTCTCCCATATACATATCTCTCTCTCTCTCTATATATATATATATATCACTCTCTCTATCTTCACCCACCAACTATGTTACTATATCCCTCCCTCTCTCCTTATCTCTCCTTCTCTCCCCCCTTATCTCCATCTCTCCTTCTTTGTATCTTTATCTCACCCCCAAACATACACACTCTCTCTTTGTCTCTCCCTTGTCACTCCTGCTCTCTCTCCACTTCTCACTCTTTATATTTCTTATTTCTACCTCTCTCCTCCTCCAACTCTATCTCTCTATCGATCCCTCTCTCCTCCTCTCTCTCAAGTCCTCTCTCTCAGCCTTACTCTCTATCCCTTTCTCTCCTACTTCCCTCTCTCTTCCCTGATCTCTCTCTCTCTCTCTCTCTCTCTTCCCTCTGATACTCTCTCTTCCCCCATCACTCTCATCATCCCTCTCAAGTCCTCTCTCTCATCCTTCCTCTCTCTCCCTTACTCTCCTACCTCCCTCTCTCTTCCCCCATCTCTCTCCCTCTCTCTCTCTCTCTCTCTCTCTCTCTCTCTCATTGCCCTCCAATCCTCTCTCTTCCCCCATCTCCCTCTCTCTTCCCCCATCTCCCTCTCTCTCTCTCTCTCTACCCCTCTCTCTCTCCGCCCCTCTCTCTCCAACTACATTACTATATGCCCCCCTCTCTCCTTCTTCCCCCCCTTCTCTCCATACATCCTACTTTGTCTCTTTATCTCATCCCTAAACATACACACTCTCTCTCCATCTCTCCCTTGTCACTCCCTCTCTCTCTCCACTTCTCTCTCTGTGTATTTCTTCTTCCCTCCCTCTCTCTATCCCTCTGTACCTCTTTATACCTCTTTATAACTATTTATTTACCATACCTCTGTATACCTATTTTATATTTATTTATTTATCATGCCTCTTTATACATCTTTTATATTTATTTATTTACCATACTTCTTTTATAAATATGGTATTTGGCCCATGGTATTTAGCCCATGGTATCAATATTAATTTTTCCCATGGTATTTGTCGCATAGGCTTCATCTAAATAAAACCTCTTCTTTGAGTTTTTTTAAATATAAAAAGGTTTATGGAGTAAATACAAAAAGAAATTTTATTTATTTACCATACATCTAGTTTATATATATTTTTATTTATTTACCATAGTTATGGAGTAAGTATAAAAATAGGTTTTATTTATTTACCATACCTCCTTTATTTATATTTATATTTATTTAAATTTTGAAATATTGCAATTTTGATGGGGAAATATTTGTCTTCAAATATTTTACTTAATTTGGAAATTCAATGTGGTAAATTTTTTTGTTAAAGGTAAATTTATGATCGATTCAAATTCACCTATATAATAAAGCAATTATTAAAATTAAGTAAAGTTGGGTTACACTTTTTTCCCTTTTTTGAGAAAAAAAATTCATTTTTTTTCGGTTCTTCAACTTTTTGCAAACTATAACAATTTTTTTGTTGAGAATTTCATTTTGTGATAAAAATAAAAGTTGTCAGAAATTTTGTTAGCTTTCTATTACTTATTTTTTGAAATTTTTTTATGCAGATTTGATATGCCAACTTAGCGTTTCTTTGAGTGTGTGTTTCTTAACAATCAAAGGATTCATAATAAGTCATGTTATGACGCAATGTTGTATTCATTGAAAATTTGTGTTTTTGAGAAAAAAAAATGTATTACAACAATCTAGACAGAGTCTACTTTGGTTTTGTCATATTTAAAAAGCCAATGGATGCATATCATAATTAATAGAATTTTTTGAACTGGTCCAATACGAAAAACTGCATATTTTGGATATGTTTCGCGACACAACAAATTTCTTAACATATAAGTTATAAAATAAAAATCTAAAAGCTATCCATTAGAGACGACGGACCAATGTAATGCCCCATAATTTTTTCAATTTTTTTACAATGTATTTTGGGAGATACAAAATTTTGATTTCACTCACTCACAATGACCCTCAGAAATTGTTTGCACCCATTTTATTAGAAAATTCATTAAAATTAGTAAACGTTTATGAAATTCCATAAAAGTTATATTTCTTGAAATTAGATTCAATTCTGAAAATGCTTGTCTTAGTTCCGAAAGTTAATTAAAAACCTTTCATGGAGTTTAATCAGTCCAAAGTTGCAAAAACGTATTCAGAGCCTGGTTCTGCGTAATTGGTGACGTGTTAGTTCAGCCGAACTTTGATTAAAAGTTCGGCCGAACTATTTTTTTCACCAACATCTCATTAAGTCTAACGACTTAATAGTTTGGCCGAATTTTTAATCAAATTTTGGTCGAAATTTTGTATAATTTTCCGTTGGCCAGAAAATTTCGCGGAGCCCCCCCTAAAACACATTTCGCAACAATATAAATTGCCACGAAATCATTCATAATTTTCACACATTTCGCAAGTAATTTAACCTATTAATATTGGAGGGCAAGAGAGACAAGGTATCATGTTTACTACAACCACTCGAGCCAAATATTTAAATGGTTTACGTTTTAAATTTTCCTTTTCATATAATCGATATGAAAAGATGAGAAAACTAACAAGGGTGACAATAAGAATAGTAGAAGAAAATAGTTTTAGATTGATCACAATGAAGACTATTTGTAACATGAGTACATTCTTATTATTCACATTTTCTATCTTCACACTATTGCCCACCATGTCGCTTCCTGTAGATGTTCTCTAGAGTTGTGATGTATCAGTTGCCTTAGGGATATCTTAGCATAGCAAGCAGCGTATAACATAATGTATGAATGTCAACCTCTGCACCACATGCTATCTCCCCGTAAACAGGAACAAACTAGAATGTGACCAAGACCCTTTAAACCCATAGCTATAAAGGAAAGACTATTATGACAAAAGTGCATAAATCTATGGTAGATTATAGTGACAATAATAAGGGAAAGCAAACAGGCAATCTGTTAAAAGATGTTTTGACTCTGTGCTGTGCCAATTCAAGTAATATGTCACAGATATCAATTATTAGAAGGTGTATGTAATGAAAGAAATGTTGAGAAGATATTAGTCAACATTGAGCTGATATCCAGATACACAATACCACCATGCATGGGCTTACCAATCTAAGAATCCATACATGATAATAGCGTTTTAAAAACACCCTCCCAAAGAAACTAATATAGCAGAAATATGGTTTAGATGAATAGTGGAACAGAATATCATGCATGAGCCATATTTAAAGCGCTTGACTAATCCAAGCATGGGTATCAACTAGGATAAATCCATACCAAAAATTAGTGAGCCACTCACATTCCAAAACATGATACAGGAAAGATGGATGAAATGAAATGATCTCTTTAAATAACACATAAGAGAAAGTTACAGACTGTGAAATACCAAAGACCAGAATCCTCTTTAACAGATGGAACTCCTCCTCACTGAGACCCTATGGGCTCTGAGCCTTCATACAAAAGTTATACAAAATGTATACAAAAAGCCTTTCACTGCATAATTTTCTAATAAAATCTGGAACCCTAAACTATTTGTTCTTCGTGAGCTTTATAGGAGAACAAGAGAGCTCGAAAAAGGGAGTAGGTGATAAACATTTAATTGTCTCATTAAAGCAAAATGGTGAAAAAGTGCCCGCCCATACTGCTTGACGGCTCTGTAGTGTTGTATGTACTTTGTTGCCTTCTTTCTGAAGTAAATGCACTGGGTAAAAAATATCTTCAGGAACACGGTATAGAGTTGAAATCACATGGACATCCCGTCCTTTCCTGGAGAGAAAAATCCTGCTGAAATAAAACCTGGAGGGTATTGTTTCTTGTGCACAAATCTTTGGAGTGATCTGCAGGATCTTCAATCTGGTACTGCACCTTCAAAAGGTTAGATCAAGGCCCCAAAATCTTCAATTATATGTCTTCAATTCCCTATATTTCGCTGATATTCTCTATCTGTTCCATTAATGTTTCCATCTGCAAAATTTGTGTATTTTAATAACTCTGGAGGGTTTGACAGATTTTCACCCCTACTTCTTTAATGAAAGCCATGTCGTAACAGCTTCCCGAATTTTCCCTCATAAATTTTCCCCCTAAAAGATGGTCCTTTGATGCGTTCTCGACTTCTGAAATGGAGGCTATGAATTATGGCAACTTTCCGCCGCTATAACCCTGCAAAAATCTGCAAACTCGTTAAGAAAACCATGCGTACGGGGGTGATTATGGAGGATGGGAGAACAATGGTGCAGTGGTGGTGGAACAGTGTTTTATGCGTAAAAATGGTGAAAAATGCAATGATACAGTGTATAATAGGGTTTGGTGGAGAAATGCATCGTGGGTCGTTTGATCATGGTCTATAGGCGTAGATCAACGGCGGAGATCAAACAGTGGAATGATATATGAAATGGGTGAAATACATATGAAACATTTACATTTTAATGCAAAATGTGAAACTTTAGACTTTGGTGGAAATGCAAAGGACATACATGAAATGCAACGGAAATGTGTATGAGGTGGGACCCATATGGAATCGCAATCGGAAACCGGAGTGGGAGTCGGACATGTGATGCGACGAATCGCATAGCAAATATTTGCGATTGGACGGATTGGAGGTCAGAGCGATAGGAGGTGGATATGCGATTGCGATGGGGAAGGAACTTGCGATGCGATGGTCGGAGGGGAAATGCGACACGATCGATCGCATCACAAATGTTTGCGATGATTGATCGGGAGGCTTAACATAAATGTTGCGATGGGGGAGGAACATGCGATGGTGCGATTAGCACCTTAAGGGTCAGCGCTCGGTTTCAGGCTAAGGGAATATGTGGGGAAGTGGTTGGGGCTTGTGGTAAAGGGGCTAGGCCTTATATATGTTCAAATATGGGTTTTGTGGCATTTTTTAATGTAATTTGAGGGCAGGAAAATGCAACGATAAGCAGAAAATGGATTTTTAGGGCAGAAAGAGGGGGCTTGAAAAGGTTTAAGCGAGATTACTGGCCAAGATTTTAGCAGGGGCTTGACATGGTCAACATTGGCTCCACCTAGGGACGGCACGTTCATCCCTGAACGTGTCGAGAACTTCGCAGACCATCTACATCATCAATTTTTACAGACAGGAAAAATAAATCTATTCTACTTCTACCCTTATTACTCCATGAGACCAGATTAAACTGTTGGTCTCATATTTTTCTCTACCTAAACTACATCTGCTAGGATTAAACTGTCTAGCAGATTTCTTCACTACACTCTAAAACAGAAATTGAAAAACAGTCAAGCCAGGATTAGACTGTCTGGCTTGCGGGACCTTGTAGAAATTAAAAACAACTAACTACATGCTCATAGCCTGAGCTTTATTGAGCTTTTCCTACCTACTCTACTCTAACCTGGAAGTATTTTATGCTTTAGGTGATACAATAATGCCAGTGCATCCAGTCAAGCAGTAACAAAAAAGGATAAGAGTACGGACTGCCTATCAGAGATAACCATAGGGTGCTCTGCATGTGCTTCTTCAAAAATGCAGTCACCATCAGTGGTGACCACTCTTGATGAATCTGGTCCTGGTAAAGGATCAATGTTGGAGGATTTGAGGTAATCAGGGCCTCCATATATTCTGTCATAGGATCAATGAACAAATGGTGTACACTTTCTTCTTCTAGGCCTTCCATGATTGGCAAGCTGTCTGTGTCCTGGGCAGTTCTGATTACTGCATTTTCCACTGCATCTTCAGAGTGACTCTTGAAAGCCTGATCACCTTCTTCTGTGACAGTTCATCTGTATCCAAGACAACTCCAAAGGATAGATTGTCTTCTGCAATACCTGTCAACATAGCCGAATTTCCAGTTTTGAAATCATAAGACCCAATGGTCTTGCTTGATGATTCAGTCACCAATTCTTTCCTCAGAAATCCTAAGTCTCTTCCAAGACCCAGGAATTTTCCACTGTCTTCATTCCCTTGTATCTTTACATCCTGCAATCCCCAATTTAGAAATTGAGGTTCTTCTACCTGCATCGAATCATGTTTATTGAGCATAATCTCCAACGATCCGATTTCTTCATTCCATGGATTAAAGTCTTCCACCGAATTTCCTTCCTCCTTTCTTTGACTATCAAGTGGTGTCAGATTTCCTCCATCATCAACAAAATCTTTGTCTGTGACTTTCTGCACTGTTGATTCCTTCTGAGCAGGTGCATCCTTCTGAAGTGGTGCTTCTTCTTCTTGATCTTGAGTACGAGTCCTCTTCCTAGAAGATCTGAGATCATATTTTATATTGTACTGTGCTAGCATGAAATCAGAAAATTGTTTACAACAGTAATCAATTTCGAAGTCTTCAATGTCTCTAACCTTTTCCTTTTCTTGCAATGGGAACTCAGTTCCATCATCTCCTTGCAATGGAAATTCTACCTCATCACTGTTTGAAAAGGCAAGATTTTCATCCCCCAGCTCGTAAGCAGCATCTTCAATAGGGCTATCTACTGGACCTTCCAAGTACAATGGGTGTGGTACCTGGTCCTGTTGTTCTTTTAGCTCCCTTGGAAATATCTGCAGGGGTGGTTTCCTATACTGAGGATTGTATCCTCTATTTGGAGCATTGTAGAAATTCTTGGAGGCTGAATTCTTGGCCTTCAATTCAAGTTTGACCAACTTTCTAATCATTTTTCTCATTTCTGGGTCTCTATCCAGGTTAGAGGTAGATACCTCCTCTTTGCCCCTTCTTCTGGTATCTTGCTTAGATTTTCCCTTTGATTTTCCAGTGGAGGAAAATTTTGCTTCCAACTCTAGAGCATCTGTCTAGGCATCATCCAGAGTAGCAGGCTTTCTTTCTCTGAGAGAGAAACCAAATTATGAATCAAAAGTTGCTACAAAAACAACCTTAGCAGCAGTTTGATGAGGCCTCATATCAGCAGGAATACTCAAATACAATTTATTAAATCTCTTGATAAATTTTGATACTCCTTCATTATGTCTTTTCTTTAGAGTATTGAACTCAATGAGACAATTTCCATGATATTTCTTCTCTCCCCACTTTCTGAGAAAAGTATCTTCCATATTATCCCAAGTGGTAATAGAACGGCTAGCCAATGTCTTAAACCATTTTCGAGCTTCACCATTAAGAGACTGGACAAAAAGCTTTAAGGCCACATCTAAATGTTCAACATTAAAGTTCTTTGCAAAAGAGCAGAAAGTCTCAAGATGTTTTTGAGCATCAATTTCATTTTCCCCATTGAATCTGGGCAAGATCTTCAGATAATCCTGGGGCATATCATTTAACACTTGGGGTAATTCCAGGGGGGCATATTTATTCAACAAGAAGGCTGGAACATTGGCCATTGGAGGAGGTGGGGGTAGTGCAACATTCTGATGTGTAAATGAAGGAAGAGGAGGAGGTGGTAGTGGAGTATGAATAAAAATGGGAATATAATGAACAACAGCTTGAGGTGTTGAAGGGAATAATGGTCTATTAACAACAGATATTTTGGTGACTTCTTTAACCTCTTCGACCTCAGGAGTAGGATGAAAATTATCTTTAAATTGGACACCTTCTCGTGGTGGACTATCTGAATAGTAATCTGTATCTCCCACAGTGGAGTCGGGAACTAGCTCTTGAGCTTCTTGAGAAGAAGAGGATGGAAAGTCTTCAATAAACGGTTGAGGGATTTCAGAGTGGACTGATTTTCTTTCCCTCCAGTTTCTTCTATGCATGATCTTTTCAGGGTCAGACACAAAAGTTTTCTTTGGCTGAGACGTATCTGACCTCAGGTGTGGCTTACGAGGAGCCAGGACTGCAAATAGATTTATCAAATAAAAAAACGTGGAGTCGCCAAGGTGAGGGATCTACAACTCTCAACTCTCCATACTCACCACTTGAAGAGTGAATTAGATTTTGTCGAGGCCCAGGGATTTTAATTTTCTCAACTTTGATCCCCAACAACGGCGCCAGAAATATGTTGTCGCTCCTAGAGACAACCTAGAGTTGTGATAGACCAGTGCCTAGGACATCTTAGTATAGCAAGGAGCGTATAATATAATGTATGAAGTTGTCAACTTCAGCTCACATGCTATCTCCTATAAACAAGGAAATAAACTATAATGGGACCAAGACCCTCAGAAACTGACACAGAGAAAGGGATACTGTAGAGGAAAAGTGCATAAATCTAATATGAAAGCAACAGACAATTCAGAGACAGTTTACTACAAAGCAGGCCAATTCAAGTAATATGTCACAGATATCAATTATCAGAAGGTGTATGTAATGAAAGAAATGTTGAGAAGATATTAGTCAACATTGAGCTGATACCCAGATATACAATACCAACATGCATGGGCTTACCAATCTAAGAATCCATACATGACAATAGAATTTTAAAAGCACCCTCCCAAAGCAACTAATATAGTAGAAATATGGTTTAGATGAATAGTGGAACAGAATATCATGCATGAGCCATATTTAAAGCGCTTGACTAATCCAAGCATGGGTATCAACTAGGATAAATCCATACCAAAAATTAGTGAGCCACTCACATTCCAAAACATGATACAAGACAGATGGATGAAATGAAATGATATATTAAAATAGCACAATAAAGAAAGTTACAGACTGTGAAATACCAAAGACCAGAATCCTCTTTAACAGATGGAACTCCTCCTCACTGAGACCCTATGGGCTCTGAGCCTTCATACAAAAGTTATACAAAATGTATACAAAAAGCCTTTCACTGCATAATTTTCTAATAAAATTTGGAACCCTAAACTATATGTTCTTCGTGAGCTTTATAGGAGAACAAGAGAGCTCGAAAAAGGGAGTAGGTGATAAACATTTAATTGTCTCATTAAAGCAAAATGGTGAAAAAGTGCCTGCCCATATTGCTTGACGGCTCTGTAGTGCTGTATGTACTCCGCTGCCTTCTTTCTGAAGTAAATGCACTGGGTGAAAAATATCTTCAGGAACACAGTATAGATTTGAAATCACATGGACATCCCGTCCTTTCCTGGAGAGAAAAATCCTGCTGAAATAAAACCTGGAGGGTATTGTTTCTTGTGCAAAAATCTTTGGAGTGATCTGCAGGATCTTCAATTTGGTACTGCACCTTCAAAATGTTAGATCAAGGCCCCAAAATCTTCAATTATATGTCTTCAATTCCCTATCTTTCGCTGATATTCTCTGTAATGTCTCCTCTTTTCCACAATCAATTTTTTTTTTTCTCTAGTTAGAGTTTATTTCTGTGCTTCTATTGACCATAGTTGTTCACTGATATTTTGAGTTTACTGCTATATTTCTATTAACCACAACTATTCAATTCTATTTGTCAAAATTTACCATTTTGGATCTACTATGGAATAGAATTCTTAGTTTCTTCTATTCCTCTTGTAAGTATGATTTATTTGGGTTTTCCCACTAAATGTTTGTAGCAGATATTAAATACATATATATATATATATATATATATATATATATATATATATTGATCACCATATATGTATATGGTCCACCTACCATAGTTATACGCTTGCTCCTACATTTCGATATGTTCTTTAATGGTTTCACACCATACTCGTAGGCCCACCCTACATATACCTTAGCATTCGATAGTATACTCTTATGGCTTGTATGTATAATTTATGAGTCATTGAGTTTATGTCTTCGTCCCACTCCAAGACTTATAACCCTAGGTTCGAATTTCGAATTATTCAAATTCTATTCCTCTTTATGAATCATGTCATTAATATGAATCTACTATGAGCGTGATCATTGCCTCCTTGATCTCTAGCGTACCGTTCATTTATGATAAATTGGATGTGGAGATACGTGCATTTGAATTTCAACGCATTCGTTATATCTCGTTGGCACGGTTGCTAAATTAATTGGCCATTATAACTTGTTTCAATTTCCTCGTCACCTATTCGATGGCACGCTGTTAATTCTCAATGTTGTTAGTTCTTACTATATTCATACTCGAGATTCTATGCATCTACATTTTGGTTGTAACATGCCATGCCAGATAGCTCTTTTAATACGCCGGCCACTTGACTCGATTGATGGTACTATGGTATGGATTTCATAGATCTACATTTATGTTTTAAGTTATTGAGTATTAAATAGCAAATTCTCCAGATCGATCCGTGTATAGATCATGGATCCGAGGCCACCTGGACAGTGGAGATTGTTCCTTTCTATTAGGGTTTTCGTTGGTGTTTGGATATGAGACGAGCATATAAATCTTTGTGTTATTATGGAAGTGGTTCTTTCACCATTCATTTGTTTTGCTTGTCCTCCATTGTCGAGCCTCTGCACGATGGAGGAACGCAGCGTCTTCTCGCCTCCGCTTCGAGCGCATCTATCCTTCCTCGTATTGCCTTTCAGGTATGCACTGATGCGTATTACGCTAACTCAATGATGAAGCCTACGCTATGTGTAATAAACCTGGCTATGTATTCTTCTTTCATAACAATACGCTCTGTGTTATAGAGTGAGAGCTGAGGTTAAAGAATTTTCCTCATCTGATTTCATTTACTGTCGATGATTTGTCTCAATCAGTTGCACACATCTGTCATGGATATTTCTTCATTTGTTTATGTTTATATTCTTGTTAATAATGTAGGATACCAATACTACATCATTTTTTTTGTTTTGTTTTATAGGGCGTACTCCTCGTCGTCTTTCGTGAATTTCCTGAGGTTATTCGAATGGTGACGTTTTGATTTTTCTTGCTTCCTCTATAGCTATCAATCCATCACCCCAGGCAAGAATCAATTCAGTTTTGTAATTCAACCCCTGGCTTCCTCACTTGTCCTTGAATGTCCTGGTGGTATAATTGGTTTTATTTTGCCCGGTTATCTCTGTTTCAGGTCATTTTGGAGATAATGAATTCCTCATCGGCAAGGTAATCCCTTATAAATGTTTCCTTTTCATTTATTTGTTGGTATTATATTTCATATCAGTCAATCAATTCGTATTCTCATCATCCTTTGTTTGTGTTGTAGGTAAATTGAATTCCACACGAATTCAACTCTCAGAGTTTCAGTGAAATGGTTATTTCATATGGTTTTAATTTCACTTCATCTTGCGCTTTCAGGTCGGTATCCACCGCATATGCGTCAGAATGAGACTAAACTCTTACATCGTTACTATACCAAATTGTTTTTGTTCCGACCACTGGAGTCATATAAATTTTCTCGTTGCTACTGTAATAATAAGGATTTCCATAGACTTGGTCTGTCTTGCTAGGACTCTGCTAATATGGTCGCTGAGACTATTTTTCTCAGTTAATCTGTCCTAAGACACGACTGTCATAATTTATAAATTTTTGGTTCATGAATTTATATATGAATTTCAGATAGATATATATACATATTCCCTTCCTGGGTGACAGGAACAGGGTTTTGACATACTATGTTGACTTCAAATTTACTGTTTCATGTTGATGCTTACGATAATAGTTGTCTTTTGATTGTATCTGTCTATTTCTATTGCTGGGTAAAACTGATAAGATTACTAATCTTATCTTAGATTTATGCTTCCTCAGCATTTTATGTTATTTTATTTCTTCAATTGCAATTAAATGTTTGTATTGCAAGAGTATTCCCAGCTACCTCAATTTGTTGACTATTATCATCGGGTTTATGAGAGTAGATGTGTCATAACACTCTATTAGTATGTCTTTACTGCTGCTTCATGATTCAAAGTTTACAAATATTACTTACTGGTGTAAATAATAGTGGACTCTGAACAGGTTGATTTTATTTTATAACATATGCAGTATGCTCTGCTCTGGCTAACACTTCTACTGGAATTTTATATAATTCTGATGTGTGAGTTATTTGTTATCTTTCACAGCATGTATAGTCTGCATGCATTTGATAGAGGTTCACGTGCATAGTTTATAATTTCCAGTACTTGTTAAGTTTTGTCCCTTGTTTTAAGAAAGATATTAACACTAGTTTATATATATATATAATTCTCAGACCACATTTGTTTGCATGATTAGTAAACATGTTTAGTCCCGTTCTTTTATTTCCTATATATATATATATATATATATATATAGCAATTGAGTTTATAGTACTAAACTATATACTCTTCCATTTAGTACTTATTATTGTAGAAAATCTATAAACCAACATGCACTGCTGATTTATAAATCTATATGTCTGTAATTCATTTAGCTAATTCAACAAATGTATAGCTCTACCCTGCATGTACTTAATTCCTCCTACACATAGGTTTTTATTTGGTTTCCCTAATTTTTACTGAATTAATTCTATTTATAACAGAAACAGATTAAAGTTACATAGATATAAACTATGAGGAAACATAATCTCCAGATTTAAACCAGGGACTGGTTTAGAGTTTCTGGCTGATTTGTCCTCATATTTCTGAGTCCTAAAACTATGTAGGACAGAGAGAGTTTAATTACTCTATCATTCTGTAAATTTATGGAACACCAACATAAGCAAAACTTTTCAAGTAGTATACAGTTACAGTCATTAACCTTTACAATTAACAAAAATAAATTTTCAATCATTCCTAACACTATGAGCATACCACTTTGGTACTTGACCAGTCCTCCCAACCGTAGAGTTCCTCTATCTCCAGAACTCACCCCCGAGCTGAGATCATTTCCATTCCAGACCAACCTCTTAATCTGTTTAGGAATAGCTTATTTAAGCTTTTGCTCCCCAAAGCCTGTTTCTAATTCTGCGTCTAGAATATCAAGATGCTTTTCTTCCTGTTTGCCTAGGCTTCCCTATTTATGGATTTTTAAAGCTACTTTCTGCCTTTCATAGCTTTTTACCTCTTCCCAACTACTCTCCACCTCATTGGGGAAACTAGACTTTCCTCAAAATCTAATTTGGAAATAAATTCTTTCAAGGATTTTTGAAAGATTTTTGGGGAATTATTTGCCTCTATCCATCCTCTTGGATTTAGCAAGTGATCTCACAATTCTCATTGGTCAATCTGCACAACATTATTTTATTTAATTTCAAAAATGAAATATTTAATTACATCCACTAAAATACCTATCCATTTGGGGTCCACTCCCCTTAGGATCAGATTTCAAATGTATAGCTTTGAAAGAAAACATAAAGTAGGGGTGTTACATATTCCCCCTCTGAAAGCAAACACTGTCCTCGGTGTTAATATCTAATTACTAGAGTTCATTTTTCAAACAAAAATGGATATTTTTCCATCATTTCAGCTTCTCTTTCCCAGGTCTTCAGCAGTAAAGTGCTTCCACCACCACTGTCTTGTTTGATAAGTTCTCTGATTCATTTCTTCCCACTCCAATATTTGAAGTGGACTGAAAGGAACTCACATACAGTTCCACTGTGTCATTCAAGTCAACTTGTCAACGAAGCATCATGTATATATCTTTTTAATAATGAAACATGAAACACATCATGAACTTTAACATGGGGCAGTAAGGCCAACTTGTAAGCCATTGGTCCCACCATTTCTAATACTTCAAAAGGACCACAATATCTAGGAGCCAGTTTTGCACAACTTCCAGCATAAAGTGTGATCTTTTTGGGTTTAATATGCAAATACACATGTTCCCCCACTTTAAATTCTCGATGTACTCTCTTCTTATCAGCATAGTTTTTCTGGCGATCTTGTGTTGTCTTGATGTTTCTTTGTATTTTTTTAAAAATTCTTTCCATCTCTTGTAAAGCATCTGGTCCCAACATTAGCTTATCCTCAGGTTGGCTCCAGCTCAAAATAGTACGACATTTCCTTCCATAGAGTGCCTCAAATAGACTCATTTTAATAGATGATTGGTAGCTATTATTATAGGCAAATTCAGCTAAATGCAAGTAGTCTTCCCATTTTGATGGCCTATCCATCACATACATTCTCAGCATATCCTCCAAAATCTTATTAGTTTTCTTTGTCTGACCGTCGGTCTGAGGGTGATAGGCAGTACTAAAATTAAACTTAGTTACCATACCTCCAAATAGACCTTTCCAAAAGGCTATTGTGAACTTAGCATCTCTATCTGAAACAATCATCTTTGGGACCCCATGCAATCTTACTATCTCTTTTAGAAACACATCTACTACTTGGGCTGTCCCAAAAGTAGACTTTACAGGTATGAAGTGTGCAGCTTTTGTTAAAGTGTCTACTACTACAGTTACTGAATCATGTTGGTATTTATTTTTGGGTAGCCCTGTTATAAAATCTATAGAAACTGTGTCCCATTTCCATTCCGCAATTGGCAAAGGGTTTAAAATACCAGCAGGATGTTGATGCTCAACTTTAACTAGTTGCCACTCCATGCATCTAGCTAAATATTCTGCTACATCTCTTTTCATTCCTGGACAAAACAACTTCTTTTTCAAAGCTGTTAACAATTTCTGATATCCAAGATGCCCTGCATACGGCTATTTGTGATATTCATCTAGAATATCTCTTTTAAAGGACTCCACATTGGGGATATATAATCTATTTTGTAGCAGATCAGCCCTTTTTTGTTTTGAGTGTAATCATTCATCTCCTTCTTTAGTATTTTCACCTGTAGTGTTTCATAATTTGGATCCTGGTCTGCTGCCTTTTTCACTAAATATTCTAAATCAAAATTAGCACTACTTCCAATACTATTTATATTTTGGCAAGAATTTCTGCTCAAAGCATCCGCAATTTTATTTTCTTTCCCTCTGATATGTTTTATGTCCATATTGAATTCACTCAGAAAAGGCAACCATCTGGCCTGTCTAGCATTCAAATCAGTTTCGGAAAATAAATATTTAAGACTAATATGATCAGTCATCAATGTAAATTTCTTTCCAAGAAGATAGTGCCGCCACATCTTCAAGGCATGAATAACAGTAACCAACTCCAAATCATATGCACTATAGTTCTTTTCATGTGTCTTCAGTTTCCTAGATTCATATGCAATAACCAAATTTTCCTACGAAAGGACTCCTCCCAACCCCTCTCTACAGGCATCTGTACATATAATAAATTCTTTATCAGGATCTACAATTTTCAATATAGGGGCTGTGGTGAGTTTCAATTTTAATTGTTCAAAACTGTTTTGGCACTTTTCAGTCCACTCAAATTTGACACCCTTTCATTGGAGTGAGGTTATGGGATATGCTATGGCAGAAAATCTCTCCAAAAATCTGCGATAGTAACCTACAATCCCCATGAAATATCTCACTGCGAAAACATCAGTTGGCACAGGCCATTCTTTAATAGCCTTTATCTTTTTAGGGTCAATAGCCAACCCTTGTTTAGAAATAATATGTCCCAAGTATTGGATCTTATCCTTATAGAATTCACATTTGTTGAACTTAGTGTTAGTCTCCTTTACTATTAGGTGTCATATTTCATGATTGACTTGATGGGCTATGTAATATGTTCATACATTTTCTTGTTGCAAAGGTTTTCCATATTATCAAAAAATCAAAAAAATTTAAAAAATGTAAAGAGGGTATACCCTAAAAAAAAAATCAAAGGGTTAAAAGAATAAAAATGGCCAAAAAGTAAAAGAAAATGAACCCCACCAAAGAAAGGCCAAGGAAAGTGTGCAAGTCTAAATGCCACTACTTTTTGCTCTTATGTAATAAATAAAATTGTGTGCAACTTGTATCCTATGCCACAATTTATGAATAGTCAAATAGTTTAAGCTTGGCTATTTCATCTTTCAATTTCATGTTTTAGAGATAGAGAATAAAATCTGACCAAATTGTTTAATCTTGGCAGATAAGTAGATAGGTAGAGTAAATAAAAGGAGCTCAACAGTTTAATCTGAGCCCTTGGATGTAATAAGGTTAGAGCTAGATAGATTTTCATATGTAAAAGAAAAGTGTGATAAGGGTTTGCCAGTCTAAGTGCACCCTAATAAAGAAGAAAAAATGGTAGAGTAAAGTAGGTAGGGTAGGTAGATGATGTTGTTGAATTACCTATGGTGAATGATGGCTTTTGATGGTTGAAATTTTAACTTTCATCACAAGCGCAAGGGCAGATAATACATTGGAAGAATGGCAAGCAAGGCGAAGCAAAATTATTAACTTCCCCTCTCATTTTCCCTAAACATTTCACTAATTTCCCCTAAGTACTAAGGTATTTGAAGATTAAAGGGGCTCAAGGCATTTCCTTGACTTTTGGAGGGACTGGACCCTCGGCCCAATAATTGGAAAAACCTAAGTATTTAAAAGAATTCATCATCACACTCATTCATTTATAAAAAATATTTTCCTAATTAAAATCCCATTTTATGTAGGAAATTCATGCAATTTTCCATAAAAATCCTTTTTCATGCAAGCATAAGTTGAACACATTGCTCTGATGTTTTACACTTAGCGCTATTCATTTGTCATATTAACTTTTAAATTATTATTTAAATCCCTATTGAAATAACCTTTTCCTATGGTATATAACTCCTTTTATGTAGTAACCCAAAAACCCACTTATATAATTTTATCCAAAGTTTATAAATCCCATGTGTTCAAATAAAAAACCTACTTTATAAATCCCTTTAGCTAAATATATATTTATATAATTACCCCGCCCCCTATGGTAAGCGAATCGCATTGGTTTAAATTACCATATAATAAAAATATATCAAAAACCTTTAAACATATGATTTATATGTTTAAAACAACAAAAAATAAACCCGAAGTTTAATTCAAACCAAACTTCGAAACAACCCATCCCTCGCGCATTTTTCATCCCCAACCCTCATCGTACAAAGGGATTAATTAATCCTCACGATTAATTAGTAACCTCCCCCGCCAATGAAAACGCTCCCGATGAGATTAATTAAAAAATAATCGCGTCGGGCCCGCGTGTTAAGTCCCTGTCATCTCGACACTCCGACCACCATCCGATCGACTGATCCAAGATCAACGGCCATTAACGATATCACTAGCCATCCACGTCTGAACAATAACACGCGATGGCCAAGCGGTTTTCCAAACCGTACAGAGCCACGCGTCGTTTGTTGTATGGAATCGCTGCCCCTCCGCTCAAAACCGCCTTGTCCCAAAAGCGGTGCGATGGAAACCACTTACCGCCTATCCTCTGTGACGCTTCCACCGTACTTGCTGACTTCATCAATCAAAACCCGCCACCCTTTTTAATTTTTAAATAAAACGAATTGCGCCTGCGTCATTTTCATTATTTCATGTGCCAACAAGTCTCCCATGCAACGAAACTTCAAAAATCAACCATTGAAGACTGCCGACTGTTGTTTTGCTGAAGGAAATTGAATCCCAATACTCCAGAATTCATTCGCCATAGCCAGTACCTGTTCAACCACTATTAATTTCCCATAAATAGGTATTTACTCCAAATTCCTGCTGAACTCTGTTAAAAAGCCCTAGTTCTGGTTTTAATTTCGCACTAAAGTCTGAAAAGAACTACAATTTGATCTGTTTTAGTTCACAGAACTGCAATTATATTCCCAAAACTGGTAATTGTGCCCCTGTTCTATAAAATCCCCAAAATTCCATTTATGAATCCACAAGAACCAGAGATGGAAGTTCCGATAGCTCTAAATGTCGCGCCCCTCAATGCTCCTCACAAGGACTTGGATTATTTGCCTTTAGCTGATATGGATTTTCAAATTAAGGACCTTCAGCTTAGTGAGAATCCTCTTTGAATATTTTTCCGCTGCCGAGACAATTATTTGAATGGTTCTGACATATTTGGACTTTGGGAATCAAATCTTCCCATGTACCTTCTCCCCTCGGTCCACATTTTTCCTGAGTTAATCCATTATTGCCATGCAAATTATGATCCTAACCAGTGAGCAGTTTTATCCCCAAGCCAAAGTGTCATTTTCCCAATAACTGCTCAGTCCATAAATTAAATTCTACAATTCCAACCTGGTCAAGCCCTCACCCCCCGGTCCATGGTTGAATTACTTGAGAAGTCTACCAATCTATCCCCTGAAGAGTTAAACCGCCTATGCCAAACCTTCATGTTACCCGAGCATCAGCCCAAACGCCTTCCCCCTTATGGGTATACTTTTTTCACTGAAGAAGGTAGACTTATCCTGAACATGATATCTTTCATAATGGGTTTCCATACTAGTGAGTATGTTGATAAATTAACCCTAGTATTGTTATCTATTTTTACCCCTGGACAGCCTCCTGTTGTCAAGTACGATTTTGCATCTTATATTGCTGACAAAATCCATGATCAGTTCATGAGATTTGGAAATGAAAGAGTGTTCAAGTATTCTTCTGTCATATATCACCTCATGATTTACTTTCAATCAGATAATTTCCCTTTTTATGTTAAGAAACTTGATGCCAAGGGGAATCCCAGGTCAGTCATCTTCTGGTCTGCTATTACTCACAATTCCATTGATTCTCCTTATTCCTATAAGATTTTGTTGACCTTTTTGTCCATCCTGCAACTACCTTGCTGACAGGAGTCTCTCCTCCTAGGGTTAACAATGAAATCAAGAAAATCCTTCAGCTTTCAAAGAAGTACAAGATAGGTGACTGGTACCTTTATCAAGACCACACAGAGATCAGAATATATGGATGTGAATTATGCCCATTCAAATTTCCCAAGTATGTCCCAATGATACTCTTTGCATTAGAATATTTCAAGCAGATGAATAATTCAGATATAGTTCATTTCTGCAATGCAAAGAAAAAGGCTCAGCTCAGGATCAAGAGCCAGTTAGGTCCCTTTATTTGTAATTCTAGGGAAGCTGGAACAAAAGCTGAAATAATTTTAGAATATTATCTCAAACTACAAAAGAGTTTCTACTGGGTGCCTTATGACCCAAACAACTTTATCTGTGATAGAAGAATGAAAAATAAACTATCACCATACATCCATCAAAGAATCCCAGAAATAGAACAATATGATAATACGGATGAATGGGTGGAAGGCACATTGGTTGAAAAAGATAGTGAGCAGGTTAATGGTTAAAATGTGATGAAAGATATTGAAAAGATACTTGACCTAGACTCTTTTGGACAGGTGCAGATACTAGGATCTTCTTCAGCAGGGATTAGACAACGAAAATTGCAGGAGATTAGTACAGTGGCAGTGGAATCTAAAGGAAAAGAAAAGGAGCCTGATATACAAGTTATTGAAAAATTCACAATGACAGAACAACCTCAGACTTCTAAAGGACAAGAGAAAGTACAGATTCCTCCTACTCAGGTCAATGAGCCAGAAATTTCTATTTTACAAACTCCCCTGAATGTAGAAAAGGGTAAAAAGAGAGAGGCTGAAGCAGCTACTCCTATTGGTGGCTCCTCTAAACAGTAAGGTGTCAAAAGACCGAAATTAAATCCTCTTTCAGAAGCTGAATCAGTTCAGGAAATCCCTGATAGCCAGGGAAAAGAAGACAGTCAACAAACAGGTACAGGTAGTGGGACATCCACTAATTTTCAAAGAAAGGAACTACAGAGGCAACAAAGCACAGAAATATATTCCTTCAAACCTCCAGTAAAAGAAGCCTGGGACATCAAAAGAACATTCATCAATATAAAGGCCAGGAATGATCCACTTAGACTTCAAGTGTACAGCCAATATTTGAAAATGGCTCCTAAAAATCAAGAAAGATTGATGTCAGCCTATGACATCCAACAGGGTAAGATGTTAATGAGCCACTTCAAGCCCAGGGTGCAGCAACCCCAGTCAGCTGCAGATTACATTAGAACTAATCTTGAAGTCTTAGCAAAGGATATCCATCCTTTAGATCAAATTGAGCTACACAAGCAAACAGGTGAGATGATTTATTCTACTCTGACGGATAAATCAATGATGGCCCATAAGTTGTAGGATTCTTTGGATAACACTAATACTCAATTGCAGCTTGAAAAAGCTTCCTCCCAGGCTAAGGATAATAGAATAAAAAATTTAGAAGAAATAATAATTTGTTTGGGTCACAATCCTAAAGATGTGAAAGGTATCGAAGCTTTGATCAAAAGAAAGGATGATGATATTGCAGCTCTGAGAAAACAACTGAAATTACCAGCCTCCAGACATCCACAGACTGCAGAGATCATCAAACAAAATTCTGAGGAAGAACTAATGGATTCGCTCTTAAAATTGAATGAGCAACTTAACGCAACTGAGAAAGAGCCTGAGCAAGCGTTGAAAGATAAGCAGACAAATATTCCAGCATCTACAGCAGAAGTAGTGACAGGTACAACAACAACAGGTCAACCAACAGAATTGCCACAGGGCAGCACTGCAAATTTGAACACTGATGAATTAACAAAGTCAATGGAAGAAATGAAACTTCAGGCCATAGAGCTCTTCAAAGAAAAGGAACAATTGGCCAGTCTAGAACACAAATATGATCTTTCAAAAATGAATGTTGCCGATAAAACAAGGGAAGTGAACAAATTAGAAAAATTGGTTAAGGCATTAGAAAAGGATCTCACATTGGAGAAACCTTTAAGAGAAATAAAGGAAATTCTTTGGTATGATATCATTCAATCAATAAAGGACATCTGGTCCTCAATCCAAATAATGGATGAAAAAAATGACTTAGTCAAATTGGCCATGGATGAGATTGAAAGAGCAAGAGAAGAGTTGGGAAATATGCCAGAAGAAGCCAATAGACTTATACATTTTTTGAATACTCAAACTAAAGATCAACTTGAAGAATTTGGTATTCAAGACAGGACTGGAACAATTTTGGAAATAAAGAGAGTTTTTACTAAAAGAACTCTGGTACAGAATTTAGAACGAAGGTGCTCAGATATGCAAGAAGAAATCATTGCCTTCAGAGAAAGATTGAATATTTTGTTAAACAGAGGATTACCTAGTCCTATGGTTTCAGAAGATAAATTTATGAACCTAGATAGTTATGTTGAAAAATTGGACAAATATGCTCATAATCAAGCCAGTTCTTCAACCAGTTCATCAACAACAGCATTGCCCACAGGAAGAAATCTTCATGACAGATTGGAGAATTTATTTTATCTTGAGCATGAAGTAAATCACTTGTTCCCAAATCAGCCTAATTTCTTCAGATATACTGAGGCTGATGAAACACTGAGAAAGTTGCAAAGGACCAGAGTGCCAAAAGCTAAATGGTGGGAAGAAATGATGGAGCTTTTGTAAAAATGATCCTTGCATGAATTTTTGCCTATTTACCACAGTATATCATGATAAAAAGGATAGAAATATGAACAAAGGTCAAAGTGTATCAGAGCAGTCAAAGAGTATCAGTTAAACGAAGCATCCAGCACAGAATTACTGGAGAGGCTAGCATCAAGCCAAATCATAGGGCCTACCTGCAGCACATTCTCAAAAGAAGGAAACAGCACAACATCAGTTACCATTCTTTCTTATCTACGAGACCATCTGTCTCTATTTTATTGTAATTTACTTATGAGTCATACTAGATAATATCTCAAGTTGTTATGAGATATTTTTTGTAACTTTTTGTATAAATATTCCCTCAATCGAAGTATTGAGGGTGGATTCTTAGACATTGTTGTAACATTGACTATTTTGGAATAAAAGTGCTCTGGAGAAATTTCTTTGTGGCTAAGCTGGATGATGAATTGAAGCGAAAGACCTTTTACAGGATTCATGCTTCAGACTACGGATCAATAAGTTTATCTTTCTCTTGTGTTTTAAAGTATTTATATCTATTTATTATGTCACTGTGTTTCATTTCTGAATGATTAATGAAAAGGAGTAAATCAGGAAGTACTTAAGTGTAATCTGATTTTAATCATTGATTATTCTAAATGTTTTCTTCTAAACTGGTTTAAACAAGGAATTCTTAATTGCTCTTTTTTTTCTAGTTTAAGCATTTTGGTTATTTAATAAAGAATACTTCATTGCTCTTTGTTAATAATCACTCAATTTTCCCTCTTAGGAATGTGTTGAAATATTCTTATTTGCCTTTCATCCATTTAAATCCATTCCATTCACTTTAGATCTAAAATTGTTCTCTGTTTGATTATCTTGCCCTGTAAAACCATCTTTTGTCTAGAGACTTAATCCAGTGAAGCCATCTTTTTGACTCCATAGCCCAATGGACTAAACTTCTCAATTTTTCCCTCTGATATCGAATTCCACCACCCAAATTCAAACAAAACCCCTGAAATTTACAACTAGCCTAATATCTTCTAAAAACAAAGCTAAATTTTATAGAGAGAGCCCTCTCTGGGTACAGATTGGCTAGATTCTGTACCTAAAAGATTGGTTTATGGTTACCTCGAACCCCTTTCCTCTTCCAACAACTTCAAAGAAAATCTGAGTGATAACATAGTGGCGACTCCACTGGGGACCTGAATATTTTTTATTGCTGCTGTTTATTTTATAAACTACAGATGGCGCCTGAAGTTAGCCAGGTAGCCTTTGAACTGCTTTTTCTCTGCAGTTGCATAATAAATAAATGTTGCTTCAATCTATCTCTGGTATAGTTTGTGAACTAAACTTTGGTTTCAAACAGTTGATTAGTTCCTCTAGTTAAAAATAAATCTTTGAGAAAATCTAAATCCAATATCTGAAATTTCTTAAAGAAAATTGTCGAAGTTGTATTTTTCATTCCATTTCAATTAAAAAACCAAAAAATATCACTTAAGAAAACTGGCTTCAGAAAGGACTCGTTATACCAGGGCTAATCCTGATCCAAATCCTCCCCCTGTGTTTGAAAATCCGAATCTGATTCCCAGAATTCTTAGAAGACAAGATAGTCAAGAAAGCTCTGGAAGTTCTCGACCTCTCTATAGATCTATTTCCTGTCCAGTGAAGTGGATCTATCTTGAGGACGAACATTTTGATGAGCAGTTTGAAACATCTTTATTTGTGAATTTTTCTGAATCTGAGTTATCCAATTTGGTTCCTGACCCATTGTTTCTTGAAGATTTACAATTTGAATTTGTTACATCACACCTTGACAAACATTTGCGAGATTCTATTAAATCTGAAATTACCTTTGCAGAAACTTCAAATATTTCTGTAATCACTTCTGCTTCCCCAAGTTCATCAACTTTTCCCCAAACATCTCAAACTCAGACTACCCCTTCCACTCCTTCCCCCATCACTCATAGACAAACCTCACCTATTATCCCACTACCTCTTCCAATGGCTAACATATACGCTCCCTTAAGGTTACTAGCTAATCTAGGGGCTATGCCTCAAGATTACCAATCTAAAATCACTCCTTTTGATGGTTCTGGTACTTATACTACTCAACAGCATACTAAAAGGATGACCGATTACTTTGAATTTTATGAAATAGATGTTGATGATGTTAGAATGAGAATTTTTGTCCAAAGTCTTACTGGAGAAGTCAGAACCTGGTTCAGGGATCTTCCTGTAGACAGTATTGTTGACTTACCAGCCCTTTATAGATCATTTTTAAATAGATGGGAGAAATACCCTCTTCAAATCCTATCAGACTTTGGAAAACTAAAAAGAGGACCAAACGAGACCGTGCAAGATTATGTCACCAGATTCAATGAAGCCTACAATGCTGTTCCCCAAAATCTTAGACCTCCTCCAGATTCAGTATTAATCAAATTCCCTGATTGATTTGATTCCGATATAGCATATCAACTTAGGGAAATATCTCCTCAAACTCTAGAAGAAATGCAAAGCATAGTTTTAGTGTTGAAGCTAACCTAATAGAAAAACGAGCTAGAGCCAGAGCTAAAAGAAGAATGCCTGTAAACGAAGAACCCTCAGCTTTTGATAAGAAACTGGATGCTATAATCAAAGGAATGGAAAGACTAGGAGACAGAGTAGAGATTATTGAAAAGAATAAAGCTCATTGGGATGGTCAACCTGGTAATCCTGTGAGAAATCCAAACTTCAGAAGAAACCAAAATCAAAATACTGGAAAAACTGGTCCTGACCAAAACATTAGGCCCCCATTCCAGGAAAATTATGTTGAAGGCTCAACTTCTGAGGAACCTACTGATGATGTTCAAATAAACAACTTTACTGAAGATGAAAATGAACCGAGTATTTTCTTGACCCAAGATGATCAAGAAGCTCACGTGATTAAGAAATTTCAAACTCAATCAAGAGAATCGTTTGACTTTAAGGAAGGATATGAAACAGCCATCTATGAAGTTCATAAGCAATACAATTTGAGGAGCAGAAGAGTTGATGTTCTAGAACCAAGTAAACAGAAAAACACAAAGCAACCCCTCAAAGGTAAGGTCAGTACTACCCCTGTAAATATTTTCACTAGATTAGATCCCAATCCTGCCCATCTAATAATTGAAGATGTATCTAATACTCAACTGAATAACAGACAAATTTATAATACTCTTCCCCCTAAAGGAAATGTAGAGGAACCTCTATAAGTTGAATCGGAAACAACTTCAAGTCACAGCCCCACTTCTGAAAAGGAGAAAAACACTGAAAACACAGAAGAAAAAGACAACCCAACTGTTCGAAATACCAAGATTCAAAATGAGAAACCTTTTAATCTGGAAGCTGAAGTAGGAAAATTGAAAATAGTTGTTCCACTATCCTAATTAGCTAAACATGATGTCTACAAAAGCCAAATCTATCGATCACTTAATATTCTTGGAAATGATGACACAGTTAATGTTTTTGATGACCAACCCAGATTACTTTTTGGCCCTGAAGTAAATGGAAAACCTGAAAGTGGAGGAACTCCTCCATTTTATATAAGTTTGAATATACATGACAAAATACTTCACAATGCCATGCTTGATTCTGGAGCGTCTCATAATTTAATGCCCAAGGCTGTAATGGAAATATTAAATCTAGACATCACAAGACCATACAAAGATCTCTTTTCTTTTGATTCAAGTCAGGTAAGATGGTTAGGATTAATCAAATATTTGTGCATTACTTTGGTTCAATACCCTGCTAAATCAATTTTGATGGATATAGTAGTAGCAGATATTCCTCCAAAATATGGTATGCTATTGTCTAGATCCTGGGGTGCCACACTCGGAGGATCTCTTCAATTAGATATGTCATATGCTACTATTTCAGTATTCGGCCAACCTAAAAGACTATACAGAGAAACCTTGATGAAATATGTTGTCAGTAATCAGGAGAAACCTGAAAATTTCCCTATCTACTTTGTACACTCTGATATGGACTCATTTATTCTCTATAATGCTGAAACTGATCTTCCCACCGAACTAGAAGCACCAGAAACAAAACCAAAAGAGATAACAAGTCAGAAATCTAGTGTTCAAATCCAGGAAATCTCGGAGGAAAAATAAACATCAGAAACTCATGAAATACCAGAAGAAACTAAAAAACCAGATCTCCCTGTTAAGAAAGTTACTAAAAAAACACCTGATGAAGATTATGAACATGAAATTCTTTGGAATTTATAATTTGATGGTTCAGTTAATAAGTTAGGAGCAGGAGCTGGAATTTGGATACAAAACGTTGAAAATGATCATGCTGAAGGCCATGCTTACAGATTGAACTTTAAATGCACTAATAATATGGCAAAGTACGAAGCTCTTTTGTTAGGGCTTAAACTTGTCAAAAATTTAGGAGCAATTAGAGTGTCTGTTATAGGAGATTCTGATTTAATTATTCAACAGATCAAAGGTGAGTTTTCAACAAAAGATCCCAGACTAAGAGAATACAGAGGAACAGTTGTAGAGATTCTTAACACCTTTCTACCGGCTCAGCTTGCAAAAATTCCAAGAAAACAAAACTTGCATGCTCATAGCCTCGCAATGTTTGCTAGCACTTGTAAATTACCATTTGAACCTAATCATCAGTTCACAGCTGAGATTAGACATAGACCAGCTATACCAAACAATCTTATGAATTGGCAAGTGTTTGCAAATGACAATCAAATTAACAATTTTTTAACTTGAGAAAATGAATTTTCTAATAGTAGCATAGATGAAGATACCAACATTGAATCTAATCAAATAACTGAACAAGAAACAAACATCTCTGAAGAAAGTACAATTCGAATGCTCCATCCAACGAAATTCACCAGAAAAGACTTGCAAGATCTTAAACAAATGGAGGTTGATGAGATTATAGAAGATGAATCCAAGATCATTAATCTGAAAGATAATCACTTACCCAAAGGATTGACTCCTCTAGAAGATCTTTTTGACTCTAATGACATTCCACTGAAACCTAAAATGGAACCTCTGAAAGCTGATATTGAGGAATACAATCTAGGGACTGAAGAAAAACCTAAAGTAATAAAGTTATCAAAATCATTGCCTCCAGATCAAAAATAAAAGTATGTTGAATTATTAACAGAATTCCAGGATGTCTTTGCCTCGAGTTATGAGGATTTAAAATCCTATGACACATCTATAATTCAACATACCATACCTTTAAAACCAGATCAGAAACCATTTAAGCAAAAATTGAGAAGAATCAACCATGTATTGTTACCTTCAATTGAAAAGGAAATTAAACGAATGTACGATGCAGGAATAATTGCTCCAATTAGATTTTCAGAATGGGTGTCCAAATTGGTCCCTACTAGAAAGAAAACTGGGGAAATTAGACTGTGTGTTGATTTGAGCAATCTAAACAAGGTTTCTTTGAAGGACAATTACCCTTTGCCCAAGATGGATCACATTTTTCAAAGGGTAGTAGGTGCTTCAAGGATTTCTCTTTTGGACGGGTTCTCAGGATACAACCAGATTCTGGTTCATCCTGATGACCAAGACAAAACAACCTTTACAACACCATGGGGTACTTTCAAACATGTCAAAATGCCATTTGGGCTCAAAAATGCTGGAGCAACTTTCCAAAGAGAAATGGACATTGCATTTACCAAATAAATTCATGACTTTCTTGTTATATATCTAGATTATTTAACTGTTTTTTCCAAAACAGATCAGCAACATTTAGACCATCTTAGACAAGTGTTCATAAAATGCAGGAAATATGGCATTTCCTTGAATCTGAAAAATTCATTGATTGGTCTTGAAGAAGGTAAAATCCTAGGCCATATCATATCAAAAGATGGCATTAGAATTGATCCTGAAAGAATACAAGCCATATTGCAGATACCTCATCCAAGAAATGTTAAAGAACTTCAAGCTTTCATAGGAAAAATCAATTTTTTGAGAAGATTCATTTCTAGTTTAGCTGAATTAATTAGATTACTTACTAACATGTTAAGAAAGGATTCGAGTATTAAATGGACAGTAGAAGCCAAGCAATAATTTGAATATATTAAAATGGCTTTAACTAGAGCGCCAGTTCTAACCAGTCCACAATTTGATAGATATTTCATTATTTTTTCATTTGCATCAGAACATACTGTAGCAGTTGTTTTATTACAAAAGGATGATCAAGGATGTGAAAAACCTATAGCCTTTTTTAGTAAAGCATTAAGAGACGCATCATTAAAATACAATATCATGGAGAAACAATCTTTTGCACTTGTAAAAGCTATTAAAGATTTCAGAATTTATATAGTGTATTCTCATGTGATAGCTTGTGTACCAACTGCTGTTGTCAAAGATATCTTGACTCAAGATGGAATTGAGGGAAAAGGAGGTAAATGGATTGCTACCATATTAGAATATGATATAGAGATAAAACCTACAAAAATTATTAAAGGATAGGGATTGCCTCAACTCATGACAGAAACAAATTGCCAAGCCCTGGATATTAATGAACTGGATGACAATCAGGAGATGGCGACTCCACAAATCAGCCAGGACTTTTTAGACTCACCTTGGTATGCTAACATTGTTTATGTTTTATTAAACCTGCAAGCTCTTTCAGGGTTATCCAGAACTAAACAGAGGTTTTTAAAGATGATATCCTTAAAATATTGTATTTTAGATAATGTGCTCTTTTGGAAGAACCATGATGGTATTCTATTAAATTGTTTATTGAAAGATGAAGCTGACAAGGCTCTCAATGAATTCCATGCAGGAGATTGTGGTGGACACCTTTACTAGAAATCTACAGCAGACAAGATCCTGAGGGCTGGATTTTATTGGCCAACCTTGTTTTCCTATGTAAAGAAATTTGTAACTTCTTGCCATAAGTGTCAAATCTTTGAAGGCAAGAGAAAATTGTTACCTTTACCTTTAAAACCAATCTCAACCAAAAAATCATTCCAACAATGGGGCCTGGATTTCATTGGAGAAATCCATCCTCCATCTTCTAGCCAACACAGATGGATCCTCACTGCCATAGATTATTTTACTAAATGGATTGAAGCAGTTCCATCCAAACAAGCTAATGACTCTGTAATCATAGGATTATTAGAGACCAATATACTATCAAGATTTGGCTGCCCTGAGAAATCATAACAGATAATGCTGTTGCTTTCAAGTCAAAAAAGATGATTAGTTTCTGTAATAAGTATCATATTATCTTGAGCCATTCAACAGCCTATTACCCCCAGGGTAATGGACTGGCTAAATCTTCCAATAAAATTCGTATTAATATCATTAAAAAATTATTGGAAGAAAATAAGAAGAATTGGCATAAGAAACTTATCAATGCACTGTGGGCAGACAGACTTACCACCAAGAAATCAATTGGGACCAGTCCTTATGAATTATTTTATGGTATGGAGGTTGTATTTCCATCATCTTTAGGAGTTCCTGTGATGAAGTTACTCCAAGAATCTCAGGTAGAACCAAATGATATTCAGAGAAGAATAAATCAAACAATCAATTTGCAACAAACCAGAGAAGAAGTCTATCAAATATCACAAGTCTTACAGGAAAAATTAAAGAAGTTGTTTGACAAAAGAACAAAAGCAGAGGATTTCCAGTTGGGAGATAAAGTTTTAAGATGGGATTCCAGAAGAGAGGATAAAGGAAAACATGGGAAGTTTGACTTCCTATGGAAAGGACCTTACATCATACATGATTTACAAGGAAATAACACATATTTTCTGAAAGTTTTGGATGGTTCAGAGACTTAGGAAGGACCAGTAAATGGTCGAATGTTAAAGCATTACTTTGATCCTATCTATTAGGACATTCTGATTTTTAACTTGTATATACTATATCCTTTGTAATGTTTCAGTTTGGATTGGATGGTGACTTGCTGGAGTTGAAGCCCGAAGAGAAGGCCCTAAGCTCCAGAGATTTTACTATCATACATAAAATAAAGCAACAAAAAATAAGAAGATTCCATGGTTCATATTAAGACATTTTGAGGCATCTGACCTGCTGTTCTTGACTTTTCACCAGGAAAAGCCATCCCCAAGTGGAGCCAGTGTTAGTCTCCTATACCAATAGGAGTCATATTTCATTATTGTCTTGATGAATTATGTAATATGTTCAAACCATTTTTTTGTTGCAAAGGTGTTCCATATTCTCTAAAAAATCAAAAAATAAAAAAATTTAAAAAATGTAAAGAGGGTATACCCTAAAAGAAAAATCAAAGGGTGAAAAAATAAAATGGCCAAAAAAGTAAAAGAAAATGAACCCCACCAAAAGAAAGGCCAAGGAAAGTGTGCAAGTCCAAATGCCACTACTTTTTGCTTTTTTGTAATAATCAAATTGTGTGCAACTTGTATTTTATACCACAATTCATGAACAGTCAAACAGTTTAAGCTTGGCTAGTTCATTTTTCAATTTCCTGTTTTAGAGATAGAGAATAAAATCTGACCAAACTGTTCAATCTTGGCAGATAAGTAGATAGGTAGAGTAAATAAGAGGAGCTCAACAGTTTAATCTGAGCCCTTGGATGTAATAAGGTTAGAGCTAGATATATTTTCATATGTAAAATAAAAAGTGTGATAAGGGTTTGCCAGTCTAAGTGCACCCTAATAAAGAAGAAAAAATGGTAGAGTAAAGTAGGTAGGGTAAGTAGATGATGTTGCTGAATTACCTATGGTGAATGATGGCTTTTGATGGTTGAAATTTTAACTTTCATCACAAGTGCAAGGGCAGATAATACATTGGAAGAATGGCAAGCAAGGCGAAGCAAAATTATTAACTTCCCCTCTCATTTTCCCTAAACATTTTACTAATTTCCCCTAAGTACTAAGGTATTTGAAGATTAAAGGGGCTCAAGGCATTTCCTTGACTTTTGGAGGGACCAGACCCTCGGTCCAATAATTGGAAAAAACCTAAGTATTTAAAAAACATTCATCATCACACTCATTCATTTATAAAAAATATTTTCCTAAGTAAAATCCCATTTTACTTAGAAAATTCATGCAATTTTCCATAAAAACCCTTTTTCATGCAAGCATAATTTAAATACATTATTCTGATGTTTTATACTTAGCGCTTAGTTCATTTGTCATATTAACTTTTAATTTATTATTTAAATCCCTATTGAAATAACCTTTTCCTATAGAATATAACTCCTTTTATATATTAGCCCCAAAAACCTATATATTATGATTTTAGCCAAAGTTAATAAATCCCACGTGTTCAAATAAAATACCCACTTTATAAATCCCTTTGGCTAAATATATCTTTATATAATTACCCCGCCCTTTATGGTAAGCAAATCGCATTGGTTTAAATTACCATATAATAAAAATATATCAAAAACCTTTGAACATATGATTTATATGTTTAAAACAAAAAATAAACCCGAAGTTTAAATCAAACCAAACTTCGAAACAACACATCCCTCGCGCATTTTCATCCCCGACCCTCATCATACATAGGGATTAATTAATCCTCACGATTAATTAATAACATCCCCCCGCCAACGAAAACGCTCCCGATGAGATTAATTAAAAAATAATCACGTCGGGCCCGCCTGTTAAGTCCCTGTCATCCCGACACTCCGACCACCGTCCGATCGACTGATCCAAGATCAACGGCCATTAACGATATCGCTAGCCATCCGTGTCCAAACGATAACGCGTGATGGCCAAGCGGTTTTCCAAACCGTACAGAGCCACGCGTCGTTTGTTGTATGGAATCGCTTCCCCTCCGCTCAAAACTGCCCTGTCCCAAAAGCGGTGCGATGGAAACCGGTTACCGCCTATCCTCTGTGACGCGTCCACCGTACCTGCTGACGTCATCAATCAAAACCCGCCACCCTTTTGACTTTGTAAATAAAACAAATTGCGCCTGCATCATTTTCATTATTTCATGCACCAACCAGTCACCCATGCAACGAAATTTCAAAAAATCAACCATTGAAGACTGCCAACCGTTGTTTTGCTGAAGGAAATTGAAGCCGAATACTCCAGAATTCATTCGCCATAGCCAATACCTATTTAACCACTGTTAATTTCGCATAAACAGGTATTTACTCCAAATTCCCGCTGAACTCTGTTAAAAAGCCCTGGTTCTGGTTTTAATTTCGCACTAAGGTCTGAAAAGAACTACAATTTGATCTGTTTTAGTTCACAAAACTGCAATTATATTCCCAAAACTGGTAATTGTGCCCCTTTTCTACAAAAACCTCGAATTTCCATTTCTGAATCCACAAGAACCAGAGATGGAAGTTCCGGTAGCTCTGAATGTCGTGCCCCTCAATGCTCCTCACAAGGACTTGGAATATTTGCCTTTAGCCGATATGGATTTTCAAATTAAGGACCTTCAGCTTAGTGAGAATCCTCTTCAAATATTTTTCCGTTGTAGAGACAATTATTTGAATGGTTCTGACATCTTTGGACTTTGGGAATCAAATCTTCCCATGTACCTTCTCCCCTCGGTCCACATTTTTCCTGAGTTAATCCATTACTGCCATGCAAATTATGATCCTAACCAGCGAGCAGTTTTATCCCCAAGCCAAAGTGTCCTTTTCCCAATAACTGCTTAGTCCATAAATGAAATGCTACAATTCCAACCTGGTCAAGCCCTCACCCCCCTGTCCATGGCTGAATTACTTGAGAAATCTACCAATCTATCCCATGAAGAGTTAAACCGCCTATGCCAAACCTTCATGTTACCTGAGCATCAGCCCAAAAGCCTTCCCCCTTATGGGTATACTTTTTTCACTGAAGAAGGTAGACTTATCCTGAACATGATATCTTTCATAATGGGTTTCAATACTAATGAGTATGTTGATAAATTAACCCTAGTATTGTTATCTATTTTTACCCCTGGACAGCCTCCTACTGTCAAGTGCGATTTTGCATCTTATATTGCTGACAAAATCCATGACCAGTTCATGAGATTTGGCAATGAGAGAGTGTTCAAGTATTCTTCTATCATATATCACCTCATGATTTACTTTCAATCAGAGAGTTTCCCTTTTTATGTTAAGAAAATTGATGCCAAGGGGAATCCCAGGTCAGTCATATTTTGGTCTGCTATTACTCACAATTCCATTAATTCTCCTTATTCCTATAATGAGTTTGTTGACCTTTTTGTCCATCCTGCAACTACCTTGCAGACAGGAGTCTCTCCTCCTAGGGTTAACAATGAAATCAAGAAAATCCTTTAGCTTTCAAAGCATTACAAGATAGGTGACTGGTACCTTTATCAAAACCACACAGAGATCAGAATATATGGATGTGAATTATGCCCATTCAAATTGCCCAAGTATGTCCCAATGAGAATCTTTGCTTTATAATATTTCAAGCAGATGAATAATTCAGATATATTTCATTTCTGCAATGCAAAGAAAAAGGCTCAGCTCAGGATCAAGAGCCAGTTAGGTCCCTTTATTTGTAATTCTAAGGAAGCTAGAACAGAAGCCGAAAGAATTTTAGAAGATTATCTCAAACTACAAAAGAGTTTCTACTGGGTGCCTGAAGACCCAAACAACTTTATCTGTGATAGAAGAATGAAAAATAAACTATCACCATACATCCATCAAAGAATCCCAGAAATAGAACAATATGCTAATACAGATGAATGGGTGGAAGGCACATTGGTTGAAAAAGATAGTGAGCAGGTTAATGTTGAAAATGTGATGAAATATCTTGAAAAAAGATATGATGAACTCCCCATTGATCATGATTTTGGTCTTGTGGCGGGGGACTTCACAACGAAAATTGAAGATTGTCCTGGGTGGCAGAACGGAATCTAAAGGAAAAGAAAAAGGAGCTAATATGCAAGTTGTTCGAAAATTACAGTAACAGGCAATGTCAGTTTAAAGAACGAGAACAGAAGTACGAAGATTCTCGACTTGATTAAACATTTTAAATTTTCTGTTTTAAACTCCTGCAGATATGAAAAGACAGAAAGTGAAATAATACTCTATTGGTGGCTCCTACAAAGACGACAAGGTGTTAAAAAGTGATAACTCCTCTTCATTCTGACTGATTAGAAATCCCTAATAGCTAAGGAAGAAGACAATCAACAAATAAAATTTACAAATACATTGGTTATCCCTGATTTTCAAAGAAAAAGAAATTACGGAGAGCAACAAAGCACGGAGATATCTTCTTTCAAGCCTCCGGTGAAAGAAGCCTGAGACATCAAAAGAAGATTCATCAATATAAGAGCAGAGCAGTCAGCAGACTTCTAGGTATGCAACCAATATTTGAAAATAGGCTCCTAAATAAAGAGTTAATTATGAGTCCAAAATAATGAGACAGATGGTAATGAGCCGCCAGGCTGAGTGCGACAACCTGGGTTAGATACGATTACTGACAAGCTGTTTGAAGTGTTAGCAGATTTTCATCCTTTAGATCAAATTGAGCTACAAAGAAAATAGGTGAGATGATTTACTTCTACTCGTAGAGGATAAATCAGCCAGTGGCCCACATGGGGATTCTTTGGATAACATAATGACAATTTGCTGGCTTGAAAAAGCTTTATCAAGACTGGATGACAGATCAAAACTTTAGAATAAATAATCATTGGTTGGGTCACAATCCTGCAAATAAAAAGTATGAAAGGTTTCATCAAAGAAAAGGATGAGTGATATTGGTATAGCCTGCAGAAAACAATGAAATTACCAACTATCCAGGACATCCCATTGCAAAATCATCAAACAAAATTATGAAGTAGAGAACTAACGGATTTTTCTCTTAAAGTGGACAAGAAACTTCCATAGTGAAGGAGAGAGCTTGAGCAAGAGTGAAAGATAAGCAGGAAAATATTCATATGGAAATCAGAAGTAGTAACAGTGCAACAACAACAAGTGTTGACAAAATTGCCTGGCAGGCAGCAAGTTTAGACAACAAATGGAATTAACAAATTAATGGAAGAAATGAAACTTGGTTCTTTGAAGAGCTCATGGTGAAGGTGGTATGGCCTCTGAAGACACAAATATGATCTTTCAAAAGCTGAATGTGCAATTAAAACAAGGAAGTGAACAAATTAAAATGGATTTAGTAGGCAAGAAGGATCTCACATTGAAGAAACCTTTGAAAATAGAAATTAACAGAATGGTATCATTCAATAAATAAGGGCAGTATGGTGTCAATCCAAATAATGGATGAACAAAATGACTTGAGAATCCAAATTGTTGCTGGATGAAGATTGAAAGAAAACGAAAGAGGTTGAAATGTGGAAGGTCAATAGACTTATACATTTAGAATACTCAAATAAAAGATCAACTGTAGAATTTGGTATTAGGAACAAGAGTGAGAACAAATTTTGAAACAAAGGTTTTATAAAAAACTTGGTTGAACTGATGAAGGTAATAGATACAGAAAATCTTTGTGGAAGGAAAATTAGATGTTTTGTTAAAAAGGATTTTCTAGTCCTATGGCGGAAGATGATTATGAACCAATGATTGTGAAAAAATTGAACCAAATGTCACTTATTCGACGAATATTCAACGAGTTACTGGTCATGAGCGCAAGGAAGAAATCTTACATGACAGTTGATGCAACTTTGTCTTGGTGAAGCCAATCGTACCTTTAGTGTTCATTTAGGATATCACGGTGAAATTGAAACAACGAAAATTGCACAAGGACGCATAATCTTGAAGCTAAATGATTGAAACAAACAAACTTTTATGGTGTCACAGGTGCACTGTTACCTGATACATCGTGATAAAGGACCCGAAGGCTAAACAAAAGGTCAAAGGGTATGTGAAATTAGTCAAGAGTATTAGATTTAAATGGCTTGTCAACAAGATGCTGAAGGCGATAACGTAAACCAAATCGCAGAACTGCCTCGTACCATTCTTTCAAAAGAAGAAACAACACAACATCGTTCATTCACCTTGTCTCGAATATGTCTTTGTTTATCGTTTGTATGAGTCATCCTGAATAATATCTCAGTTGTTATGGGATATTTTTAACTTTTGTATAAATATTCCCTCAATCAAAGTATTGATGTGGATTCTTGAACATTTAACATTGACATATTTTGAGATAAAAATTAACACAGAGAAATTTCATGGCAACAAGTGAATTATTAATTGAAAGCGAAAGACCTTTACAGTTAAACATGGAGCTATGAATCAATAAGTTTATCTTTCTCTTGTGTTTTAGTCTTTATGTCACAACTTTATTATATCGCATTGTTTGTTTAAATGATTAATGAAAAAGATGATAAGAAAATGTACGGTATAAACTGCAATTTTAATCGTGATTATTCTAAATGTTTTCTTCTAAATACGTTAACAAGGTGTAATTATCACCATTTTTCAGATGAAAATGTTTTTAATTATTCGTCAAAGATATGTTTTCTTAATAATCACTCAATTTTCTATCATATAGATGTGTTGAGAGATTAGTTCATGTCATCATTTAAATCCACATTCCATTCACTTTAAGATCTGGTGTTCTCTTGTTTGATTATCTTGCCATAGCAAACCATCTTTTGTCTGGGAACTTAATCCATTGACCATCTTTTGACTACATGGCTGATAGACTAAACTTCTCAATTTTTCTCATACATACAAAGTTCCCACCACCCAAATTCAAACAAAACCACAAGACTTTAGCTAGCTAATATCTTTAAAAAAAGCTAAATTTTATAGAAGGCCCTCTACAGGTACGGATAGGATTTGTTCACCTCGGTTACCTTTCCTATTGTAACTTCAAAAAGAAAAATAAAGGTGGTAACAACGGATACACTGCTTTCAACTCACACTATGTAATTATTCGCTTCAACATGGCTAGTAGATGTCACTTTATTAAAAAAAATATATATATATATAATACATATATATATATATATATATATATAAATAAATAAAAAAATACAAAATAAAATAAAAATATTTTCCAATTTACATATTTTTTTTAAATTTTATATTATGTTTGTTACATAACTTTTATAAATATATAATTTAAATATATATAATATAAAATAAAAAAAAATGTTTTACATGTATAATTTAAAACTAATAAGTCATAATCTAAATTTAAATATTATTATTATTTTTTAATTTACACATATATATAGATTTTTAAATATATTTGGCTTTTTGTTTTTAATAGAAACTATTTACAATATGTTTTTATAATATATTTGACTTTTATATTTTGAATATAAAAATTCTTAATATCTATTTTAATAAATATTTTTAACATATTTGTTTGCTATTTTCAATATAAATATTTTTAATATTGTGTATGTATATTTGACTTTTATGTTTTCATGTATTCACCCTAATATCATTTAATATAATTCACTATGTGCAATTAAATTGAATGTGAAAGAACTAATAACGATTAATTGTTTGACTTTTATATTTTTCAGCTACATAAACTGCCTGCAACCTGTTTATTATCACTCACTATTATAGTGATTAGAATAATGAAGAAAAACAATAACAATTAAGTTAGACAACTTTGGTAGATAATGAGAAAGTGTTGTTAATTCATAAAACATTTTTTTCTTATAATAATATTTTTGTTTGTCTTTATCTTCGTGCGTGTCTATTATTTTTATATAATATACACATTTAAATTATATATATATATATATATATATATATATATATATATATATATATATATATTATTCATCCAAATATAAAAATTAAATATACAATTTAAAACCTATTAAAATATTTAATTTTTTGTAGCTATTAAAATAGATATATATTAAATTAATTATAAAGAAATATAATAACTATATATATAATAAATTATTAATATTCCAATTAAATATATTAAAACATAGGTGGTGTAAAAAATAATTTAAATTTTAATTTTACATTTATTTATTTTTTATTTATTTAATATATGTTTGTGTTAAAAAATATATGTATATCATATATATTTAAATTATACAAATTTATTATAATTATATATTTATAAATAATTATCGTGAAAATTAATATGTTTCAATAAAATACCAAAACCTAAATATGTAAAAGGTTGTATGTATGTAATTATTTTTTATTTTTTTATCATTTATTGTTTTAATATATCTATATATGAAAATTTAGCATTCTCCAAAATTGATTTTAATTACAAAATCAATTGTATTTAGTATTTTAGGCATAAGGATATAGGTCTTGGCTATAGCGAACGTTGAAGGAAAACATCTTGAAAATAAAGTAATATTAAAGTCTTATACTTTTAATTTGAAGATAAATTGACGGGATGATATAAGGAGTTAGAGAAAAACAAAATATAATTATAAAAGATTGGTAATATCTTTGTAGTGATACATAGAAAATGAACATTTTCAACAAATTGAATATCATGGAAGCTTAAAACATTCTGCCAGATGGGGTAGCTCTTACTCCGTCAAATTTTCAAAATTTTTGTCATGCTACAAATAACCGATGGTGATTTGAGAATGTCTATCTCATGCTATATACATTATAAACAAAATATTATTGGTATGATCTTGAGCATTAGCTAAGAAAATACTTTGTATTTTTATTAAACCTAGGGGTCTCATATTTTGAAAAATATTAATTTTAATAAATAATAAAAATTTTGAGAGTGATTAAATTGTATTTTTAATTAATTATTGTGAGGATTGTTAATGTTCCCAAAATAATTGGACCTTTTGGAAAATTGGATTTTTGAATATTTGAAAATTAATTCTGTTCTCTAAGTTGGATTTAGTTTCAAGACTTTGAGATGATGGATGGAATTGTTGACTATTTGAGGGCTTGTTGAGTAATTAAAGGTTTTGAACCTAAATTGGTTCAATTCAATTTCAAGAATTAATAAGCTTAAAGAAAAATAGATCAGGTGAGAATACGATGATTAGAGGTGAGGTTTGAACGACAAAGTTGTATTCAGGCTTTGTAAAAGGGCAAGTGATTGAAAATATTTTGAACAAAGGATTTGTATTGAAACATTTAACATGATTCATTACGAATTACATGTGTATTGATTGATTAAATTGTTTTATGAATTGAAGTTCAATTCTATAAAGCGTTCATAGAAGAAATTATGAATTGAACAAATGCACATTAAATAAAGAAGATATTGAAATTTAATATATTAATATCTATCTTGTGGTTGAAGAAGCGATAGAGTATGAAGTAGCTTTTGAAACGAGTCCTAAAGCATTGATGGTCGTTTGTTGAAAAGATGAATGTTTTCAAAAATCGAGTTGTGTGACTTTAAAATGGAAGATAAACGAGATCAATCGCGAGGAGGCAATTGTATGAACAATTGATGAGTTTAAATCATCTTGAAGATCAATCGTGGACATGAAGATCATGCTAGAAAACGTTGGATGTGAAGAAAAGATCAAATATTGTTTATACAGCGTTGGAGCGAGTTCAATTGACAAATTTGAATTAAATTTAATATCATTATAATTAGAGATGAAACTGAGACCTTGAAAGCAGTGTGTGAGTTTAACATTTGATGGAAATTGATCTTAACTGATATTCTAAGTGCGGAACATGGTAATTAATACGGTCAAACATGCTGTTTAAAGATAAATTTATATGGAAAGTTGTTAGTTGTGTTTGCACTTAGTTGTATTTACAATGACATTGGCAAGGTATATTCGGTATATTGCGAATAATCATAACGTGTCGAAAACGACCATGCAATTAGGAAGTTCGAAAACGTGGAATTGCGAATAGTGGTGCTGCATGGAAAATAGCGTGGGATTTGAGGGTGCGGTAGAAAAAGCCTTGGGTGGTAAAGATGAAGCCTTGAGGAAGTTTGATGCTAAAATAATAGCTTGAACAGGTGTTTAAAAGGTGGAAAGTGTCAACTGCAGGTAATGCTTATGATGGGTGAAAGGAAACGACACCTATATAATATATAATTATAAATGCGAAATCAAGCGTTGTAGTCAAAGTCACATTAGGTGGTAATGAGTTAGTTAAGGTATGGCGGACATATGGTGAAGTTGTTATACATATTGTTTGTTGGTAAATTATTAGTGAAAGCGCTTGCAGCTAAATGATATACGTTGGTATTAATTTGTTCGATCAAACTTTTAAAAATGGGCATTATGCGTAAGTTATGAATCCATAAAGTAGCATGGTGGATATATGAGTTGTTGAAGTAAAATTCACAATGTTGAAACATTCTTATGGCATGAAAAGCATTGGTTTTAATCATAAAAAGCATACGGAAATTAAACAATGAAACTAGTAGTTGATTTAAGTATTTTATAGAACTTTGCAGTTTAATGCTATTTGAAGTTTGGAAAAGTAGATTGTTGGAAGTTTGTGGTTTTGAACCATACTACTGAAAGAACATACCTTGAATTAAAGTTGTTGAATTTTTACGGACTTGGAATTTTTATTTGGCGGTTATTTGAATACATTTATGTGAAGTTTTGGGAAGATATGGGTTTCAATTTCACCATCAAAGTGGTATCGAGCGAAGGCTACCAATGAAATTGAAGATATTTATTTTCACGAATGAGTACGGAAGGTTCGTGAAGCTGAAGTGTGTTTTATTTGAATGTGTTCCTAAATCTGATAGCAAGAGTACATAATTAGGTAAACAGATTGCAATGAATAGAGAGACAAAATCATGCGAGATCACAAGGTGAGATAATTTTAAATTTGAAATTTGTGATTAAGAGTTTGTAATTTAGAACAAAATGATGGTAGTGAACGACATTCGACTAAGGGCAGATAGGGAGGACAATTACGTTATTCGGTGAGTTGAAAGAATAACTAGAAAACGATAACAAAGAAGGGTTCGAAGGTAGTGAACAGTACACCAAAAGACGAGTCCCGATGAAAAGTTGGTGATGGCAGCGACGAAGAAACTTTGTTGGAAAACTGGTCACAACTCGTAGTGAGTGATAAACTCATAGATAAAGAATGATCATGGAGGATACGGTAGTTCGGAAGAATACCACGGAAGGTAAGATAGCGGTAAAGTCGAGAGAAAGAATTACGATGACGAAGGGTACAATTACCAAGTACTACGAGAATGAATTGCAAGAAGTAGAAAACGAGAATGGAATCTTTCCACTAAAGAAAAGCGAGTGATTTAAAACAAAGCTATGATCAAGGTTGAAATAAAGTAGAAGTGCCTTATTGTGGGAGAGAACTTAGATTTCTTGAACGGACAAATTTGAAGATTCCTGGATGTATTGAAAGGTGTTAAACGGTCGAAATTTGAAAAGTCTTGCGGTTTTAAAAGTAATAAGTTGTGTATGTTTTACCGAGTACGGGGTACGGAGATGAACGAGCACAAGAAGTTTGTTAAAGAGCGAGAGAAATAATTGAATACGAAATACATTCGGATACGATGTTTCGAATACGAAGATCTCGGAGGAAATAAAGACAAAAAATTCTAATCGAAATATTGGTGTAGAGAAGGACCATCTCATGATGGTCACGAACTAGTGAAGGTATGAAAGAATTGTTATTGAAGTTTCGATTCTACTCTGATAAAATTGTTGAATTGTGTAAAACTAGATCTTCGGAAGAAAGATAATTGGAGAAGCGAGGAAGAAGCGCACACGGGATAATTTGCTGAAGAAATCAAGATAAGATTTTCATGGATAGCCAGTTATAGAAGAAAATAATTGGAAAAGAAGAAAGAACTGACTATGGGTCATGGTGAAATGTAAATCAACAGCATATTGATGTCTTGACAAAAGAGTTGAAAGAGCGGGAAACATGCGGTATTTCGAGAGAAAGGCTGAGAAAAGCCCGGTGGAGAATTTCGAGTCTGAAGAAAGACTTGGAAGCTATGGAGAAAACATGGCCATTTGAATCAACAAGTAGAACCATTGGGTCTTATGATTTTGCAACCTTTGAAAATTTTATTGTGTTTACGAGTGATGGAAAGCAGGTCCATCCTGAATTGTCTTGGAAGAAGAATAATTGTTGCGAAATAAGATAGAACGGTCATATCTCTCATAAGTAAAACTTATTCTATGAGTGACAAAAGAAGGCTGACTTGTATGTATAGAAAGCATAGAGCGGTGCATTTATACGGTGATAGAGATGAGCTACGGTGTTTGAAGAACTTGATTTCGATTTCATAATCAATCGAATGATGATGAACAGATGGTAATTGTCGAAAGGAAGGAAAGGAGGCTGTCTTGGAACTATTTACGACATGTTGATAAATGCTTCGAAGAAATGTTTGAAATGTTTGCTGAACGGTGAAAATAAATTTGCGAGTGATGAGCAAAAAGAAGGTTAGAGAGGGCAGAAGTTTGGAGGTAGCAACATGGTAAGGTAACATATTTGGGTAAAAACCAATATTAGAAATAATCGGAAAATGTGGTGAGCAACATTGTGGCTGACAACATCAATGTTGATAACAAGAAGAGCGATCACAGCAAAAAGCAACTGTTGATGCCAGAAACAACGAATTTAGGCAATGGAAGGTAAGAAAAAATTTCGGACGAGAAGGGCACAGGCATAGAAATTAAGCATCGAGCGTGGTGGGGGGGTGTCTCGAAGCGGCCAGGCAATGACCAAAAAAAAGAAAGAATTTCAACAAGGGAAGGACAACGGTAAATAGCTAGGGCGGGGATGCGAACAAGATATGGAAACCTAAGCGATGACAACGACGGTGATGACTTGCGAAACAAAGTGTGGGATGCGGTGACCAAAGATTTGAGCATGATCGAGAGATCATGATCATTTCAACCTTGGGGTACGATACTGAAACATTAGCTCGAAATACTTTGTATTTTATTAAACCTAGGGTCTCATATTTTTGAGAAAATATTAATTTATGTAAGTAATGAGAGATTTTTGGTCATTAAGTATATTTTTAATTAATTATTGTGAGATGAATTAATATTTAAAAATAATTTGGAGAGCATGAGAGAATTGGATTTTGAATATTTGAAAATTAATTATGAGCCTAAGTTGGATTTAGTTTCAGAATTTTAAGGATAAATCTAGGTTGTAGAAAGTTTGTTGAGCTATTTGAAATTTTGAGTGATTGAAGTTTGAACCTAAGTTGGTTCAATTCAATTTGTATAAATTAATAGCTTCAAAAAAGCAAAAAATAGATACGGAGTAGAATATAAGTGATTAAGTGAAAGTTTGAACGTAAGTTTGTAAGCCTATGAAGCTTTGTAAAAGGCCATTGATTGAAAATACATTGCATAAAAATTAAGAAAGGATTTTGTAATTGACTTCATGTTTGTTATGAAGAATTCATTCTAAGTACATGTGTATTGATTGATTGGGTACATTTTTGGAATTAGGTTGGAATTCATATAAAACATTTCATAGAAAATTATGAATCGTGAACAAGTACACCGTTGCGAGCGGAAAGTGTGTGAAAATTTAATATGTTAATATCCATCTTGTGGTTGAGGAAAAGTGATGGTATAAACATCTTTTGAGGGTATTTCTAAAACGATGATCGATGATTTAATTGAAGATACGTGAACGTTTTAAAGTCGAAATTTAGCAATGACTTTAAAATAGAATACTGGAATTGATATCAATATGAGAGGAAATTATTATGAACAATTGGTGGATTCAATTAATGCGGGGAATGGAGTCTGGAAATGCAGAAGTAAGAGAATCATATAGAAGAGAGCATTGGATCCGTAGTAGTCGAATATTGTTTATACAACGTTGAACGGAGTTCGATTGACAAAATTTGAATTCGATTTTAATGTCATTATAATTGCAGATGGGGGCTAGGACCTTGAAAGCAGTGCAGTAGCAAGGTTTAACCATGTGATGGGTCAAGTCTTAACACGGAAGGAAGTGTTCTAAATTTAGACAATGATAATTAATGCGGAAGGTCAAATTATGTTTGTAGATACGATTTTATATGGAAGGCACGTGAATTGTATTTGTGTGGTTATATTTGTGGCTTGTTAGCATGAGTATGTGCAGATTTATATGTGATAATCCTGCGTATAAAGAAGAAGCAGGCAACCATGCAATTTAGAGTTTGAACAGCAAATTCTTGCCCCAGAATAGCGGTGCTTTTACATGGGAAATGGCGATAAGTTGAGGAGGTTACAGGTGAAAAAACCTTACAATAAACAGCAAAGATGAAGCCTTGAAGTTTGATGCTAAGCTAAACTTGAACGTTGTTTAAAAAATTAGGTATTATGCAGGTAATAACCCAAATGGGTGAAAAGGCAAACACTTTATAATATGTAATTATAAATGCAACCATGACGCGTTCTGCACATAATCAATCATTGCGGTGACCCATTGGTTAGTGGCGGACCATATGAGGTGAGTTGACATAATACATGTGTGTTTGTTGGTGGGGGATTTTTAATAATGGCTTTGTAGCTAAATGATATGCATTGGTATTAATTTGACCCTGATAGAACTTTTAAAGAATACGTATATGATTAGCAAATCCATAAATAGCATGGTGGATATATGGGATTTGTTAGTAAAATTCACAATGTTGAAACATTCTTGTACATGACAAGCATTGAGGTTTTAATCATAAGCTTTGAAATTAGTAATGAAACTAGTGGTTGGTTAAAGTCTTTTATGAGACTTTTATAAAGGTTTCTAATGCTATTTGAAGTTTGGAAAAGTAGATTGTTGGGTTTGTGGTTTTGAACCATATGTTAAGAAGAAGCTTCCGCGAATTAAAGTTGTTGAATTTTCCCGGACTTGGAGTTTTTATTTGGGCAGTTATTTGAATGTATTTTTTATGTGCATGAGAGTTTTGGGAGAATGTGGGTTTTTCAGGGTTGCCCTGCATCAGAATGTCAATTAATCTCTTATTCTTTTAACATTGAATGAACTATATTGTTATGATTAGACATTAATCCACTACAATATTATATATATTAAATTAAATTTTCTATATATATATCTATATATATATATATATATATATATATATATATATATATATAATTTCGGCTGGATTAAATGAAATTAACACCAATTATGAAAATTGATCATCTTATTAACCATATACGTGGAGAACGGGGTAGCGTTACCAATTAATTATCATAATTAAATAAGACAAAGATAGTGTATCTTATTAAAAGCATACGTAAATATGGTGGAAACCAGGTTAGGTGGCAATGAAATAAGACGTCTGAATAAAAATTTGATCTTATATTATTAAAAATATTTAAAAAATTGATATTATCTTATTCAAAATATGAAAACCTATAAGAAAAAATATGTCAAATTTTATTTGGGCAAGTGTATGAAGAAAAAGTAAAGATATTTCCCTATAAAATAATCAAATGACATTTCTTAATGAAGAGAATGAGATAATGGTGAAATTTTTTGTGATTTGGTTTTGTGATCGCTTCCCTTTTGTTGTTGGGATTATGTATTTCTTCAATGAATATGTGTGTTTTGATGGTCCTAAAACTAAAGGTTCTGCTAAATTAATTTATTGAAGTTCAGATGGATTTTAAGGCATAAAAGTGGTGAACAAAAGCATAAAGAAACACAAGGCTATATTTGGCCAATGGGCTCTCTGGGTGGAGAAGTAGTGAAAGAGACATTTATTTCTCTATAGTTTGTTGGTGACTTACTTGCCATTATTTCTCATGTTTTCCCAACATGTGCATCAATTCATCGATCCTGTTCTCAACTAGGTTTTAGAACTCCTTAAGAAGTATCGGTCATGAAAAATTTAGTTTTAAAAGAAAATCAAAACACACCATCGTTGTTTCAATCCATTATTACTGTTTTCACATATTTAGGCACCCAAAAATTAATCTTAATTTTGACAATATTTACGGTTGAAAATGGTAACATTATACTCATATGTTACTTTAGGTTCTCCTCTCTACTCTCTTTGGACAATATCTCTGTGGTCTTATACACATGTTTTTCTTTCATTTCCCCACCATTCAAGAGTAAAAAATCTCTAAATATAAGATGAGAACTTTATGTTAGCGCCAAAAATGTGGGTGTACTCTGTACCATTTGAGCTAGTAAAAGTGATGGGTGGTTGCTTAACTACCAATACTTCCTCATTAGTTGAGGTTGATGAGAAGAAAAAATCCAAATTTGAATTCAGAATTTTGAGCAGAATGTTTTGGGTGATTTTTTGAAATAGGGGCATGGATAATTTCTCTTTAATCCCCCCTCTGGTTCCCCATGTAATGTCATATTTTATATCAATATTTTCATTCTCCAATACGATTGCTTCATGTTTTAATTATTTGATGAATATTTACATACACATCATATTTTATTTTTAATTTGGTTGTCAGCAGGTGACATTTAATACCCCTACTGATTATAATAACATAATTAGTTACTGTGTTCATAGGGTTCAAAATGTGATTTTAAATAATTTTTCATGTAATGTCACACATCTAATGTTTTGAGATGATCTTCTGTTTTTTGTCAAGGTATTAGATGGGTCAATAAAAATTTAAAGGAGTATCATGGATTTATTATATCGAAAAAAATAAGGCAATCATTAATATGGGAAAATATTGAATGGCCATGGGACCACATCTCAATAGGAAAGATAATTTGTCACTTGGTTATTCCATTTAACGTATTGATTTAAAACAAGGTCTGAAATATGTGGGATTATATTTGAAAGCTGGTGATATCTAATGTGATTAGAAATGGATAATAGAAAAGGTAGAGAAAGAAAATAAACACCTAGTGTAATAATTTCTTGTCTAGGGAGGTCTCTAATTATAGTAAAATTGATTTCAAAAAAGCAATTCATAATATTTATATTTCTTGCTTGGGTATAAAAATATGTTCTTGAAGCAAAATTGAAGCTTTGCTACGGAAATTTTATATATGGTTTAAAGACTAAATAAAGAAAACTTTGACCTCATGAAAAATTTTAACATTATCACTTCCTTGGAAAGGAGGGGTTCAAAAACTTGTTTCTGTTTTAAAAGACACTATATTTGTAAAAAATGTGTGAAAACTAATTCAAAAAGACAGGTTTATGGCCAAAGTAACAAGACCTAAAGTATATCTTGTAATTAATTGGAGGATTGGGTCATAAGTCCTTTCAAACAAAAAAATAAATTCTCAACAATACCAAAACACTAAGTCATCTAGGCTTTCCATCTTGTTGGACTGATTTAATTATCAAATTGAAAAACGGATAAATTAAAAATCAATATTATTGTCAGCTGAAAGAAAATGTAAGTAGAATCAACCACCTCGGATGATTAATGAATTAAAAATAAAATTAGTTAATATCAAATAGGTTGCAGGTAGGAAAATTATGACTGTTTAACTTTGTAATTGTTAATAACCTAGGGAAAAAACACATATAAACGCAGTGAAGCAAAAATAAATAAATAAAAATTATTTGGATTTTTTTGTAGTGCTTCATAGAGAATCTCTTTAAGGAGATTAAAATTATACCTCTATCTTCAATCCCATAAAAATTTATTTTGAAAATGAATTAGTCGAAAATAATAATTTCTTTAAAATGATGGCTTTCTGATTATCAGAAACTAGTAGTACTCTTTGTATGGTGTAACATAATGCGTTATTTGGAACTCAATATTGATTATCAATTGATACGAGAAAGAAGTTGATCTCAGAAAATTTTACATTATGTAACCTTGTATGATGGTTTACTATCTATTCACATACTATTTATGCTACAAACTGAATCTCAAAGTCTAGAGTTGAGATGAACCAATCAAAAACCTGAATTGTTTGAGTAATATGTTGGTTCCTGAGAACATAATCATGACCCATGGACCTAGCTTCAATATTTTTAGTATTTTATGTCTGTTTTTACGATGGTTTATAGTGTTCTGTAAATGTTTAATTTTCTCTTTGTGAATCACTTTTTTTAGTGATAATGGATAAGACATAAGAATGTTGTATAAAGTTCAACAACATTTGTTAGTTTAAGAACAAGCAAGAATCAAATTTGTGTAAAAATTATTATAACAATTGTGTAACAAAGAAACAAAGATAATGAAGTTGCATTGAAAAACAAGAAATTGTTCAATGAATAATTTCAATTACTTATTGTGCATTCTTTCTTGACGTAGATATATATTTATAATATTAATCCTTTGGAAGGATATGCTAGGTTGGGGTTTCATAAGCCATTCACACTAGAAAATAAAAGTAATTTTAAGCAGATTAGCTAGTGGCTTGGAATTAGAGAGGAACACCCAAAATGAAATTGAAAATCTAAAATAGAAGAAGAACTAAATGTAAGTGGAGTAAAAAATAAGTTAGAACTAAAGTGTTAGACTCTCATGCAACTCTAGCTCAAAAATAGAAAAAAAATCCAAAAATAAGACTAAAAATAAAATAAAATTTAGTCTTAGTGAATGAACATGAATAAGTTAATTTCCAAAAATAAGAAGGAAATATGCCTTTATGAATAGAAAGTGAGAAAATAGAAAATTCTTAGTAATGGATAAGAAATAACCATTTCACACAAAATCCTTCAATCATCACCCATATATCTTGAAAATGTCACTCCTAATTAATAATAACTTATTAAAAACAAAAAATTCAAAAATAGAATATGATGCCAACTAATAGAGTTGCTAGAAAATGTCCAGTAGTGAAATAAAAACGGTGACACCGCTGCCAGGACCCGACACTGACATCATGGAAATCTACACCAATTAATAATGTTTAACTCACCGTTCTCTTGGAAGCCTGGCTTCAGCAAATAGTTCCATAATCATTCTCTTTCTCTGACTCATAGCTCATTCCTACAATCATTGTTTCTTCTTCTGAGATATTAAAGGTTCCTCAAAAACACCAATTTGTTTTTTTCTATCCGGCCTCCAACAGCCGCTGAAAGAGGTGTGGTTTCAACTCTAAAGATGTGGTATTTGCTCCCGTATGGATATCACTGGAGGCGTATGCAGCCACGAGTCGTTCAAGAGCGTGCGAGAAGAGTGTTTGCGATGATCTAATCAATATGGAGAGGTGAGAAAGGAAGAATGAGCGTGAATGGCAAACAAGCCGTCTCTGCTCTCACCTCCAATATTGTTTGGCGAAATACTAGCGGAAAATTTTCTGACGATGACTTGGGTGGCGATTTCAAAAAGATTTAAAGCCTGATGACAAGTCGCTACAGTGGGAGGTTCAACATCAGAACTTTATTCCGTATTTGGTTCGGCTTTATTCACGTATTTGAATTGGCTTGATTTTCAAGGTATCAAGCAGCGTATGGAAAAATTTATAAAACGTGCATTACGGTGAATTTGCAAAATAAACGACCATGTTAATGTTAATGAATGTGAAAATGTGAATGTGAAGAAAGAAAAGTGGAGCACTCCTCCTTATTGAACTTCATTGGATGTGCTGTACATGGCTGGAACCGACACAAAATTGAAACCATCAAGGCTGTTGTGCTTGTATGCCTCGACACTCATTCTTAGCTTCGGTCAATGTGATCATCATTTTTTTGTTGTTGTTGTTGCACTAATTGGTTGTAGCTAGACACGGAAGGACTTGTTCGCGCGGCAGATAAATTTCAATTTCGTTAAGATGAAACCCAATGGCGTGCTCGAACGTCCTTTAATGAAAGAAATTGAAAATAGGAAATCGAATCGGTCGTTGGCCAACACTGGATTGTAAAGAGAATCACGATGTAGCAAACATGAAAGTATCACTGTGTGGTGAAAGACCGACTATGCAACAGCTGTAGCAATTCCTGGTGGATATGCAGAGTCGGCGACAATAAAGATACTTTGTCCTAAAAGCGTGTTGATGGTGAATGTGTGGACATGAGAAGATCTAAGGTGTTAAGGGCAGATGCTTCTGAGTCCAAGCCGGAGAAGATTCATGGAGAAGACGAACATGTGAATATAACAGATCACATCGAAATTTCAATATGATGCCGTTCGGTGCCGGGAAGGAGAAGGATGCCCGAAGAGACGTCCGCTGGCTATTCCTGATTCATGACTCAGTTGTCTCGACGGTGATCTGTCTGGTTGGATATGAAGAAGCATGTGGTTCAACGATTCCAAAGAAGGATTCCGCTCTCTCTGCTTTTCCAAGCCAGGCGGCAGCTTTCAATGTAACAATAATACCTCGGAGGATAAAAGCCACCATTCCTTTTCTGTTTTGTCATCGTAGGTGAAGTACTTTTTCTGTTGCAGCGGCAAGGAAAAAATATCTAGAATATTCTAACAATTTATGTTTTTGTTAAGTCGACACTTAATTAAGTTTGTTGGTTCGCGATTTGTTTCAGCCATAATCTATCTATATATAATAGTTTGGTAGATGTCTTGATATTCCATATAATAGTCGTGGTGGTCTCCATGTATATATTAGTTTGATAACCTCATGAATACAGTAGTGTTGTGGTGCAGTTTCTCATTGACCAATTGTCTCATCAAATAGTTGCATCACTAACACCGTCAACGGTAATTTCTCTTTATTGTTAATAGTTTTCCACTACTGCCAATTTTAATTTCTCTGCACTAAATTGTAACAATTTTCCCATTAATAACCGCATAATTCAAAGAACTTGTTTTCTAGTTTTATCAGGATTGTGTAAATGTTTGCAACTTACCATTTTATTTAGGTAGGTTTTCAAATTTTTAATTTTGGACTTCGATTTGATGAGCCTAAGCTCGTTAAGCTCATTGGCTCATTCTACAGCCAGTTTGAGGGGATGTGTATAGGTTTGTTTAAGTAAAAAAATGTGCTTGAGAGGATGTTTAAATCTTATACTTTTAAAAATATTTCAACAAAAATTTAGGCAAACTATTTGAATATCTATGTTAACTAAATTTGTATAGAAGTATCAACTTCATATATAAAGAAAAAAATTGTTACAATAAAATATTTTAATATTGTATGTAAAAAAATATTCAATGTGGGTTATCGTAAAATATTTTAATACTACATATACTTAAAAATATATTAATAATAAAAAAAATTATTTTAATTTTTCCTAATCAATATTATTATATTGAGTAAAATATTTTAATGTCAATTACTAGCCGATTTCAAAAAAAATTATGTATGTGTCATGAAAAAATGGGTTTTATGGTTAAAAGCATTTTAACCAGTCTATGTATATATTTAGCATTCATAAATATAATTTAAACAATGAAAAATAGAGACATTGTGTTTCACTCTAAAGAAAGTTTACAAGTGAAGAATTTGATCCCTCTTGGTTCATGTTAAATTCTTACTTAAAATGGATCTATATAGTAGAAATATTTTACAGTAGTATAATCAAAAAAATGGTTTGGATGCGATTTTAAACATTGTCCATGTACATATATTCTTTAACAAGTGGGGTAGTGTAGTCCTTGTAGAAATTGAAATTATTATTATGTTGCTACAAAATTTGCATATAAGAAGATACTAGCGTGATACCTTTGAAGCATACTGAAATATTTAATGATATTTCATATACATTAAATTATTGTTCTGTGGGGTTATTTTCTGAGAACACAATTTTGTTCATATTTATACTTAAGCAAGGTTTGACAATTTATGTTATTGAAAACAAATTCTTGTAATTCATTTATGAAGTAGTAATTTTATTAGGACTCGTTCAAATCATGTTTACATTATGCACACATATAACTAAGTTGAATCTTTAATTCATTTGTGAATTAGTAATTTTTATTAGGTTTGTTCAAATCATGTTTACATGTGTGCACATAGAACTAAATGGAATCTTGTAATTCATTTATGAAGTAGTAATTTTAGTGAGACTTGTTAAATCATGTTTACATTATGTGCACATGCAACTAAATGGATGTCTGTTGAATTACAAATTGTTTAGTAAAAATACCCATGATTAAATAGTGTTGATCAATTTGACATGTCATAACATGAGGTGACCTCTTGCCTGAGAAAGGACTAATAATGTAGAAAATTGTGGGGGGTTTCTTGCATTTATTTCTTCCTAATTGTTCAACCATTGACCATCTCATAACTTTCTCATGTTTTGAAAAATGAATGCATAACCAATAATTATTAATGCTTCGCTGGTTTTCTAAAATTATCATACATTGTCTAATAACACGAAAACTAATGGAGATGGTAAAATTCAGTGGACTTGAGAAAAGCTACTTTCTAATTAAATAAAAAGTTCATTGTAAAATTAGAAGTTCCAATAAATGATAAAAATTAGAAAAGGATAGTCAAAATCAAGAGAGTAGAGAATAAAATGAAAATAAGATCCTCTGTTGACTTGTAAACATATATAAATTAGTTAGAAAAATTGAATCATAATGAACAAAGAAAGTACATACAACTTTGGTTTTGTTAATTACGTGGATGATGTTATGTTAATGAAAATCATAAAATACTTGTGATAAAATATAATCATTTAATATGATAGTGAAGAATTTTCTTTTAAGGTAATATCATTGTTATTATTACAACTCTTTAAAGAAATACATAACCATGAGCATGAATGCCCTCTATTCTATACATAATAAATGGAAAGAAAAAAAATAGCAAGAATGAAAAATTTTGTATGGTTGTTGATTGAGCTAGAATTAGTTAAAGTCGAGGAAGAGGTTATATATAAATATTAGTATTTTTTAATTAGTAAAAAAAACAATTTTAATCATAAAAATATAAATAAATGCAAATAAAAATTATTTATCACAGTTAAAGAAAAGGTTGTTTTGGATAGTTGGCATTGTCTAGATGGCTAATGGTGGCAAGGGTGTTGGCATTGATGTCTTTCCTTTGTTGCTGGATACTTGGCAAAAATGTTGGTTTTGATGACCACTGAGCTAGTTTTAATAGTAGTAGTGCTAGTGGTAATATGCTTGATGTGTCAAGCTCAAGGGAAATCATAAGGTTGTTGGATCTCTAATGGAAATCACCATAGTAGCTAGCTTATTGGAAAGTACGTAAAAAGAATAAAATGGTGTTTGCAATTCTATTACTCAAAGCATGTAGGTGTATATTGTGTTTAATCTTGAGGTATGAAGGTGTGGGTTTGGAGCTGAAAATTATTCCCATGTTCTCTCCACCTTAGTTTTAAAGTAAACTTTGAAATTTGTATGAGCCATGGAGGTATGATGGTTGATATTTCTGTTGGTGGCAGGGAAAAACCTTGTACGTTATGATGTGAAAATACACGTGTTATTATTAGGAGATCCTCCACGATGGTTTCTGAATGATTGAGAAGCCTCACTTGTTTGAGCCTCCTTTATCGACAGCACGTCTACGGAAGAGAAGGACAGGTCAGTAGGGTACTTTCAAGCCAGTGAGGTTACAAACCTCACCACATTATTAGAGAATTCCATCATATGTTTAAATACACATTTAGGACGAAGAAAATGGCATTGATGCAACTTTCTCTTGGTGTTTTGTTTTAAGGTATCAGTACAGTGCCTAATGGTATTTAGGATGTATGTTTTAAAATTTTCCGGAAGTTATATTTTAGTTCAGTGATGCCACCCTACATTTTGTTTCTCGTTTCTGAACATAATCCCTTGATTTGTCCCAGATTCTCTTCATATACCTTAGCTTGTTAAATAATTCAGCTATTTCAGCAAAAGAGTTTCTATAGATATCCCAAAAACTCAAGACGTTTATTTTTCAATGCACTCTTCACTTAATCCTTTGATAAACAGAACCTAAGGTTCTCTCATCCCAATATTTGGGATTTATTATAGTTATAAAGAAAACCTTTAAGTGTTCTTCCAAATTCTCATCTTCCATCGGTCGATGCAAAAAATGTCATTAACATATCTCTACTTTTACGGTGTTATAGTGATGTCACGAAAAACAACTTCATGTCATCCCATGAGTAAATAATGTGTTCTCCCAAATACATGAACTATCTAAGACTAAATTTCTTAAGAGTGGCAAGGAAAATGTTTAAGTTTAACATCATCATAATAATTATAGCTGCCATAAAGAAATGTCAAATTTAAATAGAAAAGAGTGGGGGTCTTAGGAGGGCGTGCCGTGAAAAATTGGAAAAGATGTTGAAGGTGTATTTATAGTGATATTTAGCGATGTCTAGAATTGGAAATCTGATGGTCTCTAAATCATCCTCATTCTCTGGGTCCCTCTTGGCCATCTCTCAGTCATTGTTACGAATAAGTATTGACTCTGTCATTATCCCCAACGCTGGCTTCATGATTGTTGTCATTATTTATGTTCTCCTCCCTCCTCCTTTATTAGTCAACATCTTTGTCACGGATTAGGAAAATAGCCCGGTATAGTATTCTGCCTTTAGAAAGATTTGTTGGATTGGGCCTTATGTGTACGGTCCCAAATCGCTTTGAGGACAACACTCCCAACTGCGAAACTGCTGGCAGGACTACTCAATTTTGATTTCTTATAGCGCTCCTAAGATGATTTTTGTGGTGTATCTTGAAGGTTGAACTACCCTTATTCGGTTTAATAACTTTCGCTTTACACAGGGCCACCTTTGTTGAATATTCTCTCCCTGCGAAATGCACACGCTAATGATTATCGAGTTGTTTAGGGCTGTTTTTGGGACAAGCAATTAAGTTGTTTTATAATTTGAATAAATCTCCCTTTTATTTATCTCTGGGTCTCTGCTTTTGTAAGGAAAAAAACACTCTAATTTACTATGAACAATAAATTTGAACAATCACTGGTGGGCGCCTTGGCTCTTCAATCATCTTCATACACTCTCTGCCTTACAGTTTCCCTATAAGGAAAGTCCTAATCACATAAATCTTAAAGAATATTACCCTGAATCGTTTGTAAATCTGATAAATGCTTTTACAAATATTAGGGTTTTTATATATCGTTGAATTCCATAAATTTAAAATTGTCAACCGGAGTTCATAAGATTTGAGTTACAAGGAATTACGGTTCAAATATAAATTTATACTATGCTAACTATGTGAATTTAAGTGTAGAATAACCAACCTTTGTTCCTAGTTAAAATGGTCACCATAAAATTTGTTGATGAAGAAACTATATTACATATATTCGGTCTAATTTCTATAGTTATGGTCATTATTAAATATTCTTTCAAAAGATCAAATTAAAAACCATCACAAACCATATTATTCTCAATCCGTTCAATAATTCGTTCTTTTCTTTTCATGTTAAAGCTAACCCTTCGCGCGAAAATTTTAATAAAAATTATGTATTTACCAGATTCTCTGATAACAATTATATGCCGCGATTAAACTAGAAAATTGTTTCTGGAAAGTCTTGGCAAGTTTAAAACATGATTACCAATTGTGACCTTGGAAGAAAGATCAACACACATAACGATATTTTTGGAAAGCATAAAAGCTATTACTATCATATTATGTATGTCATGGATGTAAAAACAATGTCATACAATATAATCCAAGGTCTCTAAGTACAATGTGATCATGTCTTATTATGTTACAAAAATTGGAAAAATTCATGCCAATTTTTATCCCTCATAATCCGGGTACGATAACGTCCTAAATAAATGGAATCTTGCTTTCGCTAAAATGCCAATCCTCGTGAAGCACATCGATGTGTGTATGGTTATGAAATTTCATTAATTTCACAACTTACAATAAATTGTCGCCCTACCTAAAAATATCACTTCAGGTCTCCATGATTTTTTAACCATGTGAATTACTTGTTGATAAATCTCCAATTGCATGTGAGACCATTGATTTTTGAATTAATTAATAATTAATTCATTGAGCCATATCTCATTAAGTAGCATCTTCAATTACAACTAGCACAAACATGATTTAACAGCAAGCGGGTTGTTTCTTTTACAACTCATAACTACACGTCGCTCTTTATTACCAACTAATTTCACTTGCGTATCCCATAACCAACCTTTCAGCTTGAATTTTACTATAGCTAATACGATTTTTCTTGCTTGATGCTTGTTCAGTGTCATTGAGAATAGATTATTTTTTGTTGTCCAACTATTGCTCGAGGAGATAATAATAGTTAATAGCACGTCTATAAATAGACATGCGATCTATAAATAGAACTCACATACATCTATAAATATAATTTTCTCAACCATATATAAATATAATTTATATTGCATATATAAATAGACCTCCACTAAAGAAGCATTGAACTCCATCTAAATGAAATTATAATTTTATAGGATCTTCTTGTTGATCTCAACACTTGGGGTGCTAGAACTTGAATAGTAAACTAAAATGTTCTTGGAAAATGTTTCATACTCTTTCCTATTTAAAAAATACAATGGAAATTAACGAAAATTGAGCAAATAACACGCCAGATTTTATAATTTGAAATTAACTAAAAGTAATCAAATATCACAGTCTCCTAACTATCTCCCGAAAAGGAAAAAAATAGCTTCTCATTCGATAAATCTAACTCAAAATTAACTATGAAATAAATGGATGGCATATTATTTAAGCGATAATTAACACATTGTTTCTCGTTGAAATGAATGACACACTATTCTAATCAAAATAAAAAAATAAACGTTAACGCGTTCGGTTACCCAGAAAATTTTGGTGTTTAACCGTTTTCGCATTATCGTGAAACGCTTGCCAGCGTTTACAAATGGCGTCATTAAAATAAAATAAAATAAAATAAAATAAAATAAAATAAAATAAAATAAAATAAAATAAAATAAAATAAAATAAAATGTTTTGCATCGCGCCGCCCGTTGATTTGCAAAGCTGGTGTTTTGCCGTTTTCGCATTTTATCGCGTAGCGCCTTTCGCGTTTTCGTACGCCGCTTCAATAATGAAAGGGAATAAACCATTGGCTTCGAACCGAAGGCCTGCTTAAGAAAGTGAGCTTTCTTAATAATACGGCATTTTGGTTATTGTGTGCATCATACATTGTTCTTTATGTTCAAAGAAATTTATTTAAATACTTTGCTCTTTTTAATTTTTAACATAAAAACTCTCAAAAACTCATTTTTAACCATATGGTGGAAAACCTCGCCTGGTTTGATTAAGATCTAGTACAAATAATTGAAATTCTTGTTGACATGAATTGATGCCCGATTCTTTGTTACACATCAACTTGTATAATATCGCTCTCATTCCTTTTAAAAACACTTGTATTTGTACTACATATGCTTTACCAAACAATGAGATTTCACAATTCAAATTTAGAATGTTGATCTCCTAATAGTAGAGACATAGATTAAGTTCTTCTTTAATCCTAGGACATACAAATTTGCATAGTTTGTTTTCTCATTAGGAATTATGTTACTTATATCACCATATCCTTTAATTTCATAACGATCTATCATCTCTAAATATGTATGTGCACAAATTATTAACTTCATGATAAGTATCAAACCAATCTCTTTTGCATGACAAGTGGATTGATGCAAAAAATCTGTAAACCAGTCATTATCGTCATTAGTTTCTGTTGATAGAGCAACATTGGACATAAATAATTTGATTTCTAAAATCTTTTGACTAATTCTCATCTTTAATATTAAAATTTATTCTATTCCAACCATATTTTTAAATGAATTAGAACTTGTTTTTATTACCAATTCTTGAAAAAAATGACGGGTTTTCCACAATAATAACATACATCATCTCTGCTTGATTTGGTGTTTGACCTTGATGGGGTATGCAACAAAATTATTTTACTGTGACGCTTTGCCTTTATTTTTATCATTGTTTGCCTTTGAGCTCTTCCTTTGTCATCAATGTTAAATCCGAATTGGAAGTTTCGATTGAAAGCTTCTTCTCGTTCTTCTTCAGATGAAATATGCATCCAGTTCATCGATTTATTGTGCATTCCTTCTCTGAGTACAAGACGATGATAAACATTTTGAAGTATTCATCAAGCATTCCATTTCATGTCACAATAACCAAGTATGTACTAGATATTGATTCACCAAGATCCTTTAATTTATCTTTTAGATCCTTAATTCTAGAAATAAAGTCACGGTACTTTCATTTGAAGAACCTGTGGAAAATATTGATAAAGCATGTGTGGAGGTAGTGAAATATGAGTTTTGTGTTAAAGAAAAACCATATTGTCTAATGAGTTTTAGTTGTGAGGTTAATATAACTCTGTAGCTTTTGCTTGATTATATTTGTAATTAAAGGTCATTAAGTTATTGATTAGGGATTCATAAGATTGGTATCATAGTTTAATATATTTAGTGAAAATTTTATTTATCGCTCTAATAAGTTAGATAACATTAAATAATTATACACAAATTGGAAGTTTAAACTACGGACTTTGATGGAATGTTACACAATATGTGAATAGGTGTGCAGAATACAAAGTCAAGCAAATTGCCTCTCAAAGCATGTTTGTTGCAATCCAATATTGAGAGCGATAAAACAAAGCAGAAGGTGCTTTGGAATATGTGATAATGAAAACATTAATCCACACATTGAAATTAAAATATCCAAAAAAAAGCATGAAACACTCTTAAATTTATATGAGACAGAAGACCAAAATTGAATATTGTGTTACTTACGGACTTATGCAAAACAACTTTTCATACATAGAAACTTCAGCCAGACTTGAGAGCCCAATCTAAACAAATACCACAAGCTTTTCATTAAAAATAAAGATGTGAAAAATTCTTAGACTTTCTTTGTGGTAATTAACCACAATATGTAAAATATCCACTTTTTTTGTGAATTTGTTGGGTCCTTACTATTTCTATTATTAAAAAAAGAAGATTGCATCATGCTACAAAGTTAGTATCAACACATGCAAAACGAGGTCTTTTGGCCACTTTAACGCGATGAAAAGCCATCCAAAATTGAAATTGTTTCCTTCTCCTGTGTAGCGATGGCCGATTTACTATTTAAGGGTAAATAAACGTAATTAAAAACGTAAACACTATCCATAAAAATCATTAAACATAGGGTTACTATGTTGGAAAAGAGTCTATCGATGCGAGGATCATGTGATGGAACCATGCATGTCCACTTGTTGTATCTATTAGTCTACTTCTCAATTAAGTCTATTAAAACTGTCATTTTATTATGAAGCCTTAATTTGCGCACACCGAAGCTGAATGGCAATATCTTGAAAAAGATACGATGGCAAAAGCGATGTTTAATTACGCTTACTTACTGGATGAAGACTTTGCATTACTTTAATGAGATACATTTCATTATCCAATACATATAAAAATTTGATTAATGGAAAACATCATCTTGTATTTCTGGATACGATGACAAATCCATTATTCCTCCTCGACACTCATTATCCTCCTCATTATTTGTGGCTTTCTTTTTCCCATCCCTAGTTCTATTCTTGATTTGGGGAGGGTTCCCGAAAAATATGCTTAAAGATAATGCCTTAATGTCTCTTGCTTAGTCTTCACCTCTTGTACTAGTCTTGTTATGGGTTTGACCATGTTCTTCTTCCTTTATCACCAAAATACGCATGGTCTTATACCTTTTCCCTTTTCTTTTATTTTGTTCTGCTATGTAATATGTGTATTCTGTCTGAGTGCTTGTATAGCGGAAGCACGGGGGAATATTTTGATTAGAAAGCTTTCATTTGTGAGGATAAATATTCCTGCGGCACATAATTTGCCTGATGATTGTTTGTAATTGCATTATTAAAGAATAGTAATTTACGAATGGTGGAAAACTAGGTTTGTCGGGTATGAAATGACTGACAGAGATATAGGCAAAAATTCAAAAATATGCCAATGACCTTTATTTATACAGACATGGTTCATAAAAAATTTCATACTACGATTACATAATAATGGAAAAAGCTGAAGATATTCACAGTACTATCTGTGAATTTCCCCTATGGTTTTATCAATTTTCAAGCTCAAAATTATTAAGATGTTCCTGCCTAAAAACGAACGAGGCTTCATATGAAACTGACAAAACCCCAATTTTCCACACTAAAAAAACAGAGGCTTTCATATGAACAATAGAGACTAATTTTCCCTGCCTAAAACAGAGCAGAGGCTTTCATATAGGCAACGGAGACTGATTTTTTCCCCACCTAAAGCAGGACAAGGCTTTCAAAACAAACAACGGTTTTAGGTACCCATTTTAAACAGTGAAAACATGAGCTGAATAAACTTACCCGAGATCACTTAATCGAGGTCATTTACCAATAAACCTAGGTTATTTTGTGCATCAGAAATTAGAAATAATTTAAAACCAATTTCAATTCTCCTTGGAAAGTAAACTTGAATTCATGCATGAAATACATGGATATTGTGAAATGGAGCTCCTTGATATTACGGGGGATCATGAAAACAAGGTTGAATGGTTTCTTGGAGCACTAATAAATATAGTTACGACATTTAAACTATTGATGTCAAATGCATTCCCCACCATTTCAATTCCTTCTCTATCCTTGCTCGTAAAATTAATAACTAGAAAACACAAGGTTAGAATAGAAAGTTTGCTTGTGAACCCACAGTGGAAACCTGCGAAGAGTGTCTTTTGATGCCTGATTTGAAATCTTACGCCTCACTACTTACAGAAAATGTTTCTACCTGTTCCCCTATTTCCCCCTTAGCTTTTCCTGATCTTGCATATTTCGAAAGCGCTCTCCTCACAAGCCAACTTTGGCTTACTAAATGCACCATCATTACAAAGCAGGCCTTGACACCTAGTGATGTGCACATCACGGGTGAGTTCTCACATGAACCTTTGTCCTAATCCCAGTAGGACCACCGACCACTTGTCGCAGCACTTGACAACAAACACCCGATGGAGGAGATAAAATATCCACTTAATTCCCAGTATTCAAATAAAAATATTCAATCTTGTTTTTAGGGCTTCAAGTTTATCACCAAGTATTGTATTAGTTTTACTATTGTGAACACGGTTATGAATCAATCGAAAAGAATATGCTTCCACCCTTAGAATATTACGGTACACCAATACAACTTATGCAATGAGGAATTGTGGCTCCAAGTGAAACATGACAATCTTGTCCAATCGTGACTTCTGTCTATTAGTGACTAACCAAGATCTAAAGCGTCTCTCTCCTCCTTTAAGTGGTCCCGAACATGACAATCACATTCAATAGTCTCTATGCAACAAACCTCTTCGCATATACTTGTAGTCTACACATCAAGAAACTTTCATCTGTGACTAATTAGGTTAGTTCAATAACAACCGGAAATTTTGCATTTGCATTTGCTGAGAAAAGTTTTATACATAACGATGAAGCTTCTAGAGACTGTCTAGATTTTCGGTGGTGGTAACAAAAACTAAATGAACTAAGCTAGAAAACCTAGGGACAACTCACAATTGCATTTAATGGTGGGTTGGAATTCGGAATGTGCTTCTTAAATTCCAACAATGATTTTCTAACATCATAAAACGGGTGCATGAAAGAAGAAGGGGATGACAGAGTAGGAAAAACAAGAGAGTATGAAAGAAAAAAGTAAAATAGAGGAATGACATGGTGCTTGAAATGCGAAATGAAAGCGAAAATAGCGGTGTTTTTTCAAATAATTAAAAAGCGGCTAAAGCATAACTTAAGAAAGTACGATGGAAATATGTAAAGATTAGTGACTATTTATAAAGAAATAGATAAATTTTTAAGGCAAATGGGTGGAGGTGAGTGTGGTAATTTTGAGATGACCCATGCGGAAAGAGTTAAGACATGAGATGAGTTGTTAATATTTGTGAATTATAGTTCCATTAATGCATGAGGTAGTGTCATAACAGCTATTTCTAAAAAGTAGGAAGCATGAAGGTTTGAATGAAGATGGAATTTAAAATGATTTTTAGTAAATTCAGTGAATATATCTTCTCAACATTTGCAACTACATTTCTCTTTCGTCCAAAAATAGATAGAAAAAATGAAATTCTTTGAATGCTTATGCATATGCTGTGTAACCTTCTACTTAATCAAAGACATGTTTGATTTTCTTCGGAGAAAAAAGAAAAGTATATGGGAAACCATTGGATTTAGCTAAATACAAAATTCAATAAATAACATATATTATCTCTGTACATTAATAGGTGTAACTCCACAAACATTAGTTGATCCAAGTAAAATCCAGCCAAATAACATATAGTGTCTTTATACATTAATGAAACTATGGTGTTTTTAAATAATGGTGCCCATAACAACGTGCATACCATTACGGTCACTTTGTCCACAGTATAATGGTGGATAAGTGGAGCTTGTAAAATCTTGATTTCATTCATGTAACATGTACGGCTAAATCGTTATGGCGATCTTTCCCTCTTGAGGAATGTGCCAAAAATCATGCAGTGCAGGTCTCATGCTAACTTTCTTGATAATTTGGTTTAGTGGTGCATACATCAATGCATGATGGCTTGTCGTTTACACAGCAAATGCTTGGTAACAAAGAAATCATGATGCCCAAAATATTTAGAATTTGTAAGATATTCGTTTCGGGTTCGTGGAAGTGAATATTTTATGGGGTTGTTTACGAATGTAATATAATGATTGATCTTTGTTGGAATACGTAAAAACAATTTAAAAAAATAGGTAATTGGAGTGTTTGAATTACATTTTTTGATGATGAAAATAGATTTAACACCATTAAAAACTTTGAGCACCCAAAATGACAATTTAATAACTCTAAAGCAAATTTTCAAAAATCTTTACGAAAAATTTTATAATCTTCTTGAAATTTGAGTTTAATAAAGAATTTTGAACTACAACATAGGCACTCAAGCGCATGTGACTACAAATAATTAAAAACATATGAAAGTTAATGGTCACAGATAATTTTGCCTTTAATAATTCAGCCAACATTTAGATATTTACATGAAGACATGCTTAACTTGCATCTTAATTAAATTCAAATTTGAAACGGGTCACTTAATTGTTTGTGTATACAATCACGCATATCACTCGTGTTGGAAAGCTTAACAGTTTTCTAATTTTTATTTTATCGTTTGCATAAATTTATTTTAACTTTTATGTTTTTAATTGATTGTGTATTGTAATTAATTTTTATTTAAATTTTGATTTTATATTTTTAGTTGGTTGTAATATTGTAATTATGCCTATAGGCGTCCTACGGAACTTGCTACTTTAATCATTTTTCTAATTAATCTTTTTTGATCGGATGGTTTAAATTGGAAGATGTGAGTATATTCTTGTACGTTACCACTCACTTCTGACAGAATCTAATTAAAAGTGATAACCTTGCATATCTAAATCCCATATTTAATACTATTAAATTAATTTTTTACAAAAATATTAAAAATTTATTGTGCCTTTTATTTGATAACCATGCTACTTAGTTAGAAATGAAATTAAAAAAAACTTAGAAAACATGATTAATTTTCTGTTGTTGGCATTCTCAATATACCTTGTTCAACCACTTGGCAAGTGTGCATTAAAGCTTTTCTATCACTCACTTTTCATTTATTTCGTACGTATGCATTCAAATGTACCCACATAAAGAAAAAAATATTTTATTAAGTGTTCTTGTCTCGTGGTTGATTAATTATTATTTTTTTATTACTTAAAAAAAACATTGTTCTTGGGGTATTCAGCTCCATATACAATTTTAAAGATTAGTTATACTATTACTATCTATGAACATAAACAAATCTACAATGATTAATAGAAACAAATTTAAAAATGATTAATTTAATTAATTAATTAACAATTTCATTAATTTAATTAGTTAATTAAATTAATCTAAATATGGTTAAAATATTTTAATATTAATTGTTTATTTATTAAAATTAATATATTGACAATGAAGCAGAAAATTGCAGTACGGTTCTAGGGTTTACCAAACCGCTTGTATGATTTCTCTTCATGCGTTATGCTCCCCATTTCTCTCGATTATAATCTTTTCGTATACCCTTAAGTCATTACTGATGTCTTCCTCCCTCGGAGCGAGCGCCCCCTCTACCAGGCACCTCTTGATTCACGCGGCGATGCCTGAATGCGCTGGGCGCGCTGCGCCAGGGATGCGAATGTCTACGATCACCCTCTGACGGATGATATTCATGACGCAAATACCGGCTTTGGTCTCCTGAGGAACGAAGGTGCCAGCGCCCGGACAACACGAGAAACGCTGCAATTATCTACACGCCTTCTCCCTAAAGCTACGGATCGGGTCCAAAATCGACCTTGTTCGCCACGCATCGCAGACACATACGATGTACGAAGGATCACGCCCTCATCGGAAAGTTTAGTGGTCTGCGGCCTTTGAAAGAAGGCTTTGCGGTGGATAATGTCCAAATAGGCTTCGAAAGGACAATCACTACGCGACTTGGTCCTAAAGGATTTTCTTTGCTATCTTCCATTCCTTGAGGACAAAATCACATCTTTGAAGGAAGGCCTTACTTCTTCAACTACGAGGTTGTGCCTACGCGCAGGCTGGATCAAAATATTCCATCCCGGATAAGGAAGATTTTAGTTGGGCTCTCGTGTAGATGCGCATGTACTCTGCCTGCCAGAATGCGGGATGAAGAGACTGCTGTGAGACATTGGCAATGGTGCAGGGGGTTTATAAGGTTTCTAAGGAAACAAAACTTTGTGTACATCCTATGCTGAAGATATCGTCTACATGCACCTCGCAAGCCTCTCACAGTTTAAATTACTAAGTTTGTTCCACGATGACTTTGGATGGATTTGAACTATTGATTGTAAAACCGTCCCCGCCTTTCATTGCAAGAAATGTCATGAGCATGGCCACCTTACTAGGACTGCCTGCGAATCGGAAGCATTCCCCTCCCCTAATCTTGAGAAGGTACGGACGGTTTCACCAAGGTTTCCTCCGAAGAAGCATAAAATCTCCCTGCTTGTCTGCCACCCCCCATCGACCTAGCAAAAATAGTTTTGAAGTTGTTACCTCTCATGATCAACGGGGGCTCATCGGCTAGAGCCTAATTTTCTAGCCTCTACCGGACGTTGTGCTTGGGATCTAATCTCTTGACAATGACTGCGACTAAGGTCTCTCCTTGCCTCCTCTTGGTGAAATCCAAAACAAACCCACCATTCTTGTCTCCGCTGAACGTGAGTTGTATGTTCTTCCCTGTTTGGAGTGGAAACCCCGATCTGAATGTCCCCTACTCTCATGGAAGGAACACAGTGCAGTCTGCGTGGAGCTAAACATTCGCATTGGAGGAAAGCTTGCCATCGGTACGGTGACATAAAAAACCATAGAATGAATATTATAGAAACAGATGTCTACGAAACACAACAACGAAAATCTCTGGGCATTCAAGTAGAGACCATGGGATGGAAGAAGGTATCAAAAAAACCAAAAACGAAGACGAAAAGACAGTTGTGAGAACAAACTGACAGCAGAAATATAACACACATGGAATCGGTGATTCCCCAAGTGACAAAGTTCTATAAGACCACTCCCACATAGTTCATCATGGAAATGTATCTTTGGAGATATGAGAAGAGCCAGCTAGCCCTAAAGCATAGAATGATAAAAATATGATATGATACAACCTAAATGGTTTTCTTCGGAAGAGCCGAAATGTAACAACGAAATACTGAAACACATTATTGCCAGTTTGAAGCAAGTGTCGCTCGATCTTCAGTGGATGCTTTAGGGCCTTACGGGGGATTAACTGTCATTTGGGATCCCAGATCTATCTTTGTGTAACTTCGCATCATTATTGTATACAACGACTTTTCATACGCTGAAACCAATATACATGGTCTACATCTAACCAATGTATATTTCATGAAATTCAAAAGTTAAATGCGCCAATTCGTAATGAACTTGAACTCTGTAAGGCGATTCTTCTTTGATTCTGTGGAGGGTTCAACACGGCCACCTCTGCGGAAGGAAAGATGGAGTGAAAGCAAAACTGAAAAGAGGTGTGGGTTCAAAGACTTCATTTCAAACAATACGATTCGTGGATCTTCATGCCTCCAACGGTACATTCATGGACAACAAGTACGCCTGAGCGGCAACATATTGCTTCCATCTGGAAGAGTACGATTTCTTATGACGAATGATGTATTCATCTAGAGGGACTGCTCTTGTTCTTGTAGTTCGGACCACTGGCCCATTCTCCTTCAATGGTCTCGATCGAAGCAACGTAATGAGCCTTTCGATTAAGATCATTTTGGTTCTCTGCCTTTAGTTTCAAAGACATTGTCACAAAAACTTGGTACTCCTTTGTCATTTGAAAACAATGTTCAATTCCAGCAAGCTAGAAATCAAACTTACACTCAAACATTGGAATAAATCTACGTTTGATAATATCTTTGACAATCGGAAAACTAGGCTTAAATGAACCTTCTACAACAGAAAATCATCAACGAAGAGCGGATGGAGGACTATGACAAGCAAAAAACTGTCTCCTCACAAAAAATTGACAAAAATAAGGAAACGAGAAGAACGTTAAGCGACGAGAAATCTGAGTGGGATAGCTTCAGAAAGGAGAAAAAACACAAAAGTTTTCATAGATCACTATTCAAGAAAGGATGCATAATCATATGGGTGTCTCCATGACAATTAAAGACCCATTTGAAAGCACGCAGAAATTGATAAAGAGCTAAAGTGTTCAAAAATATCTTCGAGAACCGGAGGAGCAATCGAGATCAAGATATTCTTTCTGCATCACTCAACATTCTGGGATCATAAAAGATCGAACGCGATGCTATTCCCATTTGTCACCTCGCAAGGTTGAGCAAGCCATTGCTCAACTCAAGGATGGAAAGGAAACGCCCGGGCAGGATGGTTTCGCAGCCAATTTTTTCACATGGGCTGGAGCTTGTGAAGACAAAATGGGCACAGTGATCATTCAACATTTGGATTCTTCCTTCACTAAACTCAGCATCCTTGCTCTCATCCCAAGGAGAAATTAAACCCTCCGGAATAAATACGACCCATAGCGCTCTTTCTGACCTCATTTGGGCGGTCTCACGGTCATCGCGAACGGGCTCAAGCCATGTTGCTCTCCTTGTTTAGCCGGAGGCAAAGCAGGACACTGTGAGCCCAGGGTGGATGGTATAATACTTTCGCATGGTAATACATTCCTCAAAAATCGTAGGCAAGGTATGCTTCTGCCTAAACAGTTTATCAGCTTTTGACAAACTAAGCTAGAATTGTATCAAACAAATACTTTTGGCTTTTGGTTTCAATATCACTTAGACTTACGACGGGTTATAGGTCTTGTCTTCTCCCAGAACCTCTATCATCGTGTTGTCTATAAATGCCGTTTCGGTCACAAGCTCGTGAAAGGATCCCCTACTGCCTTCACTTTTTGTGTGTGTTTTAAAGGCATACCTTGGCTGTTCTTCTTATCCTCTATAGTTCAGCATTAAAGAATCTCTCTCTTAAAAAATTCTCATCACTCTTGACAATTTGTGAATGATAACATCTTTGTGTGTGTTCAAAAACGGGCCTCTCAAATCTTTACTTAACACACTAGGTGCCACTCTTGCTTTCCACCATCAATACGACTACGTCCACTTTAACATTTATCATTTCTCAATAAGAATAGCAGTCTGCAGGTTTCATAATTGATATTCTTCTCAACTCTCCTGAACTCCCTGACAGTGGGCTAAGTTATAAAGGATGCCCTCCAGAGAATCTCTTGGACAAGTGGAATCCGAATCTCATCTTGGACTTTCCATCTTGTGTAGCGAACGAGAATCATCCCCGTCGGCTAAGTTCTCCCAACAATACCGCCCTGCCTCTTCTCCATCTTATGCTCCAAAATAGGTGTTGAAACCAGGATACGCAACTTGCGAAAATTTTTGCTAGGGAGTTCTTGGACCTCAATAGAAAATGGGCCTAAATCAAATGGTTGAAGTATGCACCTAAAAAGGCAAGGGTGCGAGTGCCTTGACCATTTCACGATGGTCAAAACCATGGGTGCTGTATTTGAGTATAGCTGTGTCTCTGACAAACATTCCTTGGGCTCGTCTTTAGTGAGTGGTGTCTCCCGAGCAGAGACCCTGAAAAGAAGGTCTCATTACCGATTCGTTGGGATACTATTTGATGGAATGATATGGCCTTGTCGATGGAGCATTGTCCAAACACACGGTTTTGAAATACATTAGAGAGACAAAAACTGGAACACGAGAACTCTTGGCAATAGGATACGAAACTTGCCTGTTTTCTGGCTACGCAGAAAAATCTTCTTGGTCTCGCCCACAACCATGTCTATCATTTCTAACAACCCAATTCCTCTCATGGTTATCGGTCGAAACGTGCTACTGACGAGGAAAGGGACGAAGAGAGACCTTTGTGAAAACGTTGAACGGAGCTAATCTGAAGAATTAAGGTTTAAGCACATGATGAAGCTGGATGAGGTGCTCACGGGGAAATGTTTCTACTCAAAAAGCTACAATTACTGTTCCTGGGTAGGATACAATGAGATCCTTGTCTGAAATAAGTTTAAACTCCCTACGACTTACAGCTTAAAATGTCCACTTTCCTTTGGCTCTATAAATGAAGGAAAAATTCTCACCAGGACAATCTCACTCAAAAGAGTTTTAATGGCCCTTCAAGATGCCCCAATTGTAAATCTAAGACATAATCAATTTTCCACCTCCTTGATTTCTTGTTCATTAGTTACATCTCTTTGGGATCAATTACGTTCATTTGGAAGAAGGTGAGAGTAGGTTGATGATATCAATAATATAATCGAGAGGTTGGCCTTCATCCCAGTTCTACGATATCAGCTGTCAGCCATGGAACTTGTTCTGGATTCATTTATTTGAGCACGTGGAAGGAGCACAATCACGGTTTTCAAGGATATTGTCTGTAAGACAGTATCATACGGTCCAATCTCTTAGCGCAATATGCAAAAACTTTAACGCGTACTTGTGTGAAATACGATATACCTTCCTCACAAAGAAGCACTCATGTCGGAAAAATGGAACTTTAATCTCATACGTCTGAAAGAGTCCTCGAAACCCCTTCAGAAGCACAGAGATGCCTCTGCAGATGTTCTAAGCCTGCGGCTACGAAATGGATACAGTAGCGCGGAAAAAAGGGAATCGGGGTTGGGCTGACACAGAGCTTGTTCGGGAATCACAGAAGAACTAATTACATCTTCTTCGTCTCTTAGTCACGAACTCTAACAATGTTTAAACTTGAAAGGGTCTTTGGCGAGCTTCGCGTTGCGGAAAAGAACTTCTTTCCTCTTTCAAGGTTTGAAGAGACGAGATCCTTGACAGAAAGTGCAAGTATTCGGCTCCTGTAGGCTCTTGACTTCAAAGCAGCCTCTCGGTTAGGTTTATAAAAAGCTAGACTATGATTATAGCTTAAAACGCTAAATCTACTACTCCTTCAGCGTATGGATACCGGTAACAAAGTTTTTTGATCGTTTGGCCATTCAAGGTGCTGTTAGACGCTCCTTTCTTCGAAGGCCCTCTTCATACTTCCAATGATGAACAACACCTCGTGCAGGCTGTTTTACTCTCTTGTGGTGTGAGATCTCAATCCCCGGATATTATGGTGATCAACGGAGATTGATAGGTAACGTTGGTGGCGGGTTGGCCGCGTGAGATTGTACCGCCGCCACCACCATTCATGTCCTCCGAACCATTAATGCCATTTACGAACGCTAAAACGTTACGATGCACATTTGCCAGTCGCTCCTCCCGCGAGTTGTGACTTTAACCAAAGTTACGACCGCGATGATACATATCGCTCTTCTCCTTGGCAGTTTCGAAACTGACTCTGGGACCATCCTTTAGGTGAATGCTAGCTCTCTTGCTATTTAATCTTTATACAGATTTTGATCGTAACCTCCCTGTGTCTCGACATTTCAACTTTGTTTTGATTCTCTCCTTGAGAGAAACGTCTGTTGCTTTGTCCTGCGGGGTAGAACGCCCTGTCCGCTTTGACCCTGCCTTCACATTCTTTCAGCTCGGCTTTTCTTGTTCATCACCTATATACTGATTACGCCATAAGATGAGGTGTAGATACGGCTCCGGCCATAAGTCCTTCATGCCCTCCTTCACCTCTCTGTCCTTGTCTCACCTTACGATTCCTTGCGGGGGATGATTATCCTATGACCATGATGGCAGTGTTTCTCTTTTGGAGAAAGTTTTACTACGATACGCTAGGGGCTTTTCCAGGTCTCCTCCGTTGACATAAAGCTCCAATTCCGCTTCCGCCATGCTCCAACATGCTCACCTTCTTCTACCACTATTACCATTGATTTCAAAGAAGCACCGAGATGGGTACGTGGGCACAATAGTGCCCTTGGGGTGCATTTTTCATTGATAGGACTTGTTCTCCTTCGAGTCGGAAAAGCGGAAAGGAAGATGGCGGGTTGTTCCTCGCGAGACCCCCCGGCGGTCTGAGCGACATCGCGTGGGTTTGTGTTGGGCTCTGTTGTCCAAGGCGGTGTAGTGACTCCAATCGGAACGCTCCAGGATGATCATGTTGATTCTGAGATGAAGATGATCCCTAACCTACGCCTTTCGTCGACCTTAAAGTCTCCTGTCTCAAGGTATCTAATGGTCTCTCTTCATCGCTTGATTTTGGATATTCGTCGGGCCGGACTTCAGCTCTCGTTTTGCGTAATGTCTCGATCTAATTGCTACTACCTCTGACTCATTTACTTGCAGTTTCCCATTCATGGGTAGTGATTTTCTCGATGTGTTTATCGTTCGGTTCTAGGAAACAGTGGGTCGATTTAAACTTCAGGTTCTATGGCAGTTTCCCCTATGAGCGGCTTTTTCTTTGAATTACTGTCGTACATTGCTATAGCTATGTCTTGTGCTGGCAAATTTAACATTTTATCAGAGTGTCATGGATGTACTAAGTGCCATCTCTAGGGCAGGATATTGGGGCTGCGGCCTCCATGTAATGTATTTTTGTATATTAATATTAAACTTTTACGAGAAAAAAATTAATATTGATATTATAATTAAAACATTGTTACTTAATATATTACGTTGGTGAAAGCAGACAAATATAATTACATTAAGTCTTTCTCAACCTATATTTATTGTATTTGACTATAGTAAGTCCTTAATTAAAATACATTAATTAATTCATTATTTAAAACATTAAATGCTTAATAAATTGAGCATAAAAAATTATTAATTAAAACATTTTACAATATGTAATTAAAACTTTTATATAAAAATATTTAATAACATTAAACATTAATTTAGTATGTAAAAAATATATTAATATTAATAATTAATAATAAAGTTAAATAATTGTTATATTACAATTTGTTGTATTAATTAAATCATTAATACATAATTATTATACTTAACTACATTATTCAAATATATCTAAACATAAATATGTTTGATTTAGTTAATAATAATAATAAGATATTGAAATTGTGCTTAAATGTTTTTAACTTTAAAACATTAATTAAAACTTTTGACAATATATTAATTAAAACATTTATTTTAAAATGTTTAATGACATTAATTTAAACATGTGCAAAAGAAAATGAATTAATATTAATTAATAACATGTATTTAATTTACCAATTTATTGTCATTAATATTGATATAGTAATTAAGCATTAATACATAATTATAAAAGTAGGCATGTAGTCAAGTATAGTCAAATACTACCACATTTTAGATCAACAATATGTATAATTTGTTTACAATAATTGACCTTATTCAATCATTAGTAGTCCTCATTTAATACAATATTAATTAATTAAATAATTAAAATAATAATTAACATTAATATTAATTAATTAAAACGACAACATCAACTAATTTTACTTATTAATTAATTAATTTGTAACATTACGCGAAACATTGATAACAATAATACATTAAAATGTTTAAGAACATAAATTAAAAAGATTTGGCAATATATTAATTAAAACATTTATGTAAAAATGTTCAATTACAATACACATTAATTTTTAGATTTTAAATTACTATTTTCATATTAATTAATAGTAATATTAGGTTAATTAAATATTTAGCAAAAACTAATTAAAATATGCAACGTATATTGTTAAAATATAAAAGTCATGTCTCACTAACTAACAATTGAAGATCAGTTGCGTTAACAAAAAGGTGACCAAAATGAAACCTCACGCAGGGTGGTTATGTCATGTGCTAGTTGAAGGGACACTAAAAAATCAATTCAGCTAAGGGCTCATGGCCCATTCCAGGTGTGATTCGATGCTAACTGGTAACTTAGATATTCCTAAATTGGCTCCTCAAGTCTAGAGGATCACACACACACACATCTTGCAACATATACATGCTAAAAAATCAAGGAGCTAAGAGAACTCTCTTAGACCATATCGGGCACCAGTCCCCAATACGACTTTGATAGGTTAGATTGCAACTCCAATAAGTGACTCCTCAAGCCTGGGCAAGATCTCTCTCTCACCCACATAATAACATTAACAGGTAATTTAATGTTTCCAAAATAAATATGTTGATATTAATTAATATTAATATTGAGTTATAAATTGGAATTGTAAACAAATGTTTCTGCCCATCGTAATGTGGCATTACAAAATTTGGTCAGCACGTTTTAGAATGTGGGTGACTCATAAACCATGTTTGATTGTGTTTTTTAACAATCAACTATATTTAACAAGTAGAAAATAATTTCCTATTAATAATGATAATTAAATATGTTGTGATGGCAAATGAGCAAGAAAATCTATTAAGCACAATGTGACCAAACATTGTCCTGATTTCATTACAATTTGTCCAACGTCGCAATACAACTTTGATACTACATTAGTCAAACATTTCGCATTACAACTATTTTGAATGTGTTTGGTAGTCATCACTCACTAAGGTTCGGTCAGTAACCACAATTCCTATTATTGGTTAGTCATTGTCTCTACGACCAACAATGATCAACCACATGGAAAATGACTCTATTGTGAATTGTGATCATACGATCAACGAGGTCAATCATGGTCAGCTTCATGATTAATCATGATTAATTTCATCAACCATAACTAAGGTGTTTCTCTGTAATACTGCGTTTTGGAGGATATCTCTAGGCTATGTGAACTCCAACGATTGGTGGGAGGGCATTACCGGATAATAACCTCTAAGAGGACGAGATCCGGGCCTCTCGGCCTTTCCGGACTCTTGTCTGGAAGTGAAGATAAACACCAAGTAGTATAGAACTGTAAGCAAAAATAGAAATGAAAGAAATATCGCCAACTACGGCAAAAACGTGATGAAACAGCTCAACAGAAAACATATAGAAAAAATGCTAAGCATTTTATTAATGTAAGTAATGAAGTACAAGGCGATCTTACGCAAAAGTGAAAACACTCTCGAAAAATATATAGAAAACGTGTCTATGCTGCGTCCTAATTAACGGAAAAATGTCGGCACCGCTACTATTGGAATCGTACCGAAGGTTAGTGGCGAGTCCCTTGCTAGAATGAGATGAGAATCAGCAAATATCCTCTCCTACGTAACCCACGACAAGATCCAAAAACCATTACAAGAATGACCCAAACCTGAAACACGAGCTTCTGTTGATGAATTCGCTAGCCTCAGGGTGTCGCGATGGTGAATGAAATAGCTAAAAATAATGCCACAAACTCCGCTAAAACCTCCGACGAACAGTGTCTCTTGCTCCAAATCCAAGGTGGAAATCACCTTGAAAACCCAAGCTCAAGAAGCTCACCACATTAATTGTGTCCACTCTCCTCGATGTTCTGTGATCTCTATGATAAGCTCCACAACAAACCCAAACAATGAAAATGACTCACAAAATGCGGAAAACAAACCTTATCGTGGGCACTAAAGTCCTGAGGCTAAGGTGGGATCGCACGGAACGCGGGTGCACTAACGGTCAAGAGCCGAGCTAAATAACCGGTGTGTCGAAAGCAAAGCCTCACTCCCAAAATCATGACTCAGAAATGATCCAAACAGGAGGCTCCTCCATGTTTTATTAACATTGGTTTCCCTCCAAAACGCCAACAACCTCTCTCTCCTCCATCTCATCATGTGACACGCTGACTTTAGGTGCATGCAAGCCCCCACTATCTGTGAGCCCGGATGGCCCTTGACCCTTGAGTCGCGACGTTGTGCTGCTGGTAGGATGTCTTGTGTACAAAAGTGAGTTCGACCCTCTTTACTCACTTTTTGTTCAGTACAAACCATAGATAGCAGGCTATACCAAAATTGAATATTCCAATTGTTTGTAACTAATTAGGAATATATAATCTGAAAAATGTTTCTTCATACCCTCGACAGCTTCAGGAAATGGATGCTGCAAAGTCTTCTCACTCTTCAAGTGGCATCCTCGTCGAAGAAAATTCTTCCACCACCGAAATTAGGACCGTCTATAAAATGCTGCCTCTCCTGGTATCAATAATGACATAAACACAACACCAAGTACCCTCATCATCATCGTGTCTCTTGTCCTTTATCACTGTGTCCTGGCGCCTTCTTTAGGCATGATACATAGGCTCCTTGTGGATCTTGCTGCCCCTTAAGTGACTCTGACTCATATTGCTTGCCAATCTATGTATCCCCACTGTGCTTATGAAAATGAGCTTAAACTTCTCATCTCCCTTAGCCAGTGGTAGTGGCGAGTATGGGCTGTAACATAGGTGAACAAGTCCCCTACCTTGTTGTATCACCGACCTCTGTGACACTCTGACTCTATGTGCAATTCTGAGCTGTGGCCATATTGTCCTTGAGAGCTGGAGCATATCCCGACTCTCTTGGTCTGTCTTGGCTCTAGAACTTACTACGAACATCATAGAAAGGCAGTAAAGATACTTCACCCATACAAAAGCATAAAATAGTGACATGCCAATAAACATGTTGATGTGGCAATTATTAACGATACTCCCCCAAATATAACCATCTCAACCATATCGTTGCTGTCATGACATGGTCATAAGTAACCACTCACGACCCTTGTTAACTATCCTATCGTCATTATTCATGAGCAATGGCTGGTAATGGAAATGTCCAACTCCGTCCCCCACTAGCAGAAAAGCTCCTGCCAAAAATCTGCTTACATGATGGCTGTCTCATCACTAGTGGTCTTGGGTGGCCACGGCAAAAAATATCTGATACATTAAGCCTGTGACCTTGTAATACTGCGAATATGGTGAAAAAATCATGCTGTCATTCGTTACTTGACGACAAAGATACAATCCTTTCACCACCACGGGCAACACAGCAGTGAAAACCATCGATATGTCTCATTTCCTAAAATGGGGAAGGAATAAAACCATAACGGGATGGCTCATCACCTTGTTCCTCGACAAACATCGCACTCTTGCGTGGTGTCTTTGGAGTGCGTCCTCCTTGGGGCCCTCGCAGAACCTCTCTCTAATGGCTGTAGATTTTGGTAAATCACCGATGGCTGTGTTGGAAAATCATGTGATGCAGGTGTCTTCTTGCTGGTGAGGATCTCGATCCCGAAGATCTGTCCTGTGACGGTCTCATCGTACCCTGCCGGTCATCCGCCACCATCATCCGGCCTCACCTGGCTTTGTCCTTGGGTACTCAACTTCGTCCAGGCCTCCAATGCCATCCAAACTCGCAAGGTAACGTGGATGGTCTGCGTGAAGGAGCATCTTACTGCCATGTTATTCCTACCCTTGACATACTCAATGTCAAAGTCATATGTTTAGATCTTCTTGTCCATATCTTGCCTCTCCTGTGGGCCTTGCTCCAAAAAAACACAGAGAGCTATTGTGATTTAGTCCTCACCACCGAATATGTTCCCCTACCCGGATACCATGAGAATTTGGCCAGTACATGCTGATGACGCACCCACTCCTTGTCATATATGGGATACAACCTCTCTGTACGGAGAAACCACGCTACTCGCAGCTGTGGGGTGTCCCCCACATCAATACTGTCTCTTTGATCTCCTCTCTGACATCACGCTCCAAGAAGAGAAAAATGGTAATGGTGGCAACACAAGCAACGGAAGCTGCCTCATCACTCCTTGAGCCTATCAAGGGCTTGTTGGGGTATGTCTGTCAACTTGAATGCCCTTTCTTCGTCAAATACATAAGGGGTCACATTGTTGAGAACCCATGTGAACTTCTTATAATAAACACATATCCCGATGAATCCCTAGAAGTTCCGTCACGACAGCTGCGGCCAGTCTTGGATGTCTAATCTTCTCTGCGTGGACTCATTTATCCTCCAATGATGTGACCAAATACCAACATCTCGTCATCCCAAACTCACACTTGGAAACAGCACTTGCATTGCTTCTTTTCCAAGATGCGTGTGCTTTGTCTCTATATGTTAGGAGATATCCTCCCACGTCTGTATATGTAGGTATGCCGACAAAGAAAAGCAATACAAACTTCCTCAGAAATGTCTATAAGAAGATATGGTTCGTACGAGGTGAAAAGGTGGTGGTGCATTGGTCAACAAAAACATAACCAAAAACTCAAACACCCTTAATGACACTAAAGAACGGTCTTGGAATGTCTTGTTCCTCTGTGAAATACGATGAGCACACGATCTCAAATCGTCTTTTAGAAGAGGCTGCCTGGCTCCTCTCGACTCATCCATCGACTCTGTCGATCAGCAAGTATGGGTGCTATTCCGGTCTTCTTGTTGAAGACCTATATTCCAATGCCCCCATCCTCGGTGCCATCCTTCTTCTTCTTCGACACTACGGAAAAGCAAGAATGGACTAGTACTTTCAAGTGCAATCTCCAAGGCAACAACTCTGGATGGCTTTCTCAATCTCATCTCGATAGGCCTTTGGGATACCTATAGTGTGTGATAAATCCTTTAACACAGATGCTACTGTCTAGCTCGATGGTATGCTCGAGCCCTCTGTCTAGTAGCCGTACAGTGGTATGGCCCCAAACACTGCCTCGATCTGCCTCGGGGATGGCCTGTGTACGGATGAACTAATCGGCCAAGTCGGTCTCCGCCTCCCCAGTCGCCTGACTCAGCACTTCACTCTGTGTCTCCCGCTGGGGTATGCCTCCATCACGGTGTGCAGCTTCGATGCGAGGGTGGGTAGTGCCATCACGGATCTTCTCATGCTTGGGAATCTTCTTGTCATCCCACTCCATCTCTAAGGCCTCCCCAATCATGGTGACCGCCCGAAATCAGTGCTTTCAGACTTTTGATGTACATTGATGTCTGGTATGTTCGCTCTAAAAAGTGATACGGTCTTGGGTGCTTTTGCTGTCATATTCACTGGCTGGGCTGTACGCTGTGCACATCATTGGGCTCCTGAGACCAAGACCGAAAACTGGTCGAAACTCTCGGTCGGTGCTCACCCCTGCGTTCGACCATCTGTGCATCAGTAAATTGTGGGCCCTTTGTCGACCAAAGGCCAATGCTTGCGGCACGTCTGTCCTGTGTCACTGGCGGCGTCAAATACTTGGGAACTCCTCGCAAAGCCCGAGCCCACTCACCAGCAGGTGCAAAGGCACCTCATGTCCCACTGAGTGGAGGCGTGGTGATCTTGGGCCATCTGACTGTCTCTGCTGCTCCTCATCATCCTCCTCGGCTCCTCTTCCCGCTATCATCGAGCCATCGATGATGTACTTTGGTGTCCACTATGCCACAGTGCCCATGACTCCCGGCCGATGAGCTTTAACTTCGTATTATCATCCTCTTCGCCTCTTTGTCATCTACCTATGCCATCCTGGATTCCCCTTTGGAGGAAGAACCCTCACATCCTTCCCTTGGGCTAGAAACTACTGTCTCTTCGGGGTAGGGTGTCTGTGTCTGAACGACCGTCACCCGCAAATCACGGTCCCCATAAATAGCATCCTTTAGTGTAGGCACAGTCTAGTGGATTTGACTAGACCTCAAGTAGCTCTTCTTGATCCTCCCGACCTGCTGATCATCGTGTCACCGATAGATAATGCCATCACCGAAACCCACTCAGAAATTTGGCCTTGTGTCTCTTCAGGATCCTTGTTTGTTTGAGCTTTGTCGACTCAACAAATGTTGTTCCGGATCCTCCCGATCAAAAATACTCTATCAATTTCTTGTTAACTCGCACATATGTCATCAACGCATATGCAGTCCTAAGGTGTCGCATCCCATGGAACCACGATCCTGAGCCTCACCATCCAAATGTAATGTTGCCCGACAGTGGCCTCCTCTCCTTGTCTGGTTAAGCTGAAAATAGATGTCGACTTCTCCACAAGACTTTTCCCGAAGCTGACGATCCATCAAAAATAGAAGAGCGGAAATCTACTAAACTCGGTGGGGAATCTCCCACCATGGTAATAAGTGCCCTCTATGATGGTCGCGGGTCTCTTACATCCTTTGAGCACACAAAAATCTCTGAATGTGAGAAGCATCCCCGAACTCCCTGCCATAGGACCGATATGCAAAATACTCATCTAAAGTGTCTGAGCTCTACACCTGTCAGGCTCCACCTTGCTGTCTCGCCTCCCGAACATGGTGTGGTAGGCGGTAGGTGCACATAAAGCCATCGGCTGGGGAGTATCACGCTGAGTAACACCACAACATCCCGGAAAAATAAGAGTTGGGATACACAGTCCTCTCCGACCTCGAAAACCCCGTGGGTCTCACATTGCCTGGCCTCCACATTTGTGAACCTCATCATCACCTCAGCTCTGTCTAGCTAAATCCTGCCACAGAACTTAAGGATGCCCTCTCAAACTTCTTTGTCATCTATGTCTTCGCATTGGTTTCTTTCTCTCTTACGTCTCTGACTCCCTGATCGCTGTTTTACGAGCTCTCTCTCTGATCTTTGTTTCTACAAGCACGGTCTTCCTCTTTCATAGGTGGCCTCCAACCTATGCTCACGGTCTCTGTCTTCTTGCCTGCGTACGGTCTCTTTCACCGATGTGTACGCGAACCTTGTTCTTCAAATTTATGCTCACCGTCTTAACATAATATCTCGTTCCGGGGATATCTCTGAAACAATAGCTCCAACGATTAATTTAAGAGGCATTTCTGCTGAATATGTACTTACTCTAAAATAGGACGGATACGGAGGCTACTCTGGCCTTTCCGATTCATCTGAGAATGAAAAGATAAACACACCAAGTGGTATAGAACTATAGCGCTCAAAAATAGAAATAAAAGAATACAACAACTATGGGCATAACGACAACCTAAAGCCAGAACAAAAACATATGAAAAGATTACAGGGCCATTTACATTAATACGAGAAATGTAATGAAGTGAGAGGTGATCTTGTGCAAGGCAAATGAGAAACACTCTCTAGGAAAAGAAAGAAATGGCTGCTCTATGAACGTAATACGTTCTTTGGAGAAAAAATGTGTTCATTGCTCTGTTGGAATTGTTGAAGATGGGGGTTCGGTCCTTGCCGAAATAGGATGAGAATCATCAAGTCTCTCTTTGAAAACCACAGAAAAAGATCACACAAACCATTCCAAGAAGATAGCGAACCAAGAAACAAGGCACTCACGGGTGGAGTGCAACGGCACTCCAGGTATACGCAGAGTGAGCTGGACAACATTAAAAATACGCACAACTACGCCAAAAACCTCCAACGGAAAATGTTAACCACTATTAACAAGTCTCTAGCGAAATCGCCCCAGAAACACAATCCAGCTCACCACAATGGTTGCGTCCTCTCTCCCAATAGTGCCACCGGTCCTCGCTCGACTCCACAACAAACCCGAGCAATGAGCAAACTCACAAAAATACGGAAAACAAACCTTGCCCAAGCTATTAGGCTTGCTAAAAAGTCCCCTCGAGGCTAATTGCAGATCTCCTGCAGAACACTCGGTGCCTTCGTGAGTATAACGAATGGCTAAACAACCCGGTGCTCAAGAAGAGAACAAAATCTCATCAAAATCAACAAACTCAAAGAATGATCAAGTAGGCTCACTGCATCTTTTATAACGGTTTCCTCCGAGCCATCGTAACCTCTCTCTCCTCCATCCTCATCTTATCTACGAAGAAGCTTCGGAAGTGCGTGGGCCCCCACTCCTCTCACGGTGGTATTTGGCTATGCATTTGTGAAATCACATCATTGTGCTACTAAGCAGATGTCTTATTCTTTAAGTGAGTTAGACCCTCTTTACTCACTTTTGTTCATTACAAACCATGGTGACCAAAACTATACAAAGTGAATATTCCAATTGTTGTCACTAGTTGGAATATTCATTCTCGTTAGTTGGTCAACCACAGTGTAACCATGATCAACCATGATCATCCGCCAGATGCATTGAATGTGAACAAATGCCTACGATGAACAACAATGTTGAACCGCATCAATCATGGTCATGTCATAATCCGTAAGATGTAATAGTACATTAACCTTTCTGTATCATACAGTTAACGGTTTTACGTGTGCTTAACCATGGTCATTGTCTCTGTAATTCGCCATGGCCAGCAGCAATCATACGCGGTAAAAATAGTCCTTCGCAGTCAACCATGATCAGCCATGGTCGTTAATGCTGAACCATTGTTGTAGTGAAAATCAATGTTGAACTACACCATCAACCATGGTCATGCATCATAATCCATGGATGTAATTTCAGCAATATTTATGGTCAGCCATGATTAACCGTGTTTAAATATTAACGCCATAGTCGTTGTCTCTATAGTTAACCGCAGCCAATATGATAGACCATGATAAAAATAATCAACCATGATCAACAATAGTGAGCATAGTGCGATCATGGCTTATTAGCCTTTGTGATCTTCTGCATGTTTGTGAATATAAATGCTTCTGCTATGATCATCGTAGTCCTTGAGATAAAGTCCCATATGGTTGATTATGGTCAACCATGATCATGCATGGTTAAATACTTGTTAACCATGATCAACTATGGTAAACCAATATCAGGTCCATATGGCTGAATTTGGTCAACCGCAGTCAACATGGTCATGTTTGGTAAACCATGGTTAACAAAGAACATTTCATGTTCTATAGAATCCTCATCAACAACCATAGTGTGATTTTTATAATGGTCCAAAATATGGTGCGATGAGTTTCTATATGATTGTTAAGGTCATCCATTGTGAACAATGCATATTTGTGGTTGAATATATGGTACAATTCTATTCATGGTTCGTCATATCTATAGTAATACGATGGTCACAGTTGTCGTGACTAAAATTTAGTGAACCATGGACAATGTCTCTCATCGCCATGATGAAACCACAATTAATAAAATTTAACGATGAGCAACAACCAAAGCCATTGTCAATGATGGTCAACCATGATTACACAGCAGATTTCGTCTTTCGAAACCATTATGGAAAACCATGATTATGGTCACTATATCATTGAACTTGGTCAACATGCTTGATTGTAGTAGCGATGATTTTGAACCATGATCGTAAAGCAAACGTCCACGGTCGAAACTGGTGCGAACGTATCGTACATGATCAACCATGGTCAAGCATCATCAACCATGGTCATTGTATTGAATTAATTTTTATGGTCGACTGGATGCAGCTGTGGTTGAATATGATTGTATGGTCCGCTACTGTATGGTTAGCCATGGTCAGCGATGAATAACCATATTAAAAATGGTGAACCATAATCGCCATGATCACCCAACGGTTGAATATCATCAGCAACAATCCGAAACCTCTGTAATTAAGAATATGGTGATCATAAATAGCATATGATCAACCATAATCGACATGATCTTGGTTGAAAAATGATCAACCATAATAAACCATAATCAACATGGTTTTGAATGTTCTAATAGACTATAATATTATAATATCTCTTGAGTTTATTAATCTCCCTTACGTTTATAACACATCTGGGTTTATTAATCCCTTGGGTTTTTAATCCTAATAGTTTTATAATATTATTTAATTGGGTTCATTAATCATGAGTTTATAGTATATATAATCATAGGTTTGTTAATCGCTTATTGTGTAATAATAATACCTTGGGTTTATAATGTTAATGCCTTTAGATTATTAATGCACTTGGTTTTTTTATATTAATATGTCAATATTATTAGTACTTAATATATGATCATAAGTTTAGTAATCATGATTTATTAGATTTATGATATAATTCACGCACATAATATGGTATTTAGAATAAATTATGCCAAGAACGACCCAGCTATTGTTGTTATATGATGTGCTTAATATACACTAATCATATGTGACGCATTTACTAATGTGGGTGTTGTAACGTTTATAACATTTGGGTCTATAATATTTGTATGGTTTGTAAGATAGGAGGTTTCTAATATTTGGGTATAATATTAAGAGTTTATATTATTGGGTTTAATAATAAGGCTTATAATGTTGAGTTTGATATTATAGTTTATAATATTGAGCGTTTAATATATATAGGACTTATAATATTTGGTATTAATAATACGATTTACATTATGGCGTAATATGAATTTAGTTTTATAATATAGATTCTAATATATAGGGTTTATAATTAGGGTTTAATATAAATTTTATAATATTAGGGTTTATAATATTGTATTTTTAATATTTAGAGTTTATAACATTAGGGATTATAATATTTTTGGTTCAATATTTATTATTAGGGTTTAATGATCTTTTGTGTTTTTAATATTGATCCACTTAGCTAATTGATTCCTTGTATATTTAATATTTATCACTTGAGTTTAGCAATTCCTTTAGTTTGTAATATTAAACCCTTAGGTTTTTTATTAGTTCTTTTGGTTTATAGTTGTGCTTATGGGTTTATTAATATCTTGATTTAAATATTAATTCTTTTAGGTTTATTAATCTCTTGAGTTTAAATGTTAATTCCCATGCTTTCTAATTTCTTGGTTTATAATATTAATATTTATCCCTTGATTCACCAATTCACTAGTTTAACAATATTAAACGTAAACTTATTAGTTGCTTTTGGTTTGTAATATTAATAATCCTTTGGTTTTTATTAATATCTTGAATTTAAATTTTAATTCTTAGGGTTTATTCATTTCTTAGGTTTTGAGTTTAAAGATATTAATTATTAGGGTTTATTAATCCCTTGAGTTTCTAATTCTTTGGGTTGTTAATACTGAAGCATTAAATATTAGTGTTCACTTTAATATTAATGCATGGTCCATTAATCACATTATGAAAAACATTATCTCAATATGAAATTAGCCATGCAGGTTACCATTATGCAACATAGTTAATTAAGTAATCGATAAGGTCTTCCATGGTGAATGTCACATTACGACAATTGTCTCGATATAGTAACCATAGTCATTCTTCATCAACGTCTCGTTGTGACAATATTATCTAAATCTGTTTAAATAAAACCACGCTCGCCATGTTGTTCTGATTTATAGTATTTATCTAAAGTTTTTATATATGAAGTTTATAACAATGTAGGTTTAATATTATTCTTGAGTTTATAATATTTGTAATCATGTGGGTTTAATTAAACCTTTTTGTTTAAAGATATTAATTTGTAGGCTTTAATAATCTCTTATGTTTTTCATATTGATCCCTTCACCTTAACTTTCAGTCCTATACGTTTTAATATTTATCCCTTGGTGCAATTCTTGAGTTTATAATATAAAACATGAAGCTTATTGTTCTTTCCATTTATAATATTAAACCACCTTAGGTCTTAAAATCTCTACACGAGTTAAAAATATTAACTCTTAAGGTTTATTAATTCCTTGGGTTTTGAATCTAAAATTATTAATACTTAAGTTAATTTATCTCTTGTGTTTTAATATTGATCTCTTAGCCTTATTGATCCATAGGTCTTTAATAATATGTTGCTCTCCTGAGTTCATAATTCCATTAGTTTGTAATATCAAACCTTGGGAATTTATTAGTTACATTTTAAATATTAATAAATATTGTAGGTTTATTAATCCTAAGTTTTAAAATATTAATTCTTAGGGTTTATTAATCTCTTGAGTTTTAAATATTAATTATTATGGTTTATTAATTTGTTAGTTTATAATATTAATATTTATCCCTTGAGTTTATTAACTTCTTTTGGTTTATAATATTAATAATGTATTAGGTTTATTAATCTATTTTAATTTAAAATATTAATTATTAGGGTTTTAACAACATTAATTTCTTGTAGGTTTTTGAGTTTAAAAATTTTATTCTTATGGTTTATTAATCTTTTGTTTTTAATAATGATCATTGGTCTTATTGATCCCATGATTTTTATATTTATCCTTTGGTTCATGATTCCTCTGGTTTGTAATATTAAATCATTGTGTTTTTTAATAAGATTCTTTAGGTTTATAATATTAATAATCCCCTTAGGTTTATTAATCTTTTGAAGTTTAATATTATGATTTCGTTTATGGTGTAATATGTTGGGTTATAATATAATTTTGATATATATAAGGTTTAATTAGGGTTTTCATATTGAGTTTTATAATATTTGGGTTTATGAATTGTGTTTAATATTAGGTTTGCTAAAAACACGGATTATAATATTTAATTCATAATATTGATTCTTAGGTTTTAATATGCATTTTTAATATTGATCATAGGTGCTAATATTTATCCATTGAGCTGTAACCAATTCCTTTGGTTTGTAATATTAAGCTTGCTTGGTTATTTGCATTATTTTTAGTTTATAATAATAACCATTGAGTTTATTTAATCTCTTGGTATAAAATATTAATTATTATGGTTTTAGTAATCTCTTGAGTTTAAAATATAGATTCTTATAATTTATTAATTTCTTGGTTTATAATGAATATTTGTCACTTAGGTTCACCAAATCCTTTAGTTTATAATATTAAACACTTAGGTTTATTAGTTCTTTTGGTTTATAGTATTAATAATCCATTGATTTATTAATCGAGTTTTAATTATTAATTCATAGGTTTTGAAGTTTAAAATGTTAATTCTTAGGGTTTAATAATCGCAATTTCTAATCTTTAGGTTGGTAATATTAGGTGTTAAATAATGATATACACTTTAATATTAATACGCGTTTAATATCACATTATAGCTTATTGTCTAAGTATGAAAATCGATGGGCTACCATTGTTAATCATATTTAATTGTGGTCATGAAGTTCTTCCATAATTACGAATATCTTTGTTGTGACAAAATTGTCTCAATATGAAAATCAACATGGAAAACCATGATCATTCTTAGTCCAACATACGCATTGGCAATGACAACGATTGTCTCAGCGTTTAATCAACATGCTAAGTCATGTTTATTTGCATGGTTTATAATATTTATCTAAAGGTTTTTATATGTGAGAGTTTGTAATATTAATCTCTTAGGTTTAACTTTACAAGGTTTTATAATATTCATAATCATAGGTTTATCAAACCTTTTTGTTTAAGATATTAATTTATGGCTTTATTAATATCTTTAGTTTCATATTGATCATACCTTTACGGTCCCTTGATTTTTAATATAACATCACTTTCGTTTCTTAATTCGCACGGTTTATAATATAAAACCACTTAGGTGTATTAGTTATATCATTTATAATATGAACTCTAATAAGTCTTAAAATATCTTGGGTTAAAAATATTAATTCTTGATTTTATTAATTCCTTGTGTTTTTTTAATATTGGTAACCAGCATATTGATCATAGGTCTTTAATATTTATCATGGAATACGATTCCTTTAGTTTGTAATATCAAACCCTTGAGTTTATTAGTTGTTTGTTTATAATATTAATAACCCCTTGGATTTATTAATCTTTTAATTTAAATAGCTAATTCTTAAAGTTTAATAATCTTGAGCTTAAAATATTTATTATTAAGGTTTATTAATTTCTTGGTTTATAATATTAATATGTATCCCTTGGGTTCTATAATTAGTTTGGTTTATAATATTATACCATGAATTCAATGCTTCTTTTTGGTTTATGCTATTAATAATGTCTGCATTTATTAATGTACTTAATTAAATATTGTTGTTAAGTTTATTATTTTCTTATGTTTTTTAATTTAAAAACTTTATAGTTAGTGTTTATTAATATTTTGTGTTTTAATGTTCATCCATTAGCCTTATTGATCCCATAGGTTTTTAATATTTGTCATGAGTTTCACGATTCCTTTGGTTTTATAATACTAAATCACTTGATCTTATTAGTTCTTTTGGTTTATAATATTAATAATCATAGGTTTATTAACTTTTGAGCGTAAAATATTGATTATTATGGTTTATTAATATCTAGGTTTTGAGTTTAAAATATTAATTCTTAGGGTTTATTAATTTTGTATCTTTTAATAATCCCTTGGCCTTATTGATCCCTTGGGTTTTGCCTTGATCCATTAGGTATATTAATCATTTTAGTTTTTCAATTCATTGGGTTTATAATATTAATAATCGCTTGAGTTTTATCATTCATTGTATTGAAAATATTAATTCCCTGAAGGCTTTATTAATCTCTTCTCTTTTAATATGGACCCCTTGGGCATGTTGATGTTAGCTTTTAATATTTTTCATAGGTTCCTGATGCGTTAGGTTTATATTGAATCCTTGGGCCTTGTAGTTCATTTGGCTTATAATATTAATAATCCCTTAATATATTGATAAAGATATATTATTATAAATAGTAATAAAATACTAGTATTAAGTTGTATATTTTAATTTTAATATAGTTCGATTATATTATTAATGTATTGAAATTTAATAATATTTTATTATCAAATAATAAAATATTATATATTTTAATATATATATATATATATATATATATATATATATATATATATAGATAAAATAATTATATATATATATATATTAATATTAGTTTATTCTATATAGTATGAATATAGTTTATATTATTAATATATTACAAAAATGAATATATAAAATATATTGGTAATTATATTCATAAATATAAATGATTATTTTGGTAAAATACGTGGTGGGTGGTGGATATGAGCACACAATGGCGTATATCAAACACGATGGTAGATGTGGTTATAAATCTATTTCATATCATAAGCACTATCCATGATATATAATTTTTAATGGTAAATATGATTGTACTGAATTACTCTTTGCTTAAATTTTAATTTTAAGTTGTTTGAGTTGTATATTGTAATTATTTTTTATTTAGAGTATAAATTAATTAATTTATAAAATATGTATAAAGTCTAGTTTGATGTTAAAATAAGAAAAAGTAATATATTATTTATAAAAAAAACTTATTTCAAAGTTAATATTCGAGTTAAATAGACATTTCACTCTATCCCAATTTCCCCTTGGTTATATTTACGATTTACTTTATTTTGGTTTCAAAAGATTTACAACTCAACACATATCAATATTTTTCAAATTTATTATTATATTTATTTATTTTCGTAATATTTATAGATTTAGTGAAATTGCATTTTGTAAATAAAAATAAAAATAAAGCATTGATATTTTGACTCTAGATTTTAACTCTGTTTACATCTTAATTCTAGATCCTGTCTTGCATGAAGGATCAAATATTTAAAGGTGTGATTTTCCTCCATTTAATCCCTCTTGTTCTGATATATATTTGAATTAAGATTGATCCATTGTAGTAATTTGAAGTTAAATTAAGAGTATATAAGTGAATGATGGCTTTCTATTCAATCCATTCTTTCTTATTATTATAGTTAAAACCATCCCTTGGAAGATGAAAATCAATTAAATTCGGTTCTCTTATTTATTATGAAATTCCTTTATTATTTTATTTCATTCTCTTAGACCTCTTCTATTTTTCCATCATTCGATTATTTGGTTGTGGAATCCTCACATGGTGTTTTATCAAAGGGTTTCCATCTTAACTCTAGATCTGTCTTGCATGAAGTGATCTGAAATACTTAAGGTGCAGGCTTATTTCCTCAAATTAGAATCTCATTACTCATGATATATCTAAGTCTAAGATGGATCTTGCTTATTAATTTTGAAGTTAAATTAAGTGTTATATAAGTAAATGATGAAACTCCAATCAATCCATTCTTTCTTATTTATTTATATGAAAAACTTTCTCTTGGGAGAGGAATGGAATCATTCCTTCACTTCTCTTCTTTATTATGAGAATACCTTTGTTGTTTTATTTCATTCTCTTTTTGTTCCTTTGGTATTTTCATCTTCGGTTATGTGATTGGGAATCACTCATTATGTGGCTTAATGGTTTTATAAAGAAGTTTTATTGGATTCATGTCTGCAATCACATATGGTATATACCATCATTACACTTATTTAGAGGGCTTAAATGTTTCATTTTTGAGTAGAGATACCCATTGTGTAATTTGTGAAGAGACAAAAAGTAGTTTTGTCTTAATGTTTTCAAACGCTAGGATTACAGGTAAGTCTCTCCTACTCTTATAGGTTTTCTATTATATGGGATACTCAAAATTTAGTGATAGTAACATAAGTCCACATTCCCACTATCAATTGAAAATTTTCTTTCTTAACCACCCATGCAGCCTACCTTTAGATAGAAATCCAGGTTCTATTCCACCACTATTGGTGGTTTGTCATACTAGGATATTTTTATGGACATTAATCTCTGATACAATCCCAACAGTTTAGGTATGCCTATTTGGACTAGATAATTGAGTAGCAACAAAATTCATGGGATGTTCCTCCAAATTGAGTGGTAAATTAGGTGAACTATATAATCTATATATTAACATTATCACATGACAAATTCCATCTTCCTTGTCTAACTACACCAATATTTGTGGTGGATATCACTCTTAACTATTTTATTGAACACGATACCGCAAAGTTGTTTAGTAAGAACACCTAGTTGGTGGAGAACTACATATGGGCGATAATTAGTTAAGTGGTAGCATTCATTCTTCTTTACTTATATAAAACTTAAAAATATCTTCTTGTTCATAATCAACAATCCAATGGTTAAAGTTTGATAAGTTGACATAGTCCGGTATGGTTAGGTGGTTATCAATTTGTTAGTAATGCTTTCATTGGTTCCCATTCTTATTGCTCTTTTAATTGTTCTATCTTATAAAAATACATGTATTTAGTAATAATTTCAAAGGATGCTTGCTTTTCTATAAGCCATCTACTTTAAAAATATATTACATAAAATTGAAAGAATAGATGATAAGAGAAAATACCACTCCACACATTGGAAAAATAACTACTTTGAGTGACTTTTTCTGGAGCTTTAATAATTTTATAGGGTTATCCCTTATTCACTTAATATGTTTAAAAATTTATTAGTTAGATATAGGATTCAACTATTTGACCCTAAGGTAACATCCTTGAGATATTTAACTCAAAATATTAGTTTCTAGATCTCTTACAAAATAATTTCCTTGGAAGAATGCCTAGTTCTGTTTTTGTGTAATATCATTCCTTACCATAACCAATTATTAGGTAATATGCCTACAAATGTGGAAAACTGTAGCGTTACTACAAATATACCTATCCTTTAACAAGATCACTAAGAAAATACATCACAGTTTGTGAAAGGGCTTGACAGTTTATGCACCTTTCAACCATACGAACAATTTAATACATGGGCCCTGTTCCATTGGGGATAGAAAGATATTCAACCAAATACATATGTAAACTTGAAGAAAGTTTATGGTGCCAACTTTCAGGTAAATGTTTAGGGTTTTTAATGAGTATGTCAATTTCATTAACACATGTTTAGTACTTTAAAAAATTGGTTTTGTGAAAAATAAAGGAGCATCAATACCATAATAATTACACTGAAAAATAGCGGTGAAGGAGTTCACCTCCTGGGATGCATATCTGTTCATCTTCCAATGCGGGTCTCTTTCATTGTTCTAAAAAATATTATTATTTTTATGTCATGTTACGGTGCACTAGAATACAAAAAAATGTCTCAAATGGCTCCCGAATAATAAAAAACCCCTAGTTGGGACTCTTCTCTTACTTTTTCAAAAAGGTCAAAAAATTAATTTAAAATTTTTCTGTAAGTTGTTTTTTCTTTCTCCTCCCGGTCGCACCCACACATACATAGATTGTTCTACAATTTAAGCACGTGACCACGTGGGCAACCAAATTCATGTTACTAAGCAATTCCTCAATGGAGAATTTTAATTGTTGCTTAAATTAAATGCATATGTCATTCCTAAACCCACGATAATGTCATAGTGGCCATGAATCATCGTCGGATGTTAAGGGTTTCAGAACGATTTCTCATTGATGGTTTAACTACGGTTGTTTATGAGTTTGGTTTATCGCATTGTGTTTTGGTTTGTGAAAACACCTTCTGAGGAAGGTTCTCCTCGTCATTATGTAACATGAACTATCAATGATCGTGACATGTGGCTGAGTACGGACATACCCAGGTATCCTTTCTCCTCTCACTTTTAAGTAGTATTTCTGTATGGTTTAAGGTAATTTTTGTAAACATGTTCCTTGGCGTCGATTTCAATACTAACTTTAATATTTGATCCTTGTGGAATATGTGTGTGGCATAATTTGAGAGTTGTTAAGACCCCATCTTCCACACGGTAATTGTGGTTGGGTACGACAGTCTAGGGTTTAACCTTGGTGCTGTGCCATTCTTTTAACATTGAAATTTTAAATAATTTTAATCCATAAGTTGAAACCATCATAGGCGAGTAAGTGGAGGATTGGGTGGCGGTTAGCCCAGGTCTCGTGTTTGATCATACCCGGAAAACTGGCCTCAATTTTGCCTTTTACATAGGCATTAAGAGGCAAGTAGCGTGATGATTTCCCCAAGTACTCCTCTAACATACCTAAAAATATGAGCTGATAGAAACTCACCCAATTTTGACCGGTCACCACGTATACGCGTACTCTGTCTGTTGGATGATGGAAAACCTAGTCATTTCCCAGTCATTTCCCTGGTCTGTCTGATTTGTTGTGGGGGCATCACAAAATCATTTTAAAATTTTAGTTGTTTTCTAATTAAGTCGAACCGATATTTGGAGCATCCAATGTTGGTTTGAGTGAAACGAGTTGTGTTAGATTTAGGGTGATGAGATCTTTGATTTCATGCTAGTTTAAGACAATCTAAGCACTTTGAATTTTGAGCATTTTATTGATCCCTGGATGTTCTTCTTCAGAAAGATTTTTGACACCGAAAGAATCATTTCGATTGTAAATAGATGAAGATGCAATTTCTCACCTTACAATCTCAATCCATTTGAATTTTCTTCGATTTTTTCCTTGGTCTCTCATGATGCTCACATTTCCTCATTTTGAATTCCTTGTTTTCATGTCAAATATGGTGGCTTGCAACAATTCTTCCAAGATATTAGAATGAATGTTCAATTGAATGAATGCGGTATCTCCTTGATATTCAATCAAGAGAGGTCCATGTAACCTTAAATTATCAACATTATTGTTGCTATGGAATTGCGTATGCTGGAAGAAAATCCATTTGAAGCATTATTATCAATTTTAAATTGAATAGACCATATCAAATTGGTTTCATATTTTTACCTTCTCTTTGCTAATGTGAAGCCAAAATTGTCACGACTAAAACTGTGATCCATACGATGCTTATCATGTCTTGTATTATAACACAACAGCTCTTGCTATTTGTTTTGTTCGGGTTGATATGCCAATTGAACTTGTTCAATGAAGCTTTCAACATCATTATTATGATCATAAATAAAAATATCGCCCAAAGATAAAATCTAGAGAATTTGATATCTAAACATGCACCTCAAATGGTGATGTTTGGATACGATGAATGTAGCAGTTATGCTTGTGTTGAATACAGGTAAATGTTAATCCCACAACTTAGGATGATTTTACTGATATGCTACTTGAAAGATATGTTACCATTATTTTCACCATCTCTATTTTGCCAATTGTTTGGATGGAATGTTGTACTCTTTTTCAATGCAGGTCCGCAGGTCTAATATTGACCAAAAACTCAAGCAGTAAGTCTAAATCACTAACAATGAAGCGAAGCAAAAAATGCCACCCCATACGATACAGAAAGAATAACTTAGTAGTTGTTGATGCTTAACCTACTTTCTCCCAAAACGTCAAAATACCCATTTTTGAGCCTATCCACAACAAGTAAATATAATCGCATTACTCTCCTAGACATAGATAGACCTGCAGTCCATGAAAGACTCTCACAAGGACGAAAATTATTGAAGTGATGTATCTTGTTGTTCAATTCTACAAATATTAACTACGAAAGTTCCTAAAAGATAAACAGGGTCGACACTAAAGTTATATGCCAAGTAGCAAGTGCCAAATCAAATCAGGCCGAAAGGGAAAAAGGGTGGTAAAACGCACATATATTGACACCAATGGATAAATGGCGCTAAGTAAGGAGAGGCGGAACAATAGTTAACGACTGGCACAAAGGTACGGGAGACATGCCTTTGCAGATCAACTCATATACGAGAGAAGGCCTTTGATTATACGTGACGGCAGTACGTAGAAATTCCGGGGGGGTCAAGCCGTGGGGTAAGGACAAGGCCCTTACCCCCGCGGAATTGCGACGCGTGGCGGGGCTTCACGGCGGAGGAGTAGTAACAGGGTTGGGCCAAGAGATTATATATCGTGGTGGAGTTAAGGTGGGCCCGCTCAGGTGAGGAAGATAAGCGTTAGTCCCAAGAAAGGAAGTCCTTCGTGTTAAAAAAGTGGAGCACGCATATGGAACAATCCGTAAGGTAAGTCCATCGAGACACCTCGGTACTAAGGCCCGTACCAGTTTTTAACCCGACACGAGGCGCTCACCTATATCTAGAATTACCCAATCCCCACGCGCCACGTGTCTCAGTGTCAGTGTCCTTACGACCCTTGCCCTCTGTTTTCTTACACTTTCCCCTTTTAACCTAAACAGTCCTCCCGAATGGTAAAAACTCTCGTACTCCTCTCCGTAAATTATTTTCGCAGTTTTCTCTCGCTGCATTACCACAGGGAAGAACCGTGCCTATGCCCAAGTCACCGTCACAGCTCCCCGTCGCTTCTCGGCGCACACCCGCTCGGTAATCCATTTTTCCGTCTTGTTTCATTATTTTTCTCCTTTCTTCTTTTTCCGAATTGTTGAATAACTGCCATGGGGAGAGGGACGCCCAAGAAGAACGAACCTGAAACTCCCCAACTCCATGAGTCTAGAAATCCTCCTGGTTTCGAGCCCCTTCGTGACTTGCAAGCGGGTATCTGTGACCCAAAATACCCTTTCGATATACGGAACATCAAGCCCCTACTGTTCGGTCACCACTGTAAAAGTGTTGATCGTTTCCGAGTTGTCGCGTCCGGCTTGTATCACTACATTACCCCCCAAGTCCATTCCTGTGTCGATTTTATTGTCTGGCTTAGAGACTCTTACGATTCACATCGTGATGCCTTCATTTCCCCTCAGGGTAGCATAATCTTCTCCCTTTATCCCGATATTATAAGGCAGGCTCTTCGTTTCCCTCCCAGTGATGCCTACTTCAGTTTTAAAGACGAAACCTTGCTCGCACAGTTTAATAAACTGACGAAGGAAGCCCGCCGTGCCTTCATAGCTGCCATAACAGTCGATCAGGCGACGACCCTACCTCCGGTTGAGCCTTTCCCATTGAGTCTGTTTAATGAAGAGGTCCGACCAGTCCTGTCCCTCATTGCCGGCCTCCTGGGAGAAGGGACCCCTGAGGACAGTTCCTGGGTATGCATTCGATTCTTGTGGCTTATGACTCAGAATGGGGTTACACTGGATATTCCAGGTTTCCTGTCTTTTACCATCCGGAACCAATTTCGGGAGCTGGCCAAGGCCCGAAAGTTTCGTTTTTGTTCGTTGGCTTTCTACCTCTTCCTGTTCCAGCATGCAGACAAGTTTAATCATTTGGGGCTGGACCGGACGTATTCTGAAAATTCCCAGCCCAGGCCAGTCTTCGACTGGAATTTCTCCGTTCGTCAATTGCCTAAGGGGGAGGGTTACATCAGTTTCGTGAATACCTTCATGTCCATTGCTTACACCATCATTCACGATGCACCATCCCCTAGGGTTTTCCCAGAGATGAAGCGCTGGTTACAGGCTGGGAAGTACCAGTGTACCGGCGATTGGTTTCTATCAGAAGAGTATACTGAAATCCGTGTCTATGGAGTCGAAGTAGCCCCCTACCAGCTCCCAGCTTTTCCTGTCCGACGAGTCTACGCCCTTGAATACATCCGGCAAGCCCTCAAGGCTGACCAGCTTCATTTCGTCCCCGCTAAGAAAGGCTACATCCTGAAGCTTCCCGACAATATTGGCCCCTTTCTTGTAAATTCCAGATATGCCCTCCCGATTGTTGAGAAAATATTGCAGAACTTGGATCTGAAATTAGGGGAGAGTTGGGCTTATGACCCACGGGAAATTATTTCAAATAAAAGAAAGAGAAACAGGTCTGCGCCCTACGTTCATGAATCCAAAGCCATTTCTCTGGAGTGGAAGGCTACCCATTCTGTCTCGGTTTCCATGGTTTTCAGAGGGAGACGAGACTCTACTAATATGAGAAAAAGGAAGAGAAGAACAAAGAAGCTGGGCAGGTGCCGGGCTTCCGGGAGCCGGCCAGCCCACCCAAGAGACAAAAGTGCTCAGCTGAAGTGTCGAGACAATTGTAGGTGATGGCCTGGAGCCCTCTGCTAGAATTTGAGAGCATGATGATAAAGGCAGATAAGAGTTCCAAGACAGTTCTGCCTCTTTAGACACACTGAAGTCACTTCAGGCCAGGTCATCAGAGCCCTCTCTCTGCTCAAGACAAAAGAAAGGGAGCTGACCAACAAAACCGTCAGAGACAAAACCAATAAAACCGTCAGAGACAAATATAGGGCCGAACTAGGAGGTGTTGTTGAGAAATATCACACCAGAATCTCGGCCTCGGTTAATGCAGACACTGAAGACCTGGTGCTTTCCATGGCCGAGGCTCTCCTGGACCCGAATTCGGACGTCCCTAGCTACAAGGTGATTGAATTGGTTGTCGACATGAAGAAGGTTCCGGTACAGGACCTGAATGACCTTTTCCAGACAATCTGCGACATGATGAAGGATAAGATTTCGCAGATCACCCTTGCCCTAAAGAAGACAGAGCAGAAATTCGACGACCTGAACAGCTCTTTTTCCGCAGAACAGAGTGCTTGTCGTGCTAACGCACATCAGGTGCACGTCCTTAGAGAGCAGATTAAGAATTCAGACGATGGAGGGAAGGGAATGCAAGCGGCATTAATAGCCAAGTTGGAGAAGGAAATTTCAGCGGCTAGGAAACGGTCTGGCATACCGGCTTCACATCCGATACAGACCGATGAACTGGTGCATGTGGAGGAGGAGAAAAACGAGCTGATGGCCAAGCTTTCCAGAGAGAGAGAGGAGAAAGAAAAAATGGTCAGAAGAATGGAAGATCTGGAGAGCAGAGCTACCGAGCTGCAGACCCGCTGGGACACGCACAGTTGTCATGCAGCCGAGACATCAAGTGGGACAGGTTCAGCAACAGCACAACTATCCACAGCTATGGCTGAGATAGAAGTGTTGGGGAAGCAAACAACGACAGCCAAGCAAAAGGTGGAAGAACTGGAGGGCGCCCTGGCTGAGAAGGTCAGAACTATTGAAGGGCTGCGAAGAGAAGTTGAGGAAGGAAAGAAGACTACGACTGAGCAACAACAGACCATCACCGAGCTGAAGAGTAAGGTGAAGGGAAATATCACCCTGGCCGAGGCCAGAAGCCTAATCTGGTCGGATATAATCGTGGCCGTGACTGAAAAGTGGGAGTTCCTAACGATGATAGGAGAACTCAAATCTACCCTTCCATACCTTAATAGGAGGTTGCAGGAGGCCGGGGATGATCTGCCAACTAGAGCTCGACATGCCGGAATTTATATATCTTTTCTCTATACACTGAGAGCAAATGACGTGGTAAAACATGACATTCCCAGCAGGTTTATGGAAATCAATGAATGTCGGAAAATTATAGAGAAAGAGGAGGCTCGATCGGCAGCTTCAAAGGCTCTCCAACGGGTCGCAGACATTGTGGAACAGTTCAACAAGGTATGGAACGAAACCACCACTGCTGGCCTCCCTTCATGTTGGGAACCAAACGCTCCTGCCGTACTCATGCACCTCGACAAATACACAGCACTTGTACAGGAAGAACGGGATCGGTCAGATCTTCAGATGGGCAAAGGAACTCAGCTTAAAGCTACTACCATCATCACAGCCCTACAGAAGGAGTTTAGTCTCCTCCATATGATCCGGTACCGTCTCCCCACCCACGCAGACATCCACACCTTCGGCGAGGCATTTACTAGGGTGGAGAGACTCTCAGAGATGTCAGAGCCAAATCCAGAAAGCCAGCGGAGGTTAACGCAGTTCCTGACTCAGCATGCCAGTCCTTCCACCGATGTACCTCCTCCAGCGTATACTACAGCCTCGACCCAACAGCTTTCATGACACATTATGTTTCATTCATGACATGGCCTTAACGGCCTTTACTTTCATTTCAGTTATGTTTGATTTAAATTTCCGAGTGGGCGGTTTTTCCTCCCACACTTGCATTTTTACTTTTACCTTGAACAATGATCTACATTTTGGTTTTAAGTTTGGCCCGGGGCCTGTTACGCATGATGGAAGAGTTGCTTTCCCCATCATGCCATTTTGTGGTTTTGATAATGATTGTTAACAATTTTGAGCATGCGAGAAAGATATTTTCAGAAAATATCTTCTCGATGAAAGGCAGAGAGAAGGCTATATAATACAGGAAAAAGAATGGCACCAAGTTCCATTTTCTTCAGAAAATTGATTGTATTAGAATTTCCTGTGCGTCTGCTTTGTGAACAATTTGGATACTGCCCGGAGGAGCCCATTGGGTTTCAATAATAAGAAGCTTTACTGTAATACGGATTCTGGACACGGTTGTATGGTGGTGTGTGTGCTTCTCTATTGTTAGTTTCATCTTTGCTCATCTCTCTTATATTATATCCTGGAATGCGAGTGTCTTTTGTATTTTGATATGAACTTATCGCGTTGATACTTATGTCAGTAGCAGTGTGACACTTTAAATGGCTCAGGAGTAATGTATTTTGCCACATGCATTTCACTCGTATTTCGACTATGTTGGTTGTATTGAAATGTTATTGACGAAAGCTCTTGGTATGCGTGGATTCTTAGATATTTAAGCCCATTTGTATGCCATGAAGTTCTCCTTAGTATCATCTATGTGACAGCCGATATCCCCTTCTCGCTATACAGCTTCGCTATTGTTTATAATTACTTTCTCTGCCATATGTCGTGAATCTGGCCCTCATTATGTTGATCTGTCTTACAATTGTTTGAAGCAGCAGTATCTAAATATTAGCATTCCATTCGTTCAGCGTTATTTAAAATGCCTCAAACTGTCCGAAGTTCTGGTTCCATTTTAGTTTGTTTTCTGTTTCAAAGAAGGTAGTGTAAGAGCTCTGTCATGTTAAGGGATGAAACGTTGTCTTAAATATCCTGCTCTCTACACCTCCTAAGATGTCCTAGGCACTGGTCTATAACAACTCTAGGCTGTCTCTAGGGGTTACAACATCTTTTTGGCGCCGTTGCCGGGGATCGAAGTTGAAAAGATTTAAGTCCCTGGGCCTCGACAAATCCTGTCCACTCTTCAGTTAGGTGAGCACGAAGAGTTGTGAGTTGTGCATACCTCACCTTGGCGACTCCACATTTATATTTCAGATAAACCTATTTGCAGTCCTGGCTCCCCGAAAGCCACACCTAAGGTCAGATACTTCACAGTCAAAGACACCTTCTGTGTCTGACCCAGAGCGAATCCTTCACAGAAGAGACTGGAGAGAAAGACCACCAGTTCATACCGATATTCCTGAGTTTTCCCTCGAAAACTTCCCGTATCTTCAGCCCTCCTCTTCTCAGGTCGCCCAAATACAAAGCTCTAACCCTATTATAAGAGATACTGGCTATTACTCTGATAGCCCTTACCGAGAAGGTACCCGTATCAAAGACGAAGCTGAGTCTAGTTATACTCCACACTATTCTTTTCATCCTACCCCTGAAGTTGAAGAGGTCAAAGAGATCACTGAAGTGTCTGCTGTTAACAGCCCTACCTCCTCATCAAGTCCTCAAGCCGCTGTCCACTATATTCCCATCATTATTCATACTCAACTCACAACACCTCCTCCACCTCGCGCTGCTCAAGCTCTCATCCTACCTCCGCCTCCCCCGATGGCGAATGTACCCGGCTTTTTACAAAAAAGGTATGCTCCTTTACAGCTGCCTGCAGTGTTAAATGATATGCCGCAGGACTATTTGAAGATTCTACCCCGATTCAATGAGGAGAATGGTGTCGATGCTCACAAGCATGTTGAAATATTCTGCTCTTTCGCAGAGAACTTTAATGTGGAACATCTGGATGTGGTTCTGAGGTTGTTCGTTCAGTCCCTTGATGGAGAGGCTAGAAAGTGGTTTAAGTCTCTTGCAGTTGATTCCATCAACACCTGGGAGGCTATGGAAGAAGCTTTTGTGAAAAAGTGGGGAGATAGGAAAGATCATGGGGATACCTTAACTGAGTTCAACACCCTTAAAAAGAAACACAATGAAGGGGTATCAGAATTCATCAGAAGATTTAACAAATTGTATTACAGCCTCCCAGCTGAGATGAAGCCCCATCAGACCGCTGCCAAGGTCGTTTTTGTAGCAGCATTTGATTCTGAGTTTGGCTTCTCACTAAGGGAGAGAAAGCCAGCCTCTCTTGATGATGCACAGACTGATGCATTGGAAATAGAAGCAAACTTTGTCTCGACTGGTAAGACCAAAGTAAAGCAAGAACATGATATCAGAAGAAGAAGCAAGGAAGAAGTGTCCACTTCAAGTCAAGATAGAGACTCAGCAAACGACAAGATCGAAGAGATGAATAAAATGATCAAGAACCTCTCTAGCAAGTTGGTCAAGCTAGAGATGGAAGCCAAAAGTTCTCCACCAAAGAACTTTCAGAATGCTCCAAACAGAGGGTTCAACCCTCAATACAGGAAACCTCCCTTGCAGATACTGCAGAGGGGGCAAAAGGAGTCACAAGACCAAGTATCGCACCCTTTGTACTTGGAAGGACAAATGGAGGCTTCCCCTGAAGACTCCTCTTATGAGCAAGATGAAACATGTCCGGTTTTCTCAGACAGCGATGACATAGAGTGCCCTGTCCAAGGAAGTGAGGAGGATGCGTTGCAACCTCACTCAGAAGCGAAGGATAATGAGGATGCCGAAGAGCCAGAAATCGATGACTACTGCAAACAGTTTGTTGATTTCATGCAAGCTCAGTTCAACAGGAAATATGACCTCAGGTCCTCCAGGAAAAGGACCCGCACTCAAGATGAGGAGGAAGATGCACCCCAGAGGTCAGCACCTGCACAGAAAGAGGCCAATACCAAAGAATCTTCTGATAGAGGTAAGAAGCCCCTTTACCAACCTTTGCAAGATGATAGTCACATACCCTCCTCCTCTCAAGTAGCTGTGTCTCCTGTGAATAAAGTTCCCATTAAAGAAGTCAAGTCTGCCTCGCCAAACAAAGAGTCCAAAGAAAAGGAAGTCCAGATAGAAAAGCCCTTGTCTGCCTTCAGTTTGCAAAAGGAACTTGAAAAGGTCAAAATCCCTGTCCCTCTGTCGGAATTGTTGAAGCAGCCGGCATATCAGTCACAAGTCTCCTCATTCATTTGAGCTCCTGAAGTCTCACACATTCCAGACAGTCTTAATTTGCAAGAAGAGAGGCCTATGGTAGTGTTTGGCCCCCATGTCGAGGAATTGGACCCCTCTACTCCTCCTTTCTATGTTTCCCTAGTAATCCATGATTTACTATTACACAACTGTATGTTGGATTCAGGAGCATCCCACAATTTGATGCCCTTGTCTGTCATGGAGCAGTTAGGTCTCCAAATCACCCGTCCATATAAAGACCTCTACTCCTTTGACTCCAAAAGAGTGAAGTGCTTGGGCATGATCAAGGACCTAGCAGTCACGTTGGCTCAGATTCCTGCCAAGAGTGTGGTAATGGATATCGTAGTAGCTGACATCCCAGCTCGCTTCGGCATGCTGTTGTCTAGGTCTTGGGGGACCAGAATTGGAGGGTCAATCAAGCTGGATCTGTCCTACGCCACCATCCCTGTCTTTGGGGGTCAAGAAAGGAGATTGTACCGAGAAACTAGGTTTGTCAAGACAGTCACAAAAGCAGGAGATTCAGTAAACTCCCCAGTTTACAGTAGAGATGGAGATTTTTCCTGTCTAATGTTGGAGGAAGATCAAGAATATGCTCATGAACCTACATTTTGTCAGATAAAGACTGAGCTATCAGAGCAGGACCGTGGATCTGATATCTGGACGCTCCACTTTGATGGAGCCAATTCCAGAGAGGGAAACGGGGCTGGAGTGTTGCTTATCTCACCCATGGGTCAATGGGTCCCCCTCTCTTTCAAATTAGAATACGAGGCCACGAATAATGGGGCTGAATACGAGGCACTCATATTGGGGTTACAAACAGCAAGAAGCATGAAGATCCAAGGTCTAAAGGTGATGGGAGACTCAGAGTTGGTGGTGAGGCAGGTGAGAAACCAGTGTCAAGCGAAGCATCCGAGGCTAAAGGCCTATAGGAACGAAGTGTGGGACCTCGTGGAAAATTCCTTTCTGGCATTTAACATTCAGTTTATGCCCAGGGAGTACAACAGAATGGCAGACTCCTTGGCTGTAGCTGCTAGTACATTCCGCCCACCTCAGAACCCTTTTCTGAGATACGAAATTGAGGTAAGATACAGGCCTTCAATTCCTGATAATGTCAAGCACTGGCAGGTCTTCGAAGATGAGGAGCAGGTGAAGAGGTTTTTGGAGACTGTGGGGGAGTTTTCAAACTTAGAGATCGACAATTGTGAAGAGGAAGAAGTCGAAGACATTCCAGGGGACAAGCTAGAAGAGAAGATAGCTGGTCACAAATTCCTACAACTAAAGGGAAATGTCATTCCCCGAGGGTTGGTGCCCCTGGAAAGGCTGTTCAATAAGGATGATGTCCCATTACAGCCAAACAAAATGGTGACTGAGGACCAGGTTGAAGATCTGAATCTGGGCACGAAAGAAGATCCAAAGATTGTGAAGCTGTCAAAGAAAGTCCCAGATGAATATAAACCATTGTACCAAAAGCTGTTTAAAACCTACAAAGACGTATTCGCCTGGTCATATCAAGATTTGAAAACCTTTGATATCGGTGTGATGCAGCACAAAATTCCATTGAAAGCCGATGCAAAACCCCACAAGTAAAAGCTCCGGCAGATCAATCCCCTGTTGTTACCATCGATTGAGCAGGAAATAAAAAAGTTACTGAAGGCTAAAATCATAGTGCCACTAAGGTATTCTGAATGGGTAGCCAATTTAGTCCCAGTACGCAAGAAGAACGGTGAAATCAGGTTGTGTGTGGATTTTAGAAACCTGAACAGGGCATCTCTAAAAGACAACTACCCACTACCAAAGATGGATCATATTCTGCAAAAGGTGGTAGGGGCCTCTAGAATGTCCATGATGGATGGGTTCTCGGGCTATAATCAAGTGGCCGTATTCCCTGAGGACCAGGAAAAGACAGCTTTCACCACGCCCTGGGGAACATTTATGTATGCCAGGATGCCATTCGGACTGATCAATGCAGGGGCTACGTTTCAGAGAGCGATGGACATAACTTTTGTGGGAGAACAAGATAAGTTCTTGGTGGTGTACCTAGACGATATAACGGTCTTTTCAAAGGATGATGTCGAGCATGTTCAGCATTTGCAGAAGACTTTTGAGAAATGCAGGAGGTATGGTCTCTCTCTCAACCCTCAGAAATCTTTCTTTGCATTAGAAGAGGGTAAACTCCTAGGACATATAGTAACTAAAGATGGGGTCAAAATCGACCCTAAGAGGGTAGAAGCTATAAACGGTATCTCTCTCCCCAGAAACAAGAAAGAAGTACAGGTATTCCTAGGACGGATAAATTTTCTCAGAAGATTCATTCCCAATTATGCCGAAATAGTTAGACACATCACAGATATGTTAAAGAAGGACAATGAAGTAAAATGGGCACCAGAACCAAGGCAGGCGTTTGCCAGGATCAAGACCGCATTTGCTGAAGCTCCAGTATTAGCAAAGCCTAACTTCACTGAACCCTTCATGATTTTCTCTTTTGCATCACCTCACACGGTGGCGGGGGTCCTACTACAGAAGAATGGGGATGGGTATGAGCAACCCATTGCTTTCTTTAGTCAAGTTCTTCATGATGCAGAGCTGAAATACAACATACTTGAGAAGCAAGCTTATGCCTTGGTAAAGTCCTTAAAGGCCTTTCGCATGTACATTTTACAATCCCATGTGACTGCTTTTGTACCCGCAGCAGCAGTTAAGGACATCCTAGTGCAGGGAGACAGTGAAGGCAGAAGGGGACGATGGATTGCAAAGATACAAGAATATGACTTGGATATAAGGCCCACCAAGTTAATTAAAGGACAGGGGTTAGCGAATATTTTATCAGAATCGAACCACCAAGCCCTGGGCATCCACTTATTCATGATGGCAGATGAAGCATCTCAGGAACAGACAGGGAGGCCAGAAGTGGAAATGGCAACTCAAAAAATACAGATGAAGTACCTCACTAGCCCCTGGTACAAAGAAATTGTTGAATACCTCCTGACACTCAGCTGCCCACCCAGCTGTGACAAGTCCAAATACAGAGCCTTGAGGCTTAAATCTCAAAAGTACGCCGTGGCCAATGGACAGTTATATTGGAGAGATCCGTCAGGCATACTGCTGTTATGTCTCATCGAAGGGGAGGTAGGGAACATCATAACCGAGTTCCATGAGGGGATCTGCGGAGGGCATTACAGCTGGAGGAGCACAGCCCAGAAAATTTTGAAGGCCGGGTTCTACTGGCCTAAACTATTTGGAGATGTCTTCACTTGGGTTAGAGCCTGTGACAAATGCCAAAAGTTTGCCGAGAAACAGAAGCTAGCCGCTTTACCCCTGATTCCTGTGCACGTTGATGAGCCTTTTAAGCAATGGGGTATTGACTTCATAGGTGAGATCCACCCTCCCTCCAGTGGGCAGCACAAATGGATTTTGACTGTTACAGATTACTTCACCAAGTGGGTGGAGGCCATCCCCGCACGAAATGCTACAGATACAGTGGTCATAAAATTCTTAGAAGAGAACATCATCTCAAGGTTTGGATGTCCTGCCAGAATAGTCACGGACAATGCTCAGGCTTTTAAATCGGTTAAGATGGTGAATTTCTGCCAATAATACAACATCACTCTGGGCCACTCCATAGCTTACTACCCCCAGGGCAATGGTCTTGCCGAGTCATCAAACAAAACACTGGTCAGAGCACTGAAGAAGACAATAAATGAGAACCAGAGAAATTGGGACTCTCAGCTGAAGTTTGCTCTATGGGCAAACAGGATAACCAGTAAAAGAGCAACAGGGAAGTCGCCTTACGAACTAGTATACGGACGAGCAGCTGTATTCCCCATACAGCTGGCTCTACCTGTGGCTCGTTTCATGCAGGAGACTCAGGAAGAAGCCGATGGCACAACTAGAAGAATCAATCAATTGATTGAACTAGAGGAAACGCGCGTTCAGGTGAATCAGAGGCTGGTGGACTATCAAGAGAAGATGAAAGATTTGTTTGACCAGCACACCAAAGACAGGAAGCTGCAGGTGGGGGATTTAGTGCTCCGATGGGATGTACGCAGAGCTGACAAAGGCAAACATGGTAAGTTTGACCCCCTTTGGTTCGGTCCTTTCAAGATCGTAGAGCAGGGAGGAAATAATACATTCAAGCTGGAAAATTTACAGGGGGATCTGTTGGAAGCCCCTGTGAATGGGCAATTCCTCAAACCATACTTCCAATTCTAAAGAAGGCTGGAAAGCCTGACTGTATTATATTGTATAATAGTTGCTATTTCGTTTTGTTTGTTTATCATCAATTACAGACATGTCATGAAGATCTGTACACGGCACAGCTCTAGAAACTGAAAAGTGTTGTTCAAAGAAGGTCTACAGGCGGTCTGCGTAGTTCTCGACACGTCCGAGGACAAACGTGCCGTCCCCAGGTGGAGCCAATGTTGTTCAATTCTCAGCAATAGCCACGAAAGTTCCTAAAAGATGAACCGGTCACACTAAAGTTATATGCCAAGTAGCAAGTGCCAAATCAAATCAGGCCGAAAGGGGAAAAAGGGTGGTAAAACGCACATATATTGACACCAATGGATAAATGGCGCTAAGTAAGGAGAGGCGGAACAATAGTTAACGACTGGCACAAAGGTACGGGAGACATGCCTTTGCAAATCAACTCATATACGAGAGAAGGCCTTTGATTATACGTGACGGCAGTACGTAGAAATTCCGGGGGGGTCAAGCCGTGGGGTAAGGACAAGGCCCTTACCCCCGCGGAATTGCGACGCGTGGCGGGGCTTCACGGCGGAGGAGTAGTAACAGGGTTGGGCCAAGAGATTATATATCGTGGTGGAGTTAAGGTGGGCCCGCTCAGGTGAGGAAGATAAGCGTTAGTCCGGCAAAGGGGAAGTCCTTCGTGTTAAAAGTGGATAACGCATATGGAACAACGGTAAGGTAAGTCCATCAGGACAGCTGGTACTAAGGCCCGTACCAGTTTTTAACCCGACACGAGGCGCTCACCTATATCTAGAATTACCCAATCCCCACGTGCCACGTGTCTCAGTGTCAGTGTCCTTACGACACTTGCCCTCTGTTTTCTTACACTTTCCCCTTTTAACCTAAACAGTCCTCCCGAATGGTAAAAACTCTCGTATTCCTCTCCGGTAAATTAATTTCAGGTAGTTTTCCACGGCGATTACCAAGTAGGGAAGAACGCCGGGTTTGCCCAAGTCACTGTCACAGTTCCCCTCGTCGTTTTCCCAAGCATTTTCACCCTCTGCTCAGGTAATCCATTTTCCCGTCTTTGTTTCATTATTTTTCCCTTTCTCTCTTTTCCGAATTGTTGAATAACTGCCATGGGGAGAGGGACGCCCAAGAAGAACGAACCTGAAACTCCCCAACTCCATGAGTCTAGAAATCCTCCTGGTTTCGAGCCCCTTCGTGACTTGCAAGCGGGTATCTGTGACCCAAAATACCCTTTCGATATACGAAACATCAAGCCCCTACTGTTCGGCCGCCACTGTAAAAGTGCTGATCGTTTCCGAGTTGTCGCGTCCGGCTTGTATCACTACATTACCCCCCAAGTCCATTCCTGTGTCGATTTTATTGTCTGGCTTAGAGACTCTTATGATCCACATCGTGATGCCTTCATTTCCCCTCAGGGTAGCATAATCTTCTCCCTTTCTCCCGATATTATAAGGCAGGCTCTTCGTTTCCCTCCCAGTGATGCCTACTTCAGTTTTAAAGACGAAACCTTGCTCGCACAGTTTAATAAACTGTCGAAGGAAGCCCGCCGTGCCTTCATAGCTGCCATAACAGTCAATCAGGCGACGACCCTACCTCCGGTTGAGCCTTTCCCATTGAGTCTGTTTAATGAAGAGGTCCGACCAGTCCTGTCCCTCATTGCCGGCCTCCTGGGAGAAGGGACCCCTGAAGACAGTTCCTGGGTATGCATTCGATTCTTGTGGCTTATGACTCAGAATGGGGTTACACTGGATATTCCAGGTTTCCTGTCTTTTATCATCCGGAACCAATTTCGGGAGCTGGCCAAGGCCCGAAAGTTTCGTTTTTGTTCGTTGGTTTTCTACCTCTTCCTGTTCCAGCATGCAGACAAGTTTAATCATTTGGGGCTGGACAGGATGTATTCTGAAAATTCTCAGCCCAGGCCAGTCTTCGACTGGAATTTCTCCGTTCGTCAATTGCCTAAGGGGGAGGGTTACATCAGTTTCGTGAATACCTTCATGTCCATTGCTTACACCATCATTCACGATGTACCTTCTCCTAGGGTTTTCCCAGAGATGAAGCGCTGGTTACAGGCTGGGAAGTACCAGTGTACCGGCGATTGGTTTCTATCAGAGGAGTATACCGAAATCCGTGTCTATGGAGCCGAAGTAGCCCCCTACCAGCTCCCAGCTTTTCTTGTCCGACGAGTCTACGCCCTTGAATACATCCGGCAAGCCCTCAAAGCTGACCAGCTTCATTTCGTCCCCGCTAAGAAAGGCTACATCCTAAAGCTCCCTGTCAATATTGGCCCCTTTGTTGTAAATTCTAGATATGCCCTCCCGATTGTTGAGAAAATATTGCAGAACTTGGATCTGAAATTAGGGGAAAGTTGGGCTTATGACCCACGGGAAATTATTTCAAATAAAAGAAAGAGAAACAGGTCCGCGCCCTACGTTCATGAATCCAGGCCATTTCTGGAGTGGAAGGCTAATTATGAAGTCTGGCCTATGTTTTCGCAGATGGAGACGGACTCATCTGCCACAGGAGAAGAAGAGGAAGTGAACAAAGGGGGAAATGAGCAGGAAGCTGGTACTTCCGGAGCGCCACCACCCAAGAGGCAAAGGGTGGCCACTAGTGAAGCCGAGGTCATCGGGGAAGGGATAATTCTAGAGCCCCTCGCGAAATTTGGAGAGTATGATAAGGGCAAGGCAGGGATAGTAGTTCTAAGAGATAGCACCGCCTCCTCTGACTACACTGAAGTCACTCAGGCCATCATCGAGCCTCCTGCTTCGAAGACAAAAGAAAGGGAGCTGACCAATAAAACCGTCAGAGACAAATATAGGGCCGAACTAGGAGGTTTTGTGGAGAAATATCACACCAGAATCTCTGCCTCGGTTAATGCAGACACTGAAGACCTGGTGCTTTCCATGGCCGAGGCTCTCCTGGACCCGAATTCGGACGTCCCTAGCTACAAGGTGATTGAATTGGTTGTCGACATGAAGAAGGTTCCGGTACAGGACCTGAATGACTTTTTCCAGATGATCTGCGATATGATGAAGGATAAGATTTCACAGATCACCCTTGCCCTAAAGAAGACAGAGCAAAAATACGACGTCCTGAATAACTCTTTTGCCGCAGAACAGAGTGCTAATCGTGCTAACGCACACCAGGTGCGAGTCCTTAAAGAGCAGATTAAGAATTCAGACGACGGAGGGAAGGGAATGCAAGCGGCATTAATAGCCAAGTTGGAGAAGGATATTTCAGCGGCTAGGAAACGGTCTGGCATACCGGCTTCACATCCGATGCAGACCGATGAACTGGTGCACGTGGAGGAGGAGAAAAACGAGCTGATGGCCAAGCTTTCCAGAGAAAGAGAGGAGAAAGAAAAAATGGTCAGAAGAATGGAAGATCTGGAATGCAGAGCTACCGAGCTGCAGACCCGCTGGGACACACACAGTTGTCATGCAGCCGAGACCTCAAGTGGGACAGGATCAGCAACAGCACAACTATCCACAGCTATGGCTGAGATACAAGTGCTGGGGAAGCAAACAACGACAACAAGGCAGAAGGTGGAAGAACTGGAGGGCGCCCTGGCAGAGAAGGTCAGAACTATTGAAGGGCTGCGAAGAGAAGTGGAGGAAGGAAAGAAGACTGCGACTGAGCAACAACAGATCATCGCTGAGCTGAAGAGTAAGGCGAAGGGAAATATCACCCTGGTCGAGGCCAGAAGCTTGATCTGGTCAGATATAATCATGGCCGTGACTGAACAATGGGAGTTCCTAACAATGATAGGAGAGCTAAAATCTACCCTTCCATACCTTAATAGGAGATTACAGGAGGCCGGGGATAATCTGCCAACTAGAGCCCGCCACGCTGGAATTTATATATCTTTTCTCTATACACTGAGAGCGAATGACGTGGTAAAACATGACATTCCCAGCAGATTTATGGAAATCAATGAATGTCGGAAGATTATAGAAAAAGAGGAGGCTCGATCGGCAGCTTCAAAGGCTCTCCAACAGGTCGCTGACATTGTGGAACAGTTCAACAAGGTATGGAACGAAATCACCACTGCTGGCCTCCCTTCATGTTGGGAACCAAACGCTCCTGCCGTACTAATACACCCCGACAAATACACAACACTTCTAGAGGCAGAACGGGATCGGTCAGATCTTCAGATAGGCAAAGGAACTCAGCTTAAAGCTACTACCATCATCACAGCCCTACAGAAGGAGTTTAGTCTCCTCCACATGATCCGGTACCGTCTCCCCACCCACGCAGACATCCACACCTTCGGCGAGGCATTTACCAGGGTGGAGAGACTCTCAGAGATGTCAGAACCAAATCCAGAAAGCCAGCGGAGGTTAACACAGTTCCTGACTCAGCATGCCAGTCCCTCCACCGATGTACCTCCTCCAGCGTCTACTACAGCCTCGACCCAACAGCGTTCATGACACATCATGTTTCATTCATGACATGGCCTAAACGGCCTTTACTTTCATTCAGTTATGCTTTTTTAAAATTTCCGAGTGGGTGGTTTTTCCTCCCACTCTTGCATTTTTTACTTTTACCTTGAACAATGATCTACATTTTGGTTTTAAGTTTGGCCCGGGGCCTGTTACGCATGATGGAAGAGTTGTTTTCCCCATCATGCCATTTTGTGGTTTTGATAATGATTGTTAACAATTTTGAGCATGCGAGAAAGATATTTCCAGAAAATATCTTCTCGATGAAAGGCAGAGAGAAGGCTATATAATACAGGAAAAAGAATGATGCTAGGTTCCATTTTTCTTCAGAAAATTGATTGTATTAGAATTTTTTGTGCGTCTGCTTTGTGAACAATTTGGATACTGCCCGGAGGAGCCCATTGGGTCTCAATAATAAGAAGCTTTACTGTAATACGGATTCTGGACACGGTTGTATGGTGGTGTGTGTGCCTCTCTATTGTTAGTTTCATCTTTGCTCACCTCTCTTATATTATATCCTGGAATGCGAGTGTCTTTTGTCTTTTGATATGAACTTATCGTGTTGATACTCATGTATGTAGCAGTGTGACACTTTAAATGGCTCAGGAGTAATGTATTTTGCCACATGCATTTCACTCGTATTTCTACTATGTTGGTTGTATTGAAATGTTATTGACGAAAGCTCTTGGTATGCGTGGATTCTTAGATATTTAAGCCCATTTCTATGCCATAAAGTTCTCCTTAGTATCATCTATGTAACAGCCGATATCCCCTTCTTGTTATACAGCTTCGCTATTGTTTATGATTACTTTCTCTGCCATATGTCGTGAATCTGGCCCTCATTATGTTGATCTGTCTTATGATTGTCTGAAGCAGCAGTATCTAAATATAAGCATTCCATTCGTTCAGCGTTATTTAAAATGCCTCAAACTGTCTGAAGTTCTGGTTCCATTTTAGTTTGTTTTCTGTTTCAAAAAAGGTAGTGTAAGAGCTCTGTCACGTTAAGGGATGAAACGTTGTCTCAAATATCCTGCTCTCTACACCTCATAAGATGTCCTAGGCACTGGTCTGTAACAACTCTAGGCTGTCTCTAGGAGTTACAACATCTTTTTGGCGCCGTTGCCGGGGAACGAAGTTGAAAAGATTTAAGTCCCTGGGCCTCGACAAATCCTGTCCACTCTTCAGTTAGGTGAGCACGAAGAGTTGTGAGTTGTGCATACCTCACCTTGGCGACTCCTCATTTATATTTCAGATAAACCTATTTGCAGTCCTGGCTCCCCGAAAGCCACACCTAAGGTCAGATACTTCACAGTCGAAGACACCTTCTGTGTCTGACCCAGAGCGAATCCTTCACAGAAGAGGCTGGAGAGAAAGACCACCAGTTCATACCGATATTCTTGAGTTTTCCCTCGAAAACTTCCCGTATCTTCAGCCCTCCTCTTCTCAGGTCGCCCAAATACAAAGCTCTAACCCTATTATAAGAGATACTGGTTATTACTCTGATAGCCCTTACCGAGAAGGTACCCGTATCAAAGACGAAGCTGAGTCTAGTTGTACTCCACATTATTCTTTTCATCCTACCCCTGAAGTTGAAGAGGTCAAAGAGATCACTGAACTATCTGCTGTTAACAGCCCTATCTCCTCATCAAGTCCTCAAGCCGCTGATCACTATATTCCCATCATTATTCATACTCAACTCACAACACCTCCTCCACCTCACATTGCTCAAGCTCTCATCCTACCTCCGCCTCCCCCGATGGCGAATGTACCCGGCTTTTTACAAAACAGGTATGCTCCTTTACAGCTGCCTGCAGTGTTAAATGATATGCCGCAAGACTATTTGAAGATTCTACCCCGATTTAATGGGGAGAATGGTGTCGATGCTCACAAGCATGTTGAAATCTTCTGCTCTTTCGCAGAGAACTTTAATGTGGAACATCTTGATGTGGTTCTGAGGTTGTTCGTGCAGTCCCTTGATGGAGAAGCTAGAAAGTGGTTTAAGTCTCTTACAGTTGATTCCATCAACACCTGGGAGGCTATGGAACAAGCTTTTGTGAAAAAGTGGGGAGATAGGAAAGATCATGGGGATACCTTAACCGAGTTCAACACCCTTAAAAAGAAACACAATGAAGGGGTATCAGAATTCATCAGAAGATTTAACAAATTGTATTACAGCCTCCCAGCTGAGATGAAACCCCATCAGACCGCTTCCAAGGTCGTTTTTGTAGCAGCATTTGATTCCGAGTTTGGCTTCTCACTAAGGGAGAGAAAGCCAGCCTCTCTTGATGATGCACAGACTGATGCATTGGAAATAGAAGCAAAATTTGTCTCGACTGGTAAGACCAAAGTAAAGCAAGAACATGATATCAGAAGAAGAAGCAAGGAAGAAGTGTCCACTTCAAGTCAGGATAGAGAATCAGCAAATGATAAGATCGAAGAGATGAATAAAATGATCAAGAACCTGGTCAAGCTAGAGATGGAAGCCAAAATTTCTCCACCAAAGAACTTTCAGAATGCTCCAAACAGAGGGTTCAACCCTCAATACAGGAAACCTCCCTTGCAGATACTGCAGAGGGGGCAGAAGGAGTCACAAGACCAAGTATCGCACCCTTTGTACTTGGAAGGACAAATAGAGGCTTCCCCTGAAGACTCCTCTTATGAGCAAGATGAAACATGTCCGGTTTTCTCAGACAGCGATGACATAGAGTGCCCTGTCCAAGGAAGTGAGGAGGATGCGTTGCAACCTCACTCAGAAGCGAAGGATAATGAGGATGCCGAAGAGCCAGAAATCGATGACTACTGCAAACAGTTTGTTGTTTGCTGGGGCCTTGATAGTCAATCCTTATAACAGGACATTGGTAGAAGAAGTAAAGGCGACATGGGACTGCT